>OU343217.1:64819279-64878723 GCA_910596185.1 Chrysanthemum makinoi | reverse complement strand
GGAAGATAAAATACACAACAAGGTTTCAAACAATTATAGCTATGACACTATACAAGCCATGTGTCCATATTCAAATTCATAAATGTTTTGTAAAGCTAAAGTCCAAAAGCTCTTGACCGGCAACAAAACTTCAATATTTACAATAGGTGGCCTCTTATTCATGCTCCTGCCAAGCACTTTTAAAAGAAAATTAACCATTAAGAAGTAAGAATCACCTCCTCAGCAGGTTATGAGCACAACCTTAGGATGTAAAATAAAAACATGTGCTCGATCTACTGAATGTTCAGTTTCCACATTGAACTCAGCTCCCAAGTTTCCTTAGGAGGGAGTGTTGGGTATCTAGCATCGTTGGACTAAGTTGGACTTAAACCCATCCCTTTAGCGGACTTTATAACCAAGTCTCTAGCCAAACCCTTCATCAAGTGATCAGCTAATTTTGTTGAGATCTAACAAACTCTATAGATACCACCCCATTCATGATAAGCTCACGAATCATGCTATGTCTGACACCTAAGTGTCTAGACTTACCATTGTACATTTGGCTATAAGCCTTAGCCAATGTAGCTGCACTATCACACCGGATAGAAATAGGTGCTATAGTTTAGGCCACAATGGAATCTCAAGAAGCAAGTTTTTCAACCATTCAGCTTCTTTACCGCAGCGCAGCTAAGGCCACAAATTCAGATTCCATTGTTGAACTGGTGATGCAAGTTTATTCTTGGATGCCCAAGAAAGCGCACCTCCACCAAGTAGGAATGCCCAGCCACGGTAGACGAATTGTCTTCAGTGTTACTGATCCAACTTGCATCAGTGTATCCTTCCAACATGATGGGTAACGGTATATGAGAGACTATAATCCATAGTTCTCTTCAAATACTTCAGTACCCTTTGAACTGCTTGCCAGTGATGAGCACTAGGATTACTAGTATACCTGCTCAACTTTCCCACTGCAAAACCAATATCAGGTCTTGTACAAGTCATGGCATACATCATGCAGCCAATTACCCTAGAATACTCAAGTTGAGATACAGCTTTGCCATTATTAGGCATCAGTTTCTCACAAGTATCCATAGGTGTACTCACTGGAGTACAATCAAAGTAATTGAATTTCCTCAGCACTTTCTCAATATAATGAGACTGAGAGATAGAAATTCTATTACTTTCATGTTTAATCCTTAAACCAAGGATAACATCAGCCTCCCCCATGTCCTTCATGGAGAACCTTGATGACAAAAATTCCTTTGTCAGGTCAACCTGATTTTGGTGAGTGCCCAAAGATAAGCATGTCATCAACATATAGACAAATGATGACTCCTTTACCGGATTCATCAAATTTGCTATACACACATTTGTCAGCTTGGTTAAGAACATAACTACTAGACAAAACCACTTCATCAAATTTTTATGCCATTGCTTAGGTGCTGTTCAGTCCATAAAGAGACTTAATCAGTTTGCACACCTTGTTTTCATTACCAGGTATGATGAAGCCCTGAGGTTGGTTCATATAAACCTCCTCTTCCAATTCACCATTCAAGAAATTGTCTTCATCCATCTCGATGAATAATCAGATTGTGAATTGATGCCAAAGCAATCAGCAATCTTATGGTACTGATGAGCCACGGGGCATAAGTATCAAAATAGTTTATCCCTGACTTTTGTTTAAAGCCCTGAATGACTAGTCTAGCCTTGAACTTTTCAATAGTTCCATCTACCTTCATTTTCCTTTTGAAAATCCATTTGCAACCCAGAGGTTTGCAACCAGGTGGAAGATCAACCAACACCCAAGTGTTGTTGCCCATGATGGAATCCATCTCATCATTGATTGCTTCTTTCCAGAAAGCAATATCCTGGGACTTCATTGCTTCTTCAAATGTTTTGGGATCATCCTCAACAATGAAGCAATAGGAGTATTGGTCAGAGACCTCATCCCTTGTTCCTTCAACTAAGTATAATTGAAACTCAGGTCCAAATGACTTTGGAGTCCTTGACCTTTTGCTCTTTCTAAGCACAGGTTCAGGTTGTTGAACCACAACCTCATCAGGGACCACTAATGGTTCATCGTCAGGGACCTCTGATATACCAGTGTCATGAGTTCCATTAGGAATCCTTTGACTTGGTCTAGGGACTGATGAGAATATATTCTCATCAAAGTTTGCATCCCTTGATTCAATTATTGAGTTAACTGAAACATATTCATTAGGTTCAATAACATAGAACCTAAAAGCTTTGGAATGCTCAACATATCCAACAAAGATGCAGTCAATGCCTCTTTCACCCAAAGTTTTCAACTTTGGATCAGGGATTTTCACAACAGCCCTACAACCCCAAACCTTGAGATAGTTCAGGTTAGGTTTCCTTTTAGTCCAGAGTTCATAAGGGGTAACCTTGTTCCTTTTGTTGGGAACCCTATTTAATAAATAGCAAGCTGTTAACATAGCTTCATCCCAGAAACCTTGAGTCAGTCCTGAATAGGACAACATGGAATTAACCATCTCCTTCAGTACCCTTTTTTTCCTTCCAGAAATGCCATTTTGCTGAGGAGTATAAGGGGCAGTCGTTTCATGGATAATTCCAACAGACTGAAAATACAGAGTATCCATGTATTCACCTCCCCTATCAGTCCTTAATCTTTTGATCAAAGACCCAAGTTGTAATTCAACTTCAGTTTTGAACACTTTGAATTTATCTAAAGCTTCATCCTTAGTATGTAAAAGATAGACATAGCAAAACCTATAAGCATCATCAATAAATGTCACAAAGTACTTCTTATTCCCCAAAGAGGGAGTGGCATGCAAATCACACAGGTCACTGTGTATAAGCTCCAAGAGCTTAGTCTCACGACTAACACCCTGAAAAGGTTTCTTGGTTATCTTGGTCAACATGCAAGTTTTACACTTTTCAGTGTCCATGTCAAATGCTGGGATTAACCCATCCTTAGACATATCTTACATTCTCTTATAGTGTTCATGGCCAAGTCTAGCATGCCAAAGGGTAGAGTCAGTCAGGTCAGTGGTGGTCACAAAGGCACTATCAGTGGAAATAAATACACTATCAGTGGCAATATTAAGCCTGAACATTTGATTACATAAATAACCAAAACCAATAAAAACACCATTCTTAGAAAGAACAAATTTATCAGATTCAATAACTTGTTTATATCCATGATTATTCAAAACACTACTTGAAACCAAGTTCTTCCTTATATCAGGAACATGAATAACATTAAACAAAGTTACAATCTTTCCAGAACTAAACTTAAGATCTACACAACCATGACCGTGCACCAAGGTTGTTGACTCATTTCCCATGTGAAGAATAGAACCATCATTCAGTGACTTATAAGTCTTAAACCAGCTTCTATCTTTACACACATGAACTTTTGCACCAGAGTCAACCCGCCACGCAACATCATCATCCTGCACATAATGAGATTCAGATACATATGTAACATAATAAATCTGAAAAGACTTATTAACCATATACTGACCTTTCAGTGAGCTGGAAGAACCACCACTCCCTGAACCATTAGTGCCTGATCCATTGGCTTTACCACCAACTTTAACACCTTTGCAATCCCTTTTAATGTGACCAGTTTTGCCACATTTCCAACAAGTAGGTGTTGCCTTCTTGTTTGGATCTGCCCTTGTGTTATCATGATATTTGCGTTTGCCTTTATTGTCATTGTACCTGGTGGAGTTATTATGCTTTACCATATTGACAACAGATGCACTAGTAGCATTGCTACTCTTTGGCTTGTCATTATCCTGCATCTTGAGAGATTCCTCAATGCGCAGATGACTGCCCAACTCAACCAGAGTTAACTCCTCTTTCTTATGTTTCAAGGTATGCTTGAAATCTTTCCAAGAAGGAGGGAGTTTGTCAATGACACAAGAGAATTTAATGGCCTCATCCATGTTCATATTGTGTTGTGTAAACCTTTCAAGTATTCCAAGAAGTTCATTGTATTGTTCCATAACTGGTCTTGAATCAATCATTTTGTAATTTTTGAAATTACTAACAAGGAACTTCTTACTTGATGCATCCTCAGCCATATATTTGGCATCCAAGGAGTCCCACAGTTCTTTGGAAGATTCAATGTTCTGATAAATGTCAAATAGAGAATCAGACATACCATTAAGAATTAATCCTCTACAAATGTAGTCATCATTCTCCCATTTGCTCCTCCTCCTGATCTGCTCCACAGTAGCATCATCCCCATCATCAGGAATAGGTGTGGTTAACACATAAACCACACTCATGCTTGACAGCAAGAAGTGCATCTTCTTCTGCCACCTCCTAAAGTCCACCCCTTCAAACTTATCAAGCTTGGCAAAGTTTGAAGCCATGTGTTTCATTGCAGCAGCAGCCATTGATTATCACAAAATAGTTTACTTTGACTGTTGGAGTATATCTCCCAGAACAGGGTTAAGATAATCAAGGTCAGCAGAAACAGATATCAAATCAGTAGAAACAAATACCACTAGGTGGTTACCGGATATCACATGGAATCGTGTGATCACTTTCCAAAGTAAACTCTTCGACCCTAATGCTTGGGTTACACGAATATCTACTTGGGATAAGACCAAATGTAGTTATAGAATTAGGCACAATTCAATAACCCTTGCGCTTATAAGTGTTAATCATTTTCTGTGTATCTTTCATGCATAATCAGATCTCCTATTTATAGGAGATTACTCTTGGTTAGTCGAATGGAATTATGATTATTAATCGGCCCATTAATAGCCTCATAATTATCCCCATTATAGCCGTTAGTGGTTACATGACCAATTAAACGTGGTCATTATGCAGTTGTAACTGCCACTTGAATAGGTCAAACCCCATTACAAGCAGTACTTCCATCAGTACTTTCATAGCACTTGTAACGCCCCGACCCGACAAGGGTAAAGGAATCACAAGTGATGGTGTCATATCAAAGCAAACATAAACATCCAAAAGAAATCTTAACATAAATGCGGAAATAATTCAAGTCAAAACGACTTCAATACATAGGTCCCAGCGGAAAAATAACTCTAACAAAATATCTGAAATAATAAGTCTTAATGGCATCAAAAGATCAAAGCTAAATAAATCTCTAAGGTAAGTCCACTCATGCACTCATCCCAAAGCAAAACCCAGCTTCCAATGCTTAGATACCTGCCGCGGAAGAAAAGAAAAGTGCGGCTGAGCTTCAAAAGCCCAGTGAACAGATATGAAAGCAAAGCGAATACTAAACGATAACGAATACGAAATATAATAAACGAAAGATAGCAAAATCATAATCATTTTCAAAGTATACATCAGAATTTTCAAATAAAGTTTATAGTTAACTACCACGAGCCCAGAAACAAATATCAGATCATAATCATATTCTCACAAGGCAACATTTCTCGTAAGGCAACATTTCTCGTAAGGCAACATTTGTAGGGGAGACCTACCAGAGTTATGAAGGACGTGCATGCACGCAGCATCAATCATCAGATAACATATAACAGATAACAGATAACAGATCTAGGATGCATCCATACGCTCCTTCCTACATATACAAAATATGCTCCACCATCCAGGAACGTGGCAGAACATCACTCTACTGCCCTAAAGTCATATCAGAAGTGCATCACTGATACGGACATGGAACCCCCATGACTAGTGAAATATTTGGCTCGGGTGTCAAACTATCTTAGATCAATTCAGAATGTCATAACTGACACAGATCACATTTTATCAGAAGGTTATTCATATTTTCAAAATCAGAGTTTCATAATTCAGAAATCAGAGTTTTCATATCATATAGTTCAAAATCAGATATTTCATAATTCAGAAATCAGAGTTTTCATATCATATAGTTCAAAATCAAATGTTTCATAATTCAGAAATCAGAGTTCAGATAAGCAACAGCTCAAACAAAACGGAATGGGGTTCATAGCAAAGGCTTAGGAAACCCTAATAGAAAAGCTAACAAAAGAAAACGTTAAAAGGAACCTTTACTGAAAAGGTCAGAATATCTGTACCTTATTCCAAAGCAAATGATCGAAAAGCAGAAATACGGAAAACAAATGATTACTCCTTCTTCTCAGAACCTATATACATTAACGGTCGTCCATGTTATTCACGATTTCATAATCGTCGAAATGATCTTTTAACATTTGGTATTTATACTTAGTGTATTCATGATCTTAATACTTTAGGATTTTATGATTAAATGAGACTTAAGTGTTTTATAATTAATATCGTAGATTAGGGTTCATTATGTCATTTATTAAAGTTTAGGGTTAAATGTGAAAATAGTTTAAACGTCATTACTCACACATGAAATAACGAATTAATACTCTTAGCTTCAAACCCTAATCGACTCTCATTATGTTCTAGGGTTTTCTCCTTCTTTTAATATCACATTAAAATGCATTTACTTTTCATGTTACTTCTTTTAATGACTTGTTACTTAACCTAACACCTTCATGTCTTAACCATACGTTACTTATATACATGTTATACTTCAACTTTTATTCCCATGCACGTTTATCATTTTATGTGACAACCAAATTACTTATTATCCGGATTATATACACATTAACACACACACGCACCATAGATTCGACTAGATATGACCACGTACTACGTATACATATCTACAAGCTCACTTGACTTATAAAACACACGTGTGGTACAAGGTTCACAATCCATATAGGGTTTAGGTTTCACATGATCTCTTACTCGTTTAATACTTGTTCAAAATTTTTATATGGTTCGGTTCTAATATATATGTTTCGGCTACAACACTTTACACAAGTCCTAGCTCATCTAAGTACTTTACATATTCAAGTTACCATGTTTTACACCTTGGGCGAATTATACACATGGTTCGGTTCACATGCATGTGGTTCGGTTCTATGCTCAACATATATCTATGATCCGATTCAAATATTATGTATTACATAATAAGCTCTTTAATACTTATAAGGTTCAAATGGTATGGTTTGTTCTGTTTGGTTTCATACGGCTCGACACAAAGGAAAAGAAACACAAGTCGACTAAAACAACATGATACAATAAAGGTTAACGTAAGGTGTAACGAAAGAAAGACGAAAAAACATTTATACCTTAGCTTGTTGAAGCAAAAGTCTCGACACCAAGGGGAATTAGGTTCGGCCGAATGAGAGCAAAGAAAAGAAACAACAAAACTAGGGTTTCAATTTAGAGTTAATGAGTTATATTTATAAGTGGTAACATTTTAGGTTTAAGGCTTGAAGTGGTGTGGGCTTCGGCCTCTTGGGTCCAACCGAAACAAAACAAACGCCCCTATGGCTCTCTTGGACTCTCGGCTTAGCAAAAGAAAACGAGCCCATCGGATCAAAGTCAAACAATTGGCGAGGCCCAAACTCTTACGCGAGACGTTTAAATCTTTCGTCGTACAAAATCGATCACGTACACGTATTAATTAAGTTTTAATTATTCATGAGTTAAGTTTTAATTTCGTTAAATGATTATAAACGTGTTTTACATATTTTATAAATTTTGATTCCAAGGGTATTTTAGTCTTTATTCATGTTCTAGATTTTCAGGTTTTACAGCACTAGCAGTGGATCCACTACTTCAGTGGAAACACTGCTTCAGTGGAAACACACATTGCTTCAGTGGAAATGCATATCAGTAGAAACCACAATTAGTACTTTCCACTAGCACTACCAATACAAACCACTATTAGAGTCAGGGTGTTCATGGACCTTATGGGTGTACACTCCGTACCTCCTAACCCATTACCAGGTGTGAACTAATCCCACAAGTGCACTAAATTTTCCAACATTGTGTAGTTCTTGAAGTTTTCTAGTCCCGAGAATTTATGTGTAAACTAGTGCAAAACAATATTATATGAATTAAATACAGTATCTTCAAATAGTCTACTACTAACTGTATTTGCAACTAGCTCCCAAGAATATTTACTTCACCCGGTTTTTAACTTGAACATCATTTAACCTCTTAACCCTATAGTACCATAGACACATGCATAATATATCAGAACGTGACGGAACTAGGACTAAAAATGACCCAGTGCATATGCGAAAAATAAACATTACTATAAACATCTGTTTTATGAACCAGGTGCATTTCACAAAATTTAGGATTTTTTACAAGAATTTACACTAATACACAAAAATCCATAGGTGTCCCGGGTCCCACCCTTGTTCTTCATTGTCTCGGAAACAATATATTCTTCAACCACAAACTTCAGCATTCATGAAAGAAAAAAAAAACAACTCAAATATATACAGAATAACTTAAAAGAACGAAGATTTACATGTGATTTCATAATACAGTTCAATGTGCAAAACCAATAAGTAACAAAAAATGAAGCTTGAAATTCTAGGGACAAACACAAACGTGTTTGCAGCGAACAAAAATAGTTTTACAGTGACTAATATACTAAGATTCATATCGTACAATAGAAAGCTAGATTGAATGAGAATACAAACACCGGAAGGGACATTAAACCAACGGAATGAATTAAAAAGTATTGATCTCTTCTAAATTAAGTGAAAGGTGGTTCGGTTATTGGTAGTCTCTCTTCGGATCTCACTGTTTTGGCAAAATCGTGGGGCAATTCGAGATGGAGAATGGCTCAGTTAGTCGATCCATTTATGGCGGGTCTAATAGTAATTAAAATTATTCTTTAATAATTTTCACTATGCATAACTGATTCCTTATATATGTAAGGGATCTGGAAAAGTTGAGTTTTAAACACTTGAAAAAATAAATGATATTCAACCCACTCCAGTTATAGTAGCCGTTGGTTTGATACAGTTTATATACAGTCCCCGGTCATGATTTGAGATATACAGCCTAGTAGCATAAAATGCGTAGCCATTTTAGCTAATAACAGTGGGTGATTTTATTATTATGCAGCCATACTTAGTAAACAAGCCTGTTGATGCTCATTTCGTCGCAAAATTGCTGTACGGCAGATTTGTTTTCTTTCGGGATCTGCCACCCAAAACCTTGTTTGTGAGCCACCTGAGAAGTCATCAGGCACACATATCCAGAATAGAAAGGCTGGGATGATAAAATATTCTTTTGGCTGTCATCTGGTGTTGTTGACCAGCAACTTTTTGTCAGCGTGTCCACTACTGTACGTGGCAGTTTATGTCAGATGCCTAAAAACATATAATTTAGTTTGAATACATACTGAAGTGATCAAGACACATGTTCTCGTTGCTTAATAATGCTAATCAAATTAACACCAGTTTGAAAACAAAAAGCACAAATAGGGAAAAAATCAATACAAGATATGAAAAGAACCATGCCGACCATCCAAAAGGTAACACAACTACCATATAAAACAAATTTGTATGTAACAATCTTCATTACATATATCCTATACTTGTTCTTAATTTGTATACATAAGCTTCTTCACAATCACAAAACATTGTAACATTATGTGGAATTCTTGCACTAAGACATACGGAGTATTTCGCAGCGTTCTTTTTTTCTTCTTCAGTTTTCTTACCACTCACCTTTGGGTCACAATTTCAATCTTCTGAAAGGTGTCTAAAGGTACAAGATTATTCAGCATATCAATCCTTTTCTTGCTTTAAACATCCCAGTTGATTAATTTGATCCATAGAAGTTTCTGTCGGCAGCCCTTCACAGGTTGTATATCGAGCCATCTACGATGCATGATTGCCTTATAGTTTACCATGGTGTATGTTGGTGTGCGTATGAGATTTAGAGACAAAGTGTATAATAGTATACGAATTGAATTGTGACAAAGTATATGAACAAAAGCAAATAACTAAAAGACTTAAAAACAGAATTGTTGTGTTACAAACTAACATGAGTCGATCCTATTTAACTACCATGAAACGACACCAAGGTTTGAGGGAAACGTTGTGTCGTTTCCATCATAACTGTTTTTTGTAAGTGCCCTCTAACTGGCCTAACCAAATTAACTACCATACTTAACGGGATCAAGTATTGCTTGATGTGTTCCCCTTGCTACTTCCACTTGTGGTGCATTCCATGTCGCCTTCTTTCTTGATTTCATTATGAGCATACTTGAATCTTTTCTTTGGACTCTCTTCTTGTGCTTCCTCTACGTCAACACTTGTCATTACATCGCCAAATGGTACTTCACCGACCATATTCAACCTTGGCGTTCCATGCCCCGACCTCCGTGCTTCTTCGTAGTACACCTTGACTAGTGCTATGTATTCCCTATGGCACTCCTTCACACCATGCCCATTCTCCCGAGCCAATCCCAAAAGAATTGCAACATCGCCCCACATGTTAAATGACACATTCATATATCCTCCCATGTCATCTACAAACTTATACAACGCTAGCAAGTCTATTTGATTACCCCTATCACCGGTGGTAACTCACCCAACATATCTTTCCCCATATAACCAAGATAGAACCACTCCAACAATTCAATAAACTTCTTTCCCATGATTTCCCAATTTTTAAACACTAACTTGTCGATTCTAAGTAAATCCAAAAACGACAAAAAACGTGGGAAAGTGTTTACCTTTAGATGATAAAGCGTCCTGTTAAGACTAAGATACTCGTTATCGACATAGTCTTGGCTATCATCCTTGTCCATTTCCAACTCCTCCATCCCCTTTATCAACGAGCATTCGTCACTAGGGTCGATCGACTTATAGTAATCTTCCATAAATTCTTGGTGATCCTTAATCATCTTTTCATCACCCATATCAACGGCTACTTCCTCCTTGTCAAACATGTATCTAATTTGACACGTACCGTTACCATAAGTCACGATAAAACCTTGGTCTTCGAGTTGGTTAATGCTTAACACGTTCATTGTGATTTCCGGCGTGTATAGCACGTTAGGAATCACGATACTTTCTTCTTTGTTGTCAACAATTGCCTCTCCGACACCATAGGAGACAATGAATTTCTTTTCTTTCTCCTCTCTTCCCACCACTTTAAATTCATTGATCATACGGTTGAACAAAGCCCTTGTGGGACTCATATGTTTAGCTTGAGATTTGCTAACGTACCATATGTTATTCCAGTTTCCCTGGTCCGTCCCTTTTACCATAAAATCGGTCTCGACATGTACTTGTTCCGTTGGCCAATTGAGTGCTTCTTGAGTGCTTAAATTATTCTCCATTGATTGATGTTGATCGATTGCTTTTTTGTTTGTGCAGTTCCAGTAAAAATGGCCTTTTACTTTGCACATGTAGCAGCTAGATCTTCTCTCTTTTCTGGAAGTTGTAGGGTGTATTCCTTGTTTTGTGGGGGGCGGTTGGGAATATAGAAAATGGTTTGAATTCTTTTCTGTTTAAGGCTTTGAAGTATTAAAGGATACAACCTCTTCAAGTTTATCCCGTAATAATTGCTTGCCATGACTTGATAACCGTTTCTTTTTTCCTTCCCATTTGTAACCGTTTGGGGTTTCATCCCTTTGTAAGAACTTCTTATTTAACGTCACTCTTGTGCCCCTCCTAGATGACTCGTTCCAAGAATCGGAACGTGGGCTCTGGTACCAATGTTGGCAGCCCTTCATAGGTTGTATATCGAGCCATATACGATGCATGATTGCCTTATAGTTTACCATGGTGTATGTTGGTGTGCGTATGAGATTTAGAGACAAAGTGTATAATAGTATACGAATTGAATTGTGACAAAGTATATGAACAAAAGCAAATAACTAAAAGACTTAGAAACAGAATTGTTGTGTTACAAACTAACATGACTCGATCCTATTTAACTACCATGAAACGACACCAAGGTTTGAGGGAAACGTTGTGTCGTTTCCATCATAACTGTTTTTTGTAACTGCCCTCTAATGGGCCTAACCAAATTAACTACCATACTTAACGGGGTGTTTGTATCAAGTATTGATCCAACCCATGTCCTACCCCGTTTGACCCATAACCACAAAAACATAAACAAACATTGTATCTTTTAACTAACAAACATTAACAAGAGGTTTACAGTTTCAACATAAAGTATGCATAAATTAGCATAACAAAAAGATAATGGATAGGGTCGTCAACTCGTCATAATATATTCACCCCGTTCTTGTGTGGGGTTGGTTCCAAATTTAGGTACAGATGCAAGGTTTTAGAACACCTGATTCTGACTCCTGACATATACAATCACATGCCCACATCCCCTGCATTCAATTCCCCATCCGCCCATGCTGTTAGCCCTTTCGGGCAACCTTCCTATGTTCACCCAAACAGTTTTCACTTTCATAGCTAAGCAATCTGAATTGTCATAGAGTACCAGGAGCGGGATAAGTTATTGCAGTCTCTTGGGCAAAGACCTTAGCAGTATCATAAAATTGCATGTGATCATGTGTTGCAGCATGACAACAAGAAGGCTGAAAATTTAAATGAGATTATAACCTGTATAGAAAGCAACTCGAGTTTAATACAAATGAGCTTCACAATCTATTGGTTATACAACATTAGAGATCCAAATAGCTCACCTCACAAAGAATGGTTCCGTTTACATACTTGCATTTCATATCATCAAGAGGAATCCCTGTAGATATGTGTCCATACTCGATGTCCTGTTACCAGAGTCAAAATAAATGGAAACAAGTTCATAAAATGTTTATTTACATAACAGAAGACACGTTAACTCAAAAACATTCAGCGCTTACTGTCAAAATGGATCTGGTATGCAAGTTGTATGGAATTAAGTTCACCGGAACATCATTAAAGAACTGCACAAATAGACGATACATGTTATATTTTTATTGACAAACTTATAAGCGTGTTTAAAAAGAAATACAATGCAATAGGCGCTGCTGCTGACCTCCTTGGAAAGTGAAACCATCGAGTTCTGCAGGGAAGAGGAAGAAAAGTGCTATTAAAAGTGATGAGATTCATAAATCATTGTTAACAAAAAAAGATGTTAGGTCGATCACTATTCAATTGTATATACCAGCCTCTGCACAACTTTTTGGGTCAAAAAGTTAACTCAAATAGCATCTTAAACAAATATTTGTATTTAACAATATTAATAACATCCCGAAGTTCTTCTTTATGAGTTAAACATTCATAAACTTTTTAATTATTCATAAAAAAACAAATAAAAGATTTTACCCATGAACGAAAAACATGATGATTTTACTTATAGAATACATCTAAACATATAACACTAAACAGAGGCAAAATCTAAAATAGCTACATAGCAAGGTACAGATGGGTTATACCAGTGTATGTGTGTAGCTCGAAATACTATGAACAATGATCATGTTGCAATCCGATCCTGATAGACTGCCCAAACATTAGATCAATCAAAAATATCAGAAATGAAAACATAACAGAATTCAGTCATCAAAAAATGAAACAAAATGTTGAAAAGATAAACCTCAAATCATTAGATTGTGGATCTATTTCTAAACACAATCAAATAACTAAAGTATGAAAATTACTTACTTTGGATTGGATCATGTGGGAGTGGTGGACTATGCCTTGATTGGGGCAAAATAAATTAGTCATGGCAGCCACAAATAAGACTGAAAGAAGATTCACTTCATATAAATAGCAAAACCCTAACTTATCTAAGTGTTGCCCTGATCTCAATGTTTACATTAACCTCCCCTTAAGAATATAATTACATTCACATACACCCAAATAACTTTAAATACGCAATATGTAACTTTTTATGCTATGAGGATACCAAACTAAACATTTAGTACCAATATATTTGTATATTTTTGCATATTAAAAATAAATTTATATCTTAGTTTATTTGAGTAAATAATATATAGAGTAAATCACCTAATTATTGGATCCCTCTGATATGATAAAAAGTATGGATATCAAATTTAATCTTTAAACATTTTTTGTTGGTTGCATAATATTGATATGATAAAAATCATGGATATCAAATATAATATGTAAAAACATTTTTTGTTGGTTGTATAAAATTCTGGTGTAGAAATATGAAGTTTACCCTTTCATTTATCACCTTTTAAAAAGTGAGAGGTAAAATGGCCACAAAATATACAAAAACACAAAATAGTTGCCGTTTAATAGTATGCTTATACAAAAAACACAAAAAAATATGGCTACTTGAAAAAGCAACAAGTTAGCTACACTTTCATGTAATCATCCTTGAATATATTAGAAGCTAGCAGAGGTAGACTAACTTTGATGGTTTTCTAATGCCTTATACTCGGTTAAAGGGGGTGATATCACATGTAATAATCATGCCATAATGTCAACGTTTAAACCACCACATATGAAATATAATGGTGCAAGCCAATTGATTTTCTTAAATATGACAAATATAAACAGTGGTCGATATATTAAGTTTGTAACTATTATTATCGTATCATATTAATAGCAACGAGTTAGGATCAAATGAGAATTATATAAATGAGAAGAAACCACAACCACAAATATTAGATGCACTCACAAAAATAGATACATCTACCCATTATTTTCTCTTTCTTTGTTTGAAATATGTGGCTATAATACTTTCTCACATTTCTCATTTCAAAAAATTCTTTTCACTAGAACTATACTCAGAGAGACACACCTCCTTCAAATGTTAATGTCGTGATAGGATTAGAGTTCACTTCCACATTACGAGCTAGGGAATGGCCATATATTAGATTGAATTACATCAAATTTTGTTGTTATAAGTGACATATGAACCAGTAACATGAGAAAGATGGTGACTACTATGTAGTATTCATGCAAGTACTCATTATATCAATTTGAAAATATTTTGCTAAAAAAATCTTATCGAGAAAATTTTTTTGGCCTATCAGGTTGCTCTATTAAGACACATGACAAAATCTCGCATTCTTATTAGCGAAGTGAAAGTTCAAATTGAAAACTATTGGTTAAACTTTGATAAATTTGGTGGTTTTAAAAAATACAAACATATAGGAGTCAAATTTGTAAAAACAAAAACTTATAAAACATAGTATTTAATAAAACTTTAGTGGTTAAATTTTAAATAAATTATACAGAGTTATGTGTAAACTTATAAGTTTTCATGTGTTTTAATTACTTTAAAAAGTCAACAAATACCACTCACACTTTATATCCCCTAACTTCATATTTTGAAATTAAAACATAGTTGTATTAAGAATACAACATAGTTGTATTAAAAATACAACATGTTATGCAGGGGATTATAAATATCAAATAAGGAACTATTGCGTATGTAAATAATTACACGATATTGTACGTATACGAACAATTCATATTATTCTTCTTTATGAGTTTAAGTAATGATATTCAATTTTTCTTTACTATATGCGTTCAATGAGAAATCATGTGATTTCTTTTTATAAGTTTAACCACGAGTTTGAAAAATTTACTATGGCAAAACTATTATTAACGGAAATATTAATTTCAAATATAAACACAGTTAGTGTGACATGAAAATAAGTATACATGATTGTACTTATAACAACAATTTATGTAATTCCTATTTAAAGTTTATATAAGGTATCTAGAAAAACAATTTTAAAAAGGGTTTTAATTGTACAATAGCAACAAACTTTTTTAAATATACCATATGAACTTTTTTTTGTTCCACTTAAGGTAACATACTTTCTTCTTTTGTGTTAATTTTTCTCATGAAACTTTTTTTTACAGGAACCAACTACGTTAATTATACATGAACTCGCACTTAGGATTTCCACTAACATAAGTTTATTTAAATATTGAGAGTAAATTACATATATTGTCCTCGTGGCTGTCCACAATTGCTTCTACAATCTCTAATAGTTGTGTGAAATACTAAAATTTTTAAAAATAGAACTTGCGAAATATTTTAAAATAAAAGTGGAATTGTAAAAACAAAATGTACACAATTACATCTATCATCCCTAAAACTAATTTTTTAAAATAAAATAGGATTTTTGAAATTACAAAAAAATATATAATTTTTTTAATTAAAAAACAGTTTTTAAATCTATTCAAATAAATATTTTTATAAAATATTTAAAAAATATAACTAATTATATAAAAATTTGTTAATGGTCCTAGAAAAATTTGAAATTTACTTTTTTTAATAACTTAAACTATCCATACATTAAAAACTTGAAAATTAAAAACTACTCCGTAGTTAAAAAAACCAAAACGTTGTATAAATTTTAAGAATATCTAAAAGCAAACCTAAAATTTATGGCTAAAAGTAAGAATTTTTTGATAGTTATAAAAATAAGCAAAACGAATCTTTTTTGTGTTCATTGCTTTTAAGTATTTTAAAATATATATAAAGTTTACACTATTTTAACTTGTTTCTAATCTTTTAAGTTTTTATTTTTTGGATAGTTGCACAAAAAAAAAAAAAGAAAAAAAAATCTTTCTAGGTACATTAACAGCTTTTATAATTTATTTTTATCTCATAAAATTTTTATAGTTTCTTTTAAAAAAAAACTTTTATAAAAATTTAAAATTTAAAAATTTAAAAACAATTTTAAGTAAAAAAAATTTTCATACTTAAAAAAAAAAATTATGTTTATATTTAAAAAAGATAGTTTTACTAAGGTTTAGTTATTGTAAAAGTATCTCAATTTATTTGGAAAATTTAAAGTGATACAAATATAGTTAGAAAGTATTAAAATTTTGCTAAAATACTATTCCACCCTCATGTACGTGTCACATGAGAGATTTAATGGAGCAAGTTAATGGAAGTTAAGTCTAAGGACTATGGGTGTAATTTTTTGCAAAAGTTATGGACTATCAATGCAATATGAACCCACCAAGGACAGTAGGTGCACTTTTAAGACAACCCAGAAGGACGATCCATGCGATTTACTCAAATATTAAATGTGTCATATAGACTTTTTTTTTGTTTAATAAAAATTTAACTAGTAGCCTGTAAACGCCGATGCAAATTAGAACAAAACATGAAAGTGCGTAACAATAAGTCGAGCGCAAAAAAGTTCATTTACCAAATCGGTACATTTGAAAAGTTCGTTGCTATTCTAAGGATAAAACCCTTTTTAAAAGCATTATAATTTTAACTTCATCAACGATCATTATGTGCTATTAAACTCCCATATTATGTACAATCTGATATCAATAGTTAAATTTAAACAACAACACCTATGTCACTTAAGTAAAGTTAATTCTTTCATTCAACAAAAATATTTACAAAATATTTAACATTATTTATACATAATGAAAAAGTTAAGGTAAAACCCGTGAAAAATTATTAGTTGTGCTTATATTAAAATTACAAAAAAATTAAACACGAGCAAATTCTTATATGCCCGTATATTAAACTAAAATTATAAAATAAATTTGATTAATGTGTAAACCCGTACGTGCGTGAGACTTATAACTAGTAAAATCCCTAAATTAACAAATGTATAAACAAACATATATTGAGCGAATATTATTCTAATAAGGTGTGTTTGGGTCATCTGCTACATCAATTTCAAAATAAGGGGTGTTTAAGTGTGTCTACTACAAAAGCTGTTTACGAGGTGTTTGGCTGTGTGTACTGCAAATTAGGGCTGAGCATCAATGGTCCAAAACCGAACCGACAAAAACCGAGCCGAACCGATAGCCCGTTGGTTCGGTTTCGGTTTCATGTTTTGTATGTTTTCGGTTTCGGTTTGGTTCGGTTCGGTTCGGAGCAAAACCGACAAAAACATACCTAAATACACCTAAACCGAACCGAACCGACGGCCCGACACAAAACCAAACCGACCCGACGGCCCGTCGGTTCGGTTTCGGTTTAGGTTTTTCATGAATTTCGGTTTTTGGTTTTGTCGGTTCGGGTCGGTTCGGGTCAGTTCGCGTCGGTTTTGGGCCGACGCTCAGCCCTACTGCAAATTATTGGGTATGGTTGTTGCAACATAATTTTTATGGGTGTTTGGCACGTTAGCTGAAAAATGTGCATCTTTAAGGGATGTTTGGCTATGGTTGCTGCAATAGTTTTCTACAACATTTAAGGGGTGTTTGGGTAAATCTGCATCATATACAATTTTTTGAAACCAACTGGCTTAGATGAGTTGGCCACCTGGGATCCTTCTGGAGTTGGGGGAGGTTTTACCTGCGGGTCTCTTCTAGTGGTTTGGGTCCTGGGGCCTGCCCGTTTGGATGGTTTAACTCGGAGGTCGGATTTCAAGAGTGGTGCCGTTCCAAAAAAAAATTACTGGTTTCGGGTTTCCTCTCATTTGATATCAAAGATTGTTTTTAGGGTTTTCTCTCATTTGATATCACATCCTCACTGGAATCCATTTTCCGGCGACATTCCGGCGACACAATATTTTCTATCCCAATCGTTGATCAAGACAAGTAGAGTATTTCTGGAGCGTTCGGGGACAAAAGAGAGCGCGTTTGGGTTATCTTTGATATATACCGCCGCTGCCACCACTTCACCACGACACGCCGCCACTCTTTCCCACCCTTTTCTGCCATTTGGTAAGAACCATGAGCCCCTCATCTCTTTTATTTCTTTCACTTTGACGAAACCCTAATCAATTTTAAATAAACCTAAACGATTTTTATATAAAAGCTAAACTAAAACTTATGATTTCGAGTCAAACTCGTGTGGATCTAGTGTTTAACGCCTAAACTCATTCGAACTCACTACTGAGTCGCTTGACTCGTGACTATGATTGTTATTTTCGTGGTTATTTTAATATTCCGTGCCTATCCTCGTTCTTGTGTTATTATTTTGGGTTTGTTTGTGTCATTCTAGATTTACTTATGTTGCTAAGAATAGTTACTGATGGTGGAATCTGATTTGAATATTGAATTGGTTCGAATATGGTTGGTTTAACCCGATTAAGGTAAGATATATGTTGCGTATGTCGAGGCTCAACAACCCACGGAGGGTGTTGGTTTTTGTCTTTGGTTTGACCACGAAACCACAAGTGTGGTCATGTGTTGTTTGACTCGGTTACATGTCACAACACCATTATGGTGTCAAGGGTTACTTGTAAATCGGCTTGATAAAATAATTACTAAAAGAATGGTTTGAATTGTTTGAAAAATATGTCATTGTATGAGTTTTATTTGCAAAATGGGTAAAACCTGTGATTGTCTCTATTTCATGAGTTTTGTGTCATTTAGTTGGTTAACGAGGTTAGAAACCTCGTCGTGTCCCTTTTCATGTCAAGTCACGGTCGAGGTTAGAAAACCTCGAGAGCGTGTGTCGAGTTCGAGTTGGTTTCGGACTTGGATAGTTTTGATGGACCAAATGGACTAGTAAGTCGTGTGTGGTCAAGTATTGGTAACCTTGGGCCGTAAGCCCAAAGTTAGTCCATGGGTCATGTGGGTTAAGCATTGGGCCGAAGCCCAATGCATGTAGACTTTTGATTCATTTGATTGTTTTAATGATGAATTTCTCTTCCGGTTACTACTTTATATTGTTTTGTGTTTTGTCGATAGCGTTTCGGTTGCTATTTGAGAATACTTGGTCATTGATATGGATTTTGGAACAATTTTTACTATCACCTAAGCTTGTCTAATATGGATGTTCGTTATTGAATTTACGGTGTTAGCCGAAGGACTTATGGACGATTTTGGACACAAAATAGTCGATAAACCCGCACTAATATATACGTGAATGATAACGACGAATAAATAATAAAACTTGTAAAAAAAATAATAAAACTTGTAAAAATTGAACCAAATTGGTGAAACGTAATAAATAAAACTTTTTATTCAAAAGTCGTAATGACTTAGAAACATTTTATAAACGGACGCATCATGTCCAAATTTTTATAAAAACCATTTTTACAACTTAAACCATTACAAATTGTAAATGTTATAAAATTTTCTAGTTTCTAAATTATTAGCATGATACATCATTCATCAAATGTATAATTCTTTCTTAAACCTCAAGGTTTTACAAGCTATTTGGGTTATGGGGTAAAAAACCGAAACATGTTATCGACGGTTCCTTTTCGTTGTTCTTTATTTATTATTTTCTTTTCGTTATTCCTTCTTGTCGTCCTTTCGTTACTCCTTTGACTTCCTTATTTTTGGCGTGAGTTACCTTGAGTCTATACCTTCTTAAAAACCACACGAGTTTCGATACTACACTTTTTACAAACAATTATTTGAGTCATCCACAAAAACTAAAATACGTTAGTTTTTGAAACTATTGTACATTATACTATTTTTGAGTTATATTCTGAGACAAACAATGGTTACTAGGTTGTGCCGTTCGTGTACCGTTGTGCCTTGCTTCTTGACACTGTTTGTGTTGCCTAAGTTACTAATCATTGCTATCTTCTGAGGTGAGTTTTCGTAGCCCCTTTATCTAATATTTTTCCTTTGGGGAAAATGGTACTCAAATTATGTTTTAAACTGTTTTTATGTTGTGATCTACTACTTTTTTGTTTTGGAAAATTATGTGCGTTTGATTGCAATATGTGCTTTCTGTGTGACCTTGTTGTGTGTTCATTTGTGCGCAACTGTTTAACTCCGTTTGGAGCAGAAGCATTGATAGTACTATCGGGATTATTGGAAATCGTGTACATGTGGCATTTGTGAGTTTCAGTTGTTGCAATTGTGGTTTCAGTTAGTGCTTATATTTGTATATCATGCTTACTATTGTCCTACTCTAAACTACTCACAGCTTCGTGGTTTAACTCTTAAACCTACGAGCTCACCAACTTTATGTTGACGTTTTCGAGTATCCATTTTCAGGTGTTATTCAAGTTGTCTAGAAGGTTGAGTATTGGCCTGGCTTAGCAAGACCTAAGTCAAGACCCTCCCGAGATGTATCCCGAGGAGTTGCAGTTTGACTGTTCTTTATGAAGTAGTTTGACTTTGAGACTTATGTTTTGGATCTTAGATTTTGTACTTATTCCGGGTTGTGGAAATTTGTGAGTATGATCCATCGTATATTATGCATTTTAGTATTTCTCTATTTAGACTCCTTGTGTCCTTGATCATGAAGTCATACCCCGTAAATGTCTTTCCGCTGCGCCATTTTTGAGGTGTGACACATTACGTCACTCTTCACTACTGGTGCATTAGTCTAATGGTTGGAGCACTTGTGCTTGAGTCAATAGACCCAGGTTCAAGTCCCATCGTTGGCATTTGCTTCAGATAGGTACCCACCTCCGTAAAACCTATGAGCACACTGAAGAGACTTTGTGGAATAATGTAAGTGTGAGATATAAACCCATAAACACGAAGTTTCACAAGATAATTATTACACCAAATACAGTAAAATAAAGAACAAACCTTTTCTTCACCACATGACAGCGCCTTCCCATCTTTCCCTCCACTGCCACAAATTACATAGAAGTTTCCATCCATCATCACCCAAATACTCATTTTTCAGGACTTGGGCCAGTCTCACTGTCATAGAACTAAACCCCTAATCTTTCCTCTTTCATCTACACCATCAGCAAATATTTCAGTCTTACCAAGACAATCAGAAGCAAACAAGCATCTTGGGGTGTTCATTTTCTTCCCTAATACATATAATTAGCATTTTTTTTAGTGAACATGATAATGTTTATGTTAATGGATAGTTTTTGTGTTGAATTAAATTTCAGGTGATTAACTAGATCGGAGCAATCTTTTGCACCAGAAGAATCAAGAAAAGATGCCATCATCATTGGTTTCCAAGAAGTTTTCCGGACCAAGTAGTTCAGGTTATATGAATGAACATCAGATCAAAATGCTTGGATTGTAGCTAGAAAACATGCAACTAGAAACCGACAATGGTCTTTAAATGGAAAAAAGTACTAACTACTTGATCAATGTAACTAAACCTTGGGTTTACTTTTCTTGTCGGGAAGCTTTTGATCCATTATTCAGAAATGGATGCATCGATCTACCAATGATCATCCATGCCGACGAAGTCTTTGAGTGATCTGATAAAGAGTCGATGGTCGATGGCAGGTGTGACTGACCTACGAAATACATCCTTTCCTTGGACGACCCCGACTAGGTCGGTCCAGCTGCCATCGACTCTTTATAAATTATCTGAAACACTTCTTCAGCATGGAGGATCATTGATAGATCGATGCATCCATTTCCTGCTTAATGGATAAAAAGCTTCCCAACTCAAGGCATGAAAAGAAAAATAAACCCAAGGTTTTGTTACATTGATCGAATAGTTAGTACTATTTTCCATTTCAAGACCATTGTCGCTTTCTAGGTGCATGTTCCCTAGCTGTGATCCTAGCATTTTGATCCAATATTCATTCATATCACGTGAACTACTTGTTGGTCTGGAAAACTTCTTGGAAACCAATGTCGATCACATGTTTTCTTGATTCTTCTAGTACAAATTCTTCCTCCGCTCTTGTTAATTACATGAAAGTTTAATTCAACACAAAACCTATCCATTAACATAAACATTATCATGTTCACTAAAATCAATATCAACATATATAAACACTACATAACGGTGAGCTAATAATTAAAACATGATTATTGATTATGCATATTAGTTAAAAATGTATAGATACTAACCTCTGCACAATTATTTTTTGGTCAAAAGCAAGCTCAATTAACATCTTAAACAAATGATTGAATATAACAATATTCATAATATCCTTAAGTTGTTTATTATGAGATACATATGTCAATAAACTTTAATTTTTTTTGAAGTAATAAAAGATTTACTCATGCTGACCTTAATTATAGCATAAATATGAACATATAATCTGAAAAGGATATACAATCCAAAAAGACATACTACATAAAAGGTATATGGGTTTTACCTTGTGTACGTAGCCCAATAAACTTTGAACAATGATCATGTTACGACCCATCGTGATTGACTGTCCAAGTGATAGATCGATCCAATAGGGTCAGAAATGAATATATAACACAATTCATGCATTAAAAACTGACACCATATGTAGAAACACAAAACTTCAAATCATTATTGTAGATCTATTTCAAAATACAATCAATAAACAAAAAGTTGACATTTACGTAGTTTGGATTGGTGACATGTGGTGCTATGCCTTGATTGGGGCAAAATATTTTTAGAAATTGTTGCCACTTATTAGCTTCAACATCATATTCTTCACCACATGACAGCACTTTTCCATCTTTCCCTCAACTGCGACCAATCACATAGAACTTTCCATCCATCATCAACCCAGAACTCATTTTTCAGGACTTAAGCAGGCTACGAAGCGTCTCCTAACCCCCGGTCTCACAGTCATAGAGCTTGACTGTATCCGTGACCTTTCCCCTTTCAACTACACCACCAGCAAATATTGCAGTCTCCCCAAGACAAGCAGAAGCAAACAAGCATCTTGGGTAATTAACATTTTTTTAGGGAACATCATAATGTTTATATATGTTAACGGATAGTCTTTGTGTTGAATTAAACTTTCAGGTAATTAATTAGAGCATAGCAATATTTTGTACCATAAGAATCAAGAAAACATGCAATCATCATTGGTTTCCAAGAAGTTTTCTGATCGAGAGAAGTTGTTCAGGTGATATGAATGAACATCGGATCAAAATGCTAGGATAGCAGCTAAGTAACATGCAACTAGAAAGCGAGGATGATCTTGAAATGGATAAAAGTACTAACTTCTTGATGAATGTAACTAAACCTTGGGTTTATTTTTCCTTTCATGCCTTGAGTTGGGAAACTTTTGATCCATTAAGCAAAAAATGGATGCAGCGATCTACAAATGATCATCAATGCTGATGAAGTCTTTGAGTTATCTGATAAAGAGCCGATGGTCGATGGTCTATGGCACGTGGGACTGACCTTTGAAATACATCCTTTCCTAGCACGATCCGAGCTGCCATCGACCATCGACTCTTTATGAGATAACTCAAAGACTACGTCAGCATGTATGATCAATGATATACCGGTGCATCCGTTTCTTGCTTAATGGATAAAAAGCTTCCCAACTCAAGGCATGACAAGAAAAATAAACCCAATGTTCATTTACATTGATCGAATAGTTAGTACTTTTTTCCATTTCAAGACCATTGTCGCTTTCTAGTTGCATGTTTTCTAGCTGTGATCCTAGCATTTTGATCTAATATTCATTCGTATCACCTGAACTACTCTTGATCAAGAAAAATTCTTGGAAACCAATGATGATCGCATGTTTTTTTGATTCATCTGGTCAAGGTTGCAAAAATCGTGAATCGGTAGTGAGGCGGTCAACCCCCTGTAGCTTGTAATCGGTCTAGGCGGGATTAATCAGTGATTAATCGGATTGGCATTTTTGGCGAGTTTTGGGTATTTTCGTCGAGTTTTGGGTATTCTCTGAAAGATTTTCCTTAAAAACATCTTGTAATAGATATAAACAGCGACTATAAGTGATTACATTTGTTCAGGGTTTCAAAAATAGCGAATCGGTGATAAATCTTTTGGCATTTCTTGCAAGCTTTGGGTATTTGCGGCGAGTTTTGGTATTCCCGGAAAGATTTTATTTGAAAAACATCTTGTAATACATATAAATAGTGACTATAAGTAATTAAAATTAATTTACAATGAGTTTAGGGTATTTCCAACAAGATTTATAAGTTTTTGGCAAACTTGCCATCGTTAACCGCCGTTGACCCTGGTTGACCGATTTGTTTGAACGATTTACAAAAATCGGCAAGGTCGGTGGCCCAGTAGCACCTAATCGGTGATTAATCGGCCTTGTAGACCTTTTTTTGCAACACTGCATCTGGTACAAATTCATCCTCCGTTCATCCTCCGCTCAAGTTAATTATCTGAAAGTTTAATTCAACACAAAGACTATCCATTAACATAAACATTATAATGTCCACTAAAATAATGTTAATTATATGTATATTTAACGAAACTCACTCCTGATCAACAGTAGTATTATTATGATTTCTGGTCTCTTTTTGGATTTTTATAACATATTATAAAACTTTGACCATCTTCAATCTCTTTTATGATAACTTCAATCATTTAAGACCTTTACAAACTTGTAAAGTACGTCTGGTCAAATTAGTTTGCCATATATTGAATTGATCATCAAAATTAAATAAATTAGCCAACCATGCAACTAGTTTATAAGCCCATCGGTATGTGTTATTCTAGTTCTAATTTAGCTTAAGAAAAAAGGAATCACCTTTACTGACATCCATTCTGACCCTAGCTAGATTGAAGACGCATCATCTCCAAATCAACAAGTTGCGTATCCTATTTATGACATTTCTTAAGCACCATTTTGTTAATAATAAGCCATCAACAGTTGGATGTGGTTGAACTGCCAATTTGTGTCTTGTCGATTACACCTAGTGCTGGCCTTCTTGATTATCAATCGAAGGAAAAAAAATAGTCAATATCAACATATATAATCACTACATTACTGTGAGCTAATAATTAAAACATGATTAAATATTATGCATATCAGTTACAACTGCATATATACTAACCTCTGCACAATTGTTTCTGGCTCAAAAGCAAGCTCAATTAAAATCTTAAACAAATGATTGTATATAACAATATAGCATAAATCGGAGCATATAACACGAAATGCAGAATCCAAAACAACGAACTACATAAAAGGTATATGGGTTTTACCTTGTGTACGTAGCCCGAAAAACTATGAATAATGATCATGTTACGACCCCATCGTGATTGCATGTCCAAGCGAAAGATAGATCCAATAGGTCAGAAATGAATATGTAACACAAAATTCATGCATTAAAGACTGACCCCACATGTAGAAAGTTGACAGTTACTCCGTTGTAATGAATGACGAGATTCAACTATGGGTTAACCAATATTTACTTCTTCTTTGATCGAAAGAAACTGATTTCGGTCTCCTTGATGCTCTTATGTAAGTTTCCTAAGAACCCTTCGAATGATAAACACGGAAACTGATTGAAAATGTAACCAAGTGGTATTCTAAGGAAGGAGCATAATAGATCAACAAAATCTTCCTTGACCACTGCATATAAGATTATATGTTAGACTTTGTTGAAGATCGGTTTAAGGTGGACATTCTTGGTCTTTTGCTTCCAATAGTCCTTAACCTTTGGTGAAAGATTCATGTGTCCGAGGCTATATTCCATGTCATGAAGTTGATTGCTTGACTTGTTAGAAGATGAGTACTCTAGGAATGTATCAGACAATGGTATTCTTGATATTATATTTCTTCAGCAGCTTCAGTACCTGCGGGCGAGGAAGACAATTAACTGAAGCTCTTAATAAGTTACTAAAATCACTAATGTGAATAAGTTACCAAAATTACTGATGTAAACTAACCAAGAAATGTAAACAAGTTACCAAAATTACTGATGTGGGGCATCAACATAAGTTTAGTTTTTGACCAAAAAATTATTAGTGAGAGTTCTCTTTCGACAGATACAATGCCCAAAAGTAATTTCTAGAATTTTTTATTTTGACACAAAACCACCTTCCCAATGCATATAATGAGGCCGATAGAGGCCACCGGCATTACTTTAAAGTCATCCGTAATCATGAAACGTGCAGTTGATATAAAAAAACCCACCTTCCGTATGCATATATTGAGTCATATACTATTTTGATGAAGCTTCGTTCAGTATGAGTGTCCTTTTTTGGCTTTGTCACTGCACTTATATAGTTCTTACTGGTTTCGGTATGATTCCCAAATGAAGGATTGGTTTTGATTCACTTTGTGTTAATTTGAACATCCATGCTAAAACTTTTCATAGGTTACCTGGTGATTGTTCCAGTTTAGTTAAATGGGTTTTTCATATTAAACTGCAAAAGATAGAGTTATAGTGAATCTGACGACGTGGTTGTTAAAACGATATCAGTATATACACCATCCTCCATTACGTCAATCTTCATCCCACGTGCTTTCCTTTTTGAATCCTGTATATTCCAGTAAAATGTAAGTGAAAAATATAAATCCATAAACGCGAACTATCACAAAATAATTATTACACCAAATGCAAAACAATAAAGAAAAACCTTTTCTTGTCGTTTTATAATAATCTTTTTATTTTTGCCTCTTTTCTCTTTTGCTGCATAGCATTCGTCAGTCATTTCTTTAAGTCCATCACCATAATTATCAGCTTTGCTCTCAGGTTCTACATCTGCAGGTATAGGAATTTCCTTTTCTGGAGATAATGCCTTTTTCATAAGGATACGCCACCTTATAAGCCAATTAAACAATATTAAGATACAATAAAATCTATAAATAAATTAAGATCAAGTTAAGGCGAGTATATTCCTTACTTCAACAGATGCTTAGAGTCTTGCTTACGTAAAACACACAAGTCATCGCATACTCCTTTAACACGATAAATAAAAAGTTATAAATTATTACACGCGGTTAAGAGATAAGATAACAAATGGAATCATTCTTAACCGAAAAAGGAAACGGTGAATAAATTTACAGGACAGACCCAGCACACCACGTCTCCATACTAAAAATCCATATGTTCCCAAAAGCAACATTGTTCTTTTTATCTGGTGCTTTTTGCTTTGCTCTCCTTTTAAAACTAAAAACCAAGTCTTCACAGTATTGTCCAGTTTTATAAAAAAATAGATAACCTTATTTAAGCTCTTCAATCCAAACTTTTCGATCAAATATAAATTATTTACTTGCCTGAATTTTGCTATCTCAGTCGCCAAACATCTTTTGTGCCTGCAAATCATTTTCGAATCATATCAAATGATCTCATCTATTAATCCTAAGTTTCTAAATGTAAACCCCTACCCCACTATGCACACCAAAAAAAGTAATTGTGGTCCCAATCTCCTCCATGTGAAGGACTATAACCTAATTCCCTTTCTCATTGTACATAGTTAATGTGGAATGTATTTTCGTGATTTGCAGTCAATTGACGTCAGGGTGTTAATTTCATTATGTTGATAGAATGCTAGGATTCAAGTACAACTTCACCTCGCATAAAAGCGTATCTTCTTCTGGTGTCCCACCTCCATTTTTGAAATCCGAATTCAGAAACGTGAACCATCTTTTTTTTTTTTTTGAACAAAAGATAAGTGAACTGTCTGCAATAGCCACTAAACATGTAAACTTACATATGCAAGAGAAATGCGAAATAAGATTCATTTAGATCATTCTTTGATCTCTTCCTCGCAACCAACTACACAAATCCCAACAGCAAATTAGTTTAACACAAATAAAGAATAAATGATCTATCATTTATTAGTACCAATACAAAAAGATCTAAAAGAACCATCTTAACAAATTAAGACCAGAAACGTAACTTCTTGATTGCTTCAGGAATTTCCTTATGGTCCAAATCTAAAGTGGCAAGCTGCGTCTCTTTTGTGGGATGAACAAAAGTTGTACATTTTTATCATCAATGTAATACTAATGAAAAGAAGCCAAAACCCAAATCAATAATCATTAACACCCTTCATCCAAAATTAACGATTTTAGAAGAAAAGAAAATTCACAATAAACATGCCTTTGATTCAGGCACATTTGCAATTGGTATGAAACAGAAAACAATAACTCAATAACTAAGAATTCATATTTAAGTTTTGGAACTCAAGATAAGCAGAACCCTGAAGCCATTTATCCCTACATTCATGGGGGAGTTTGGGATTTCTTATTTTGAAAGTTCTTGTCAGATACATGTAAAGAGAAGAAGAAGATAATCAACTTATATCAGCCAAAAAGGTAAACTTGTAATATTCGACTAATAAAAAAATTAATACTTACAACAAACTGGCACTAAATTAGGTGATATGAGAAAAAAGTCATACCACTCATTAAGAGCCATTGGTTGCGGCTCAAAATAAGACCCTTCATAAACAACCATATGCATCTAAGCTCCTATGATGGATATTGTTCATCTAAAGATTCAATAAACATTAACGTATAACCAAAGTTATCACCAAAACAAATAAACAAAAACAATAAAACTTAAAACTTTGTACACAAAACAATCATAAAGGTAACAAAGTTGTGAAAGAATTTTCAGAAACGTGAGTTACTATGAGGTTTATTGGAAGTTCAAAGTAGTAGTCTTCCAGTGGTGGTTTTCACATGTACCAAAAACTAAAATATTAACCCCTTTTCCTTGTTAAAACCACTAAAATTTTAAGACACAGATTTTTATCTTCTCGTGAATTTCCCAATTGCCTTAGATTACTTTAGATTTATGCATGGTTTGTATTAAAGTTGTCCTTCTGATACACATGTTCTAAACTATTTATGTAAACATTATCTTAAGTATGTCATTCTTGCTTTAAAATTGCTTTATCTATAGGAAAATTACATTCAAACAGATAACAGTCACCTACATTAACAACAAAAATACAAACCCTTTTGACATATAATTAATATCCCTGTATAAATTTCAGATAAAAACAACAAATTACACATTAAAAATCGTACCTTTATCAAATTTTCTTCCATGAACAAATTATCAAATTTATCTTCAGATCACTCACCAACCCTGAAAAAACAAAAAAAAAAATAATAAATAAAAATAAAATAATAAAAAAATTATATAAAAAAACACTGAAAGAGAAACATGGTTTGTTCAATTTATCTTTGAATCGCCTAGTTGTAAAAGTGTGTTATCTGATGGTTTTTGTTTAGCGTTCAAAAACTGGGATGGTGGGTTAGTGCAAAGAATTATGTTGTGTGTTTTTTTTTTCACTTTTCAATTATGACACTTTTATTTTTATGTTGGTTTTTTTCATAGACGAAATTGAATGAAATCAATGTCAGGTTTGAGTTATTATTTGCTTGCTCAATTTTACCACGTGTAAAAAAAAAAAGCTACATGATTGGTCCAATTCCTTTTTCAATAACATTGTTCTCACAAAATTGCTCTGAAATGATATAATTCTTTTATTATATAAAATAAAACATTTGACTAAATAATTTTTAGAGTAAATCACATATTTACTGTTGGATCCCTGTAAAAACATTTTTTGTTTGTTGCATAACATTAATTCAGGTGTAACAATATGAAGTTTACACTTTCAGTTATCAACACTCCTATTATAATCAGAGAGGTTAAATGGCCACCAAATATACACAATAATCGTAATTTAGTAGTATGCTTATAAGTGATATAAGAAACACTTACATGAGAAAGATGGTGACTCTCATGTAGTATTCATGCAAAAAAAATCATCCATAATTATTTAACCACTTACATGAGATCTTGATTTAAGAAGAATATAAAGTTCGATTTGATTGCTAGACATTATAAGATTGGAAACTAAAACAAACATTTACATTTGTTAGAACCAAATCATTTTAAGAAGAACATTTTATTAACATCTAATACTTATTCGTAAAATTTTACCATTGATCGGAACATAATAATACACATTAATTGTTGATGATAATACACCCTCTAAAAGTATATGCAATTTTATACAAATGTATAAATAAACATATAATGAGCGAATATTATTGTAATAAGGGGTGTTTGGGTCATCTGCTGCACCGGTTATGAAATAAGGGTGTTTAAGTTTGTCTATTGCAGAAGCCATTTACAAGGTGTTTCGGTCTGTGTACAGCAATTCATTGGGTATGGTTGTTGAAATAGCATTTTTATGGGTTTCTGGGTGTGTCAGCTGCAATGTGAAACTTTAAGGGGTGTTTGGCTATGGCTGCTGCAGCAGTTTAAGTGTTGTTTATGTCTGGCTGCTTTAACAACATTTTAAGGGGTGTTTGGGTCAATCTGCAGCAGCAGTTTAAGGGTGTTCGGATATATAAGTCTCACTATTGGGCTGTATAAAAAGGACGATAATGAGCACTGTGATAAAATAGCAGCTTCTTCAATGCCAACTGCATTAGTGTTGTAACGAATGACACGAGCCAACTTTGGGTTAACTAATATTTCCTTCTTCTTTGATAGAAAGAAACTCACCCTTGATGCTCTTATGTAAGTTTCTTAAGCACCCTTCGAATGATAAACACGGAAACTAATTGAAAACTTAACCAAGTGGAATTCTAAGGAAGGAGAACAGAACAACATAATCTTCCATGACCACTGTATATAATATACGTGTACTTTTTGGTACGTGTACTTTTTTTTGTTCCACTTAATGTAATGTACTTTTGGTTTTTGTGCTACTTTGGTACGTGTACTTTTTTTAACTTTGTTTAGGTTGTAGAATAGCAATGTACTTTCTAAAAGTGTTCCACGTGCGATGACGTACCAAATTGGAACACTTATGGAAAGTACATTGCTATTCTACAACTTAAACAAAGTTAAAAAAAAAGTAGACGTACCAAAGTAGCACAAAAACCGAAAGTATGTTACATTAAGTGGAACAAAAAAAAGTATACGTACCAAAACAGGACACTTTTAAAAGTACATTGCTATTCTACGACTTAATCCCTATAATATATTGTATACTTTCTTGAAGATCGATTTAAGGTGGATATTCAGGGCGATTAATATTTTGGATGGTTGTTCTCAATTAGCTTTTGTTATCAGGTGTCCACTTATAAAGCTTTGATTGCTCCCCATATTACCTAAATATGGATTAAGAAAAGGTCGTGTTACCCGCTGCAAATAAGATGTGCATTGATGAACCAATCATCAAATGCTGAATTTTATAGTTAGACTACAGAGCTGTTGGGATTTTAGAACCAGTTAACCATTAACCTCTACGAGTACGCAACGGATATTGGATTTAGTTATGGCAATTATGTTAAGCACGTAATTAATAAACAAATAATTAATACAAGAATTAATTAATAAAAGGGATTTAGAAAACCTAACCTTACTTGGCAATTGATCTGTAGTAACGGAACAAGAAACTAAAACGAAACCCTAGTATGAAAATTAGATACCTCGATGAGTGTCACACACAACCCCGATAACGTATACGTTCGATTAAACGCTAGTCGAGAACGTAATATTAAAAACCAAATCAACACTTTGACCACTTGAATTATTCGACCAAGAAAAACACCCAAGACAATCTTGTCTTCCTGCCCTATCTATTCCTGTCCGTAAACAGTAACCAACCAAAACCAGAACCTTCAAAACGTTGCTGCCAAATACAATTCAACTAGGAATATGGAACAAGTAAACCAATCGATCAATCTCGTAACTGTTGGAATTATATAACATGACTAATCATAAATATAAACAATAAACATCAAAGTAAGTGCGGAAGCGTATAGGAACATATAATGAATAATTAATTAACTAAAGAATAAAGTATGCGTACCTTTCTTGATTCTAGCCGAATAAGAATCAAATCCACAAAACTAGCAATTGAGATGAACCCTAATTAGGGTTTATAGGATTATCTGAATTACCCTTACCGTTTTGTAATTCAATCCAAGATACAATCAATAGTGTGATTGTACCACGTTCTGTACACACGCATAACAAATTAAGTAATGCTAGTTTTAATTAAACAAAATAATATGTTTTGGAAAACTATGATCGACTACCCTAAAGGGTTGTACGATCGATGAAGCAAAAACACACACAAACAATTTAGGTTTTTAGCTTATGAGTACAAGAGATGCAAAATCAAGAACCTAAGCCTTGTATATATACCCAACTAACTTGGTGAACAAGTTTGGCTTTGTTTCCTTTTCTCCTTGACCGATCATAGGTAGGCATCCTCAAGGGATTCCCGAAACTTCCCAAACTTTGCAATCTAGTCCTTTTCCAAATACATTTAACACCCGTTAGTCCATTACAACTAATTACTTAACGTCCGTTATGTTATTTCATTTAATTAATAAATAAATATAACATTTAACATTTATTATTAACTTTAATTCTCATACGTAAAGTGTGCAATCCCGTGGTCTCGAGTTCGATCCTAACACACGTCTATTAATATTTTGTCCATAAAACCAACAGCTCCCACTTGGACATATCTTAATAGAGTGATCACATTCGGTTAGCGTCTAGCAACACTTCGATGCCTCTAGTACAACTCGAGCAAGGCTCCTGGAAAACCTTTTAATGATTTCTCATTATTATTATCCTTTTGTTTCTAATACCATGTTAAATAAAGATATGGAATTAAGTCATTCTTTATTCAACCATTCTGTTTCTCGTTATTAGTGATTGAGCAAGATTACCAAATCTTCTGAACATATTCAGGGGAGAACTTTAGGCATGGCCATGCGAACATCTTGTCAACCCTACGAGGGGCCCAGCAGTATTAAACTCCAAAATAAATTTGAAGGAACAAATTCTATCTTGACTACGAGAATAACCCACGAACTTTGCAACACTTCAGGAAACAACCTTTATGACTACCAGTTACGTTATATGCGTTAAGTTGCTCCACAAAAGTGCACTACATTCATGACACTTATTCGGTATCTCAAGTCTGAGGATAACTATTCATAATTTACTTATAACAATATCCACAAAGTAAATTATGTAGTTGGGATAAGTCCTATATTCAATTCATTGAATATCATCTGAAATTGGTATCCATTCTCATCAATATACTTTCAAGTATATTCTACCATATCTCTCATATTTGTCTTAGTTTAATGATACTCCCATATCATTAATTGACAACGGACGATTTAGAATAAATAAATTTTATTCACGGATTAAACATGCAAATATAGGATACAATATATTATAAAATCAAACATACCAAGTATTTGATTTATTATAACAATTTTTTAACATCCCTTATCCAAATACCAACTAGATCAATGCATGAAAATTCCAGTTGATGAATTATGCCTCAAGTAATGACAATCATACTTGTTGACAAGGCATAAATCAACCAACTTGATCTATCGTAATTTTGAGAATACTTATTTAAAGAATTCAATTAATGAAGTCCTTGTATGTGTGCATTCAACAATCCACATAATAATTAATAAAGTGTGTGACATCCTCTATCACCAATTTATGACAATTTAAATTTTCAAACATTTTAAAGTTTAAAGTATTCTTATTCTTTTAATGTATAATGCAACTGTGCTCTTATTAGCACAACTAGTTCACATGGCTATTAACAAGGATGAAATCCCACCACGACTAGTATTGAGTGTTATCTCAATTAAACCAGCATCATTGTATACAAACAACAATGTGCTCATTAAAACTCCGTAAACTTTAATATCTTATTGTATAATATTTGATGCTTTCCTAACTTTCAAGTTTAAAGCTGATGACAATTTGCACAACATTTGACATATTGTTCATCCATAGAATCTAGGAGCAATTCCAGGCTGAGGATGTAATTCTTTAAGAATATTCATTACACAAGTTATCTAATAACTTTTAGTTAGATATCAATGTTGTCAAATCACTTCTTATTCAAGAATGATACAACAATTTTAATACACAACATGATGTACATGATGAATCTACATGTCAAACTTAGACTTCATTCACGTTCTATCTTGTCAAAAGATATTTATCCATTTCCCAAATGATATATCATGTTTTATTAGAATCATTTATTTTACTGCACATGTTTATTAATAATAAACATATATTCCAAGGTTGTATGTTTTAATTCTTAAATCTTACAAGTGAAGTTTTATTCCAAACTAAGACTTAACATTTAGCTTACAAGGAATGTTACTTCCTATATATACAACATATAAGATTTAAAAACCTTAACATAATACTCCCACTAGCTTTCAGAAATACTTAAAATTTATCTTATTTCAATTATATATCGAAACTAGGATTTAATAATTAAACATAAGAATAATTTCATAGATGCATGCATTTATCCATTCATGAATTATTGCACTTCGTACACTTCCAAAGATTATATATATGAACTCAAAAATCCTTTCGATTACTTACCGTCCTCGCTCAAGTAATTTCTCAAGAAAGAGTTTTGATATTCCATTGTCATATGAAAACAAGTATGACCATTATTATCTTTATATATTTAATGTGTCTAGAAAAAAATATTCAATCATAATTAATTGCTTAAGTATGATTAATAATCTTATCATAAACATGCATTAAATAAGTGTACAATATTGTCCATATGATTTCTACATAGAAATTCAAACTACTAGGGTTTTTCATCTCATTGAAGAAACTCATTTCCATTCTCTAGTCTAACTATTAAGATAAACCAAATTTCCAAAATTGATTATCTTTATGGACAACATCTTTAACATTCATAGTATGAGTAATTTACCCAATTCAATATTTGGTAATCCATCATAATGATTATCAGGTTTACTATAATCCTGTAACTCATATTTCTTCTCAGCATATAAATCAAATATCTAAGATATCCTTGCAGATCTATGAATGAAAATTCCATCATCTTGAGGTCTATCATTTTCATGTCTAACCTCATCATGATATATACTAGTGTGTTTTAGAAGATTATGTATCTTGTAATTTTATCTTTCAAAAAACTCCCACTTGCTTTTTGTAATATATAGACTATCTATATATACTTAACAGTTAGAGCAAAACTACATTGTTCTCTTTTTGGGACATTACAAATACACATTGATAATTCATGACTTTACTTTGTTAATAACCTATTCATAAATAGTTTAACAAATTCAGAATCTTCAATTTTAAAACTTAATGTGATTCATCACATTCCATAATAAAATGGTGTTTTAACAATCTTCTAGGTTGGAGTCATATTGAGTATATTCAATCCATACTCAATTTCTAACCTTGTTACTTTTTAAGAAAGAAGTTATGATTATCTTGAATCAAACAAATCAAATAGAGTTTGACTCTCCTAACTGAACATACCATCAACTTGTGGTATTCATTAGAATTAATATTGTAAGACAATCTAACAATATATAAGATAAACATATTCTTTTTGGCTTACCTATTTACCAACTAAGTCAACTTAATGGTATAATAGACTTTTCAAGCCAATTGCATGCTTTATAACACAAGTACTTTTTTACCAAGTCACTTCATATCTATGTCTCATCAAGGAACATAAACTGTTATAATCCCATTATACTTTATAAATCAATGATCAACTCAATGACTTCTGGTATATGTCTTAATTAAAAAAAAATAACAAGTTAACGTCTTACTTTATTATAAGTCTTAAAAGACTTTATGTTTATGTCTTTACAATGAATCATAAACATGTTTAACTAAAGTAATTATGAACACAACTCTTGGTTTCAATAGTAATTTCAAGTTAATTTATTTACTTCACAATAATGTAGGACTACATTATTTTTCATTTATGTCATTCTAAAATACATAAATAAACAAATTGAAGTAGGATTAGATTACTTTATTTATTTATGTCATTCTAATAATACATAAATATCTAATTTGAAGTAGTCTTATATATCATTTTGACACAAGTTCTAAATACTTGTCTAATTTAGAAACTGCAAATATGTCCATGCAAGGTCTGACTTCACATAGAGATTTACTTTGTTGATGGAATCTCGTCAAGTTCTCACATGACGTAAATTGCAACACCAAGTGTTTCTTGAATTAGATATGTACAAGTTATATATTAGAACGTTATTCTCCCTTGATCAGAGAATCCTTTAAATCATATACCTATATGATGTACCTTGCACACAATATAGATTTCTCCCACTTTTGCATGGAACAACATTATGTAGCAGATAAACAACACGACATATGTTTGTTTATGTGACTAATATGATTGTGTCATTGATATTAGCATAACTAGTAGATGTAGAACCACTTCATTGTCTAATAAGGAAACTTACATGACTATCCTTGAAAACATAAGTGTCCACATGTGGAAAATAATTATCTTAAGACATTCTAGAGATAATCTGGGTTACTATCAATATGACAAAGCTTGTAACTCCCACTGAATTAGAGATCATTACATTAATTCCCTATTCAGTAATAAGAACACAACACTCCCACTGGATTTGACAACATTGTAAGTGTTTCATTAACTAGTGAAAGAAAATAGTGTACTATTTACTTCCTACACCTTTGAGAAAGTCCATACATAACAATTACTTATGTACTTAAAAGAATGTATTCTACTATGTTGATGATGAATTATTCATCAATGCTATTAACTTGAAATAATTGGGCATGCAATTTCTTTCTTAATAGTTCTACTATTCCAACAATTGTAAGTAGTACTTTTAAATGGTCAAAACAAAACAACTAGATAAAATATGCTAGTTTGTCTTTTACCAATTATACAGTAATTAGTCTGGCTTCTAATTTAATAACTTCGAGAAATACAATTTTCTTAACTATTAAAATTTGCTTACGAGTTATGTATTTAGAATTTAGACAATTCTAATTTGTCCTATCATACCTTTCTCATTCATGAAAAGGAATAGGATTGAATCTCACTCTTTCTTATAAAAAAAGAGGACTAGGTTCATTCTTTTAGTAAAGTTGACTCTACCAAAAACCCTTACAGGAGTAGATCAATTTACCATCAGGGAATAACCTTAGTTTACGGTTTAATGTTGCATTAATACATTTAAAGAACTAGCAAAATTCAATTTTAGTATTTTCGATAATTAAACTTTTCAAGAAAATAAAATACCCAAGGTAATATTCATATAACCATAGAATTTTCTCGAAAACTAGGATCCAAATTATCGTAGTTCTATTACATCAGTTGATCGCTATAGTAGCACAGCAATAAATAAATCTTGAACAATAATTGGCAAACAATTTCCAATTCCTAGATCATTATGGGATTTATATTTTCCATCGCTATTGCAAATATAAACATGTTTCATCCCATCTTATGCCATTGAGTCCAAGTCTCACTTCCTACTCAACTTAAGTGCCTAACTTAAAGAACTCCAAATATGTCCATGTAAGGTCTCACTTTACATAGAGATTTACCTCTCCATCACAATCTAGCCAAGTACTCTCATGACATAAATTGCAACTTCAAGTGTTCCTTTTAATTAGATGGCATATAACTTAATTTAAAAAGGTACTAGTTTTGATTTTATGTGGTCAAATCAAATATGTACAAAGATGTCATGCATTCATCTTGTAACATAATTTTAATAAAAAACTTTTTATTACTAGTTCATAAAGATCAAATTATCAAAGTTTTGATTGAGGTATTGGGTTCACCAATTAAGGAATTTAGCGTTAATTATCGTCCATTATACCGTACTTTTGCATAAGTTTAAACACTTAGTGTTTGAATTATGCCGAAGTGGCATGGAATTAAAACTAATTAAGCCCTTAAGATGAGTTTGCATTTTATGGCACTAAGTAGCTCCATTCGAATTCTGAAGGCTGAGGACGAGGTAGTATAAAAGCATAACCTTAGACATCCTTTCATTGTATTTGCGCTTCTTTATTAACCCTTTATAGTTCATTCTAATGGGTGAGCCGTTCGGACCATTTGTACCAAGTCACCAATCAATTAAACTATTGAAAACTTAACTCTTCCAAAACAAATCAAATTTGGCCATTGTATAGTCCGTATTATTTTTCTATTCAAAATTACCCTTTGCTTAAAAGCTGTCAACATAATAAACAAACAAGTAACAAATAAAAATAAACAACTAAAACAATGCACAGCATATATAAACAATTTATCGTGTAAACAAGTAGCCACATGCAACTTATTCGATAAAACCCTATTAATAATCAATGTCTATGTTAAATTAACATTATATATTAATTAGGGCTTTCACTCTCTCAATTGAAAGTGAGCCACATACATCGGAAATCGATCGTAAACCTAATTAATGATATACCAAATTGCACATAATTGATTCATTAATGTATATAATTGGAGTTTTCCCCAATTCAAGATTTATCATAAATATACATGTGTATAAAACTTAACAATTAATATCGCATAACCAATCTTAACAATTAAATATTCAAGCAACCATCCATGACGAACATGCATGTATCATCATGGATATAACATAACAATTATTCACGTTGTCACAAGATCGCATACAAAATTCCATGACACATAACAAATTATTCATGAATTTATCACGTAAAAAATATATTAATTCTAGGTTTCGATATTGATAACATAACAATTATAATAAACCCTAAAACAATTTTTTAAAACAATCGACTAAAAAAAATTAGGGTTTCACCCATATAAATTTTTAATTCGATCCATATAAAATTTTAAAACAAATTAGGAAAAAAGCCTAACCCAAAATTAGGGTTTACATAATCATAACCAAAACCATAGAATAATCATATCTAACAACATACAATATTTGTTATTTACGCGTTTAGTAATTAATTACTCATTAAAACCAATGACTCGTGATGCCACTGTTGGAATTATATAACATGACTAATCATAAATATAAACAAAAAACATCAAAGTAAGTGCGGAAGCGTATAGGAACATATAATGAATAATTAATTAATTAAAGAATAAAGTATCTGATACCTTTCTTGATTCTAGCCGAACAAGAATCAAATCCACAAAACTAGCAATTAGGATTAACCCTAATTAGGGTTTATAGGATTATGAATTACCTTACCGTTTGTAATTCAATCCAAGATACAATCAATAGTGTGATTGTACCACGTTCTTGTACACACTTACTATAACAAATTAAAATGCTAGTTTTAATTAAACAAAATAATTATGTTTTGGAAAAACTATGATCGACTACCCTAAGGGTTGTCGATCGATTGAAGAAAAAACACACACAAACAATTTAGGTTTTAGCTTATGGGTACAAGAGATGCAAATCAAGACAAGCCCTTGTATATATACCCAAATAACTTGGTGAACAAGTTTGGCTTTGTTTCCTTTTCTCCTTGACCGATCATAGGTAGGCATCCTCAAGGGATTCCGGAAACTTCCCAAACTTTGCAATCTAGTCCTTTTCCAAATACATTTAACACCCGTTAGTCCATTACAACTAATTACTTAACGTCCGTTATGTTATTTCGTTTAATTAATAAATAAATATAACATTTAACATTTATTTATTAACTTTAATTCTCATACGTAAAGTGTGCAATCCCGTGGTCTCAAGTTCGATCCTAACACACGTCTATTAATATTTTGTCCATAAAACCAACACTAACACCTTGAATCGTTGCAAGATGAGATTGAACAAAAATCAAACAAGAACAAAACCCCTAAGTCGACTTGGGAAAATTGTCAACTTAGAGCTTGGACTGGGAAAGTTAGTATCGGTTTTAGGGTATTGAAGATGAGATTATACATGTGTTTTTGAAGGATTGTTTTGCTTATACTTGCTCGACAAGTTCAAGCCCAAGCGAAAACCCACGCCCATATTGCATGCACGATCATATGAATACATGGCCAAGGCACATCCCATTCGACCATGTTCGAAATAAGCCCATGGGTCGTTTCAGTTGATCGGGTCAAGTTATGCATATCAGGTATGATTATTATTCAAGTATTATTTACGTTCAACACGTATACTCGTGTTTATCGTGTGTGTCCCCATCGGCTCATACACTATTAGTCGTTTTGTCGTGTTTGAAAACACCCATGACCAACACTCCACTTGGGAGTTAGTATCGAATGGCACACAAAACTAACGCGGAAGCGCCTAGCAGCGCTCTCACTCTTTTTTTAACTAAAAGTGTCTGAGAGAATAGTTTTGTAAAAGTTTCTCAGTAGCATGGTCATTCAATGTCTTACTGTAATCATCCTCTGTTATAGATACCGTTAAACCATGGATTATGGATCTCAAATCATTCCATATAGTTTAACCATTTAAAATCTCGTTATAGATTTTAATTCAAATATACCAAATGTAATCAAGAATCATCTTGCATTACCCTTTGGAGTGCAGTGAACGATTATCGATTAAATCAGAGGCCATGGTATCTTTACGCACATATCAAGTGGAGTAACAAATCCTTTATTGACTACAAGTGTTGTGGATATTCCTTTACATCACTCCGAAATATAGCTTTTATAACTACCTTATTGAGATAGCGTTTTGCGTATACTTACAAAAAATGATATACACACATAACAGAACTTACTTGCATCTCAAGTCTAAGGGCGAAGACAACAAACCATTTTCAATATTTTACTTATGACAAGGATCCAAAAGTAAATGTTTGAAAGTTGAGGAATCCAATTGTAACACCCCAACCCGACAAGGGTAGAAGTGTCACATTCTGGTGTCATATCAGAACATACAAATAAAATTATCGGCGAAAGCCTCAAAGAATAAAATACCAAGTCATATAGACAATGACTTACAATACAAAATCAATATATCTAAAAATAAAATGAAAAAATCTCAAAACAATAGCCCGTCAAAATAAGTCCAAATAACAAGGTAACTAGGGTTATTCCACTCGGATAATCCAACTCGGCAATCAAAGCCCATCTTCAACCTAAAACCTGCAGGGAAAAAAGAAATGTTGAGCTTAAAAAGCCCGATGAACGAGATATAACAAAGCGAAAGCTAAACAAAATCTGAAATGAAAAATGAAACAAAAGAAACGGATAACAAAGTCGTGGCGAAATGAGTAATGAGTCAAAGAGGATCCTGAGAACACCAATATCTGAATATCAAAGCGAGCAGATAACAAGGAAGCGAAAAGCAAAGCATCGATGACATATAAACAAGCACATATAAACCAGACATACAAGAACTGAAACAAAAGCAAACATAGGCATTAGCATCCACACAGCGATATATGCCATACAATCAATTGAAATCAAAATACATACGAGCCAAACAGATATCTCTGGAAAGCGGGCAATAAATAAATCATGAGCATGGCAATTCACAGGTCAAAACTCTTAGCGAAGACATGATCGGTATCATAGCGATAATCAAAACATGGCGATCACAACAAATAAGTAGGAATACAGATATGAACACTATAATTAAATGAATTAATACATAGCGGAGCAATTAAACAAGTTAACAAGCTAGACGTCATAAGTTGAACCATTTACCCAAACAAATAGTAGTATAAACCGAACGCAAACATGGCGAGGTTAATAACAAGGAATAAAACTATCGATAATCATAGTCCACGAATTATCGGAACAAGTACACAAAATAATAGAACAACATTATCGATTACACACTAGCATGATCACCGACAATCTAGAGGGTCACATAATAGTGAGATCACATATCATCAGTTAGAACCAGGTAACTCAAATAACCGCATATTAAACACATCATAGCAGGATAATCAATGGTCACATAAAACATGAATAGTATCACCCAATTCAATAAGCATATAATAACCGTGCGTGAATGGAACCATGATGCAGAAGTAGCAGATGAGAATACAAGTACGATGTCTGATTATAATGCGTTGGGGAATGAAAGTACAATATAGGTTTATCAAAAGTGTAAGGGTTATGAAATACAGAACCCAGAAACAAACAAACCATATCAATAGTGGCAATAGCGACCAAGTAACCAATAGTAACCATTGTATTGGAGGGTGACCTCGAATACCAAACCAATATGAGGAGACCTCAGTAACAGTGGAGTAGCTAGCTCCCAAAATGTGAGGGTGTATTGCACACCGCATCCATCACAAAATCATATCATATCAAATTCAAATCAAATCAAATCTAGGATGCATCCATCGCCCCAAAACAAATAATGGCCAAATCATATACATATAGTGAGCTCATAATCAAATCAAAATGGGGACGGTGTACAACATCACTACACTTGAGTCATGCCATTGGTGCATCAATGACACGGTCAGGTTACCTTCACGACTAGGAAACAAATTTTGGCTCGGGTATCGGTGAAGGGTCAAAGCATATTCATATCATATCATAAGGGTTCATATCAAAGTTCATATCAGAGTTCATATCAAAGGTTCATATCAACGGTTGAATCAAGGTTCATATCAAGGTTCATATCAAAGGTTCATCAGCAGTTGAATCAAAGGTTCATATCAAAGGGAGCATAGCAAAGTCATAGGAAACCCTAATCATGAGGCTTAGAGTACAAATAACAGTTCAAGCTAATATCGAAAAATGTATAAGAATCACGAGAAACCTGAGATAAGGTCAGTATCGTACCTAAGCGAAACACAAAGAAATACCAAGGTTGAGCAAACTCCATCTCCGTGAATCTACCGAATTCATGATTGGTTTTATTAAAAACTTATTTAATTCAGATTACTTATTTTAGTCGGCTCTTCAGTTTTAGTAACTTTCCATATTTAGCGGTTTCCAAAATAGAAGGTTTCCATTTTTTAGAAAGTTTCCTTATTTAGCATATTTACACAACAAGCCCTTAAGTGTCCAATTTTACATATTACACCTTCATTATCCTTATTTCTAAGAAATACCCCCAAGTTTCGAATTTACAAACAAGCCCTCTATTTTTAATAATTACATTTGGTTTACAAATTTATCCGATTTACAAATAAACCCTAAGTCACATATTTTATGAAAAAGGTCCTCATGTTACATTTTATACTAACACCCTCTGGTCCAAAGTATATTACAAAAATAGTCCACAAGTTTTATAATTTACGAAACAACCCCTTTTATTTTGAAAACTCAATCGGTAATACAATAAAATCATCAAACCACAACCCTAATTCCCCAAATCAAACACCAATCATTATTCCATCATTATTTCATATTTAAGGTCAGATCTAGACCATAACATAAACCCTAGGCCAATCGTTCCAATTTTGTTTATCCATTTATCACGATTTTTAAATAAAACCGATTAAAATAATAATTGACAAGGCCATTTTAGACAATAACAATTCGAATGAACATTTTTCCAGTATCATATGGGTCGTTTAGGTCTTAAATAAAATGGGTTTGACACCCATAAAATTCGTTTCTAATTATTTAGGGTTTTAACACGTTTTTAGGGTTTAATTCTCAAATAATTCGTATACCATGAATGGTTCGTTTTTATTATTTATTTGGAACCTATAGGATGAATATAACATGAGAAAAATACCATATAAATTTTAGAACGTTTAGAACACGCTGGATGATATTATTCCTCTCGGTTAGGATAAAAACGACTCCAAAATTCCAAAGAATAGAAAGCGACTCCATAAACCTTGTAATCGATTTTCACAGATCACACATGATGTAAGGAACTCAGGAAAAATGGAAAATGAATTTATGGAGGGTCGTATGAATTATTATGAATTTTACCTTGCATATGAACAAAATTCGACAACAAATAGATCAGGCCTTCAAAATTCGAATTGTCAATTTTCTTGGCTTCCTAGCAGTGTATAGATCACATGAAAAATACTCTTAGAATTTATGGTGGCTTGTATGATTTTTGGGAGAGAAAAAGTGATATTGTGGTTTTGTGTGGTATGCGTGAATATGGAATGGAAACAAACGGAATAAAACTTTGGAAGAGCCCAAATTTCGGCCTAGTAGTTTAGGAAACAAGATTTCAGGATATCTCACATTTATAAATTTATTTGCAATTGTTTTGTATTTGTTTTCTTTTATTAAAAGTTTCATAAATAAAAGCCCAATCGGCCCATTTTATTTTTAATTTTTTTTATAATTTATTAAGTCAAAACAAAGTTAAAAGTCAAAATATTACATCTCATATCTGATTTATTTATGATATTTTGGGATTAATTTGGGACTTTAATTACTTAAAATTAAAAGTTTAAGATTATAGGGGCATTTTGGTCTTTTTACATGTTATCTAATTTGGTATTACAACTTCTTCCCTCTAAAAGAAATTTTCGTCCCGAAAATTGATGTCATGAGGTACAGAGACGTACTGGCTTAAGGCAATAGCAATCCATAGTTTCATACAGGTCATAATCGTATCAGTTTCAAAGCATACAAATCTTACACGTAACAGATATCGGTGAGAATCTCACAAAGAGGTACAAAATTCCAAACGAACATGAGGAGTGTCAAATAACGGCTATAAGCCTTATTCCATTCCGCATACCAACCGGGCATTTCCCAACACGTCGTATGATTTCAATAAGTTCAAATTATATGATCTCGGTATTATCACGTTGATCGGGCATCATAATACTTGCATCACATAACAAGTTCTTATTATCATCATATTACGTCGGGTCATGACAACCAATAACCAATATCACACCAAACATATCACATACCGATATCAAGCAACATACCCGCGGACTAGAATCACATATACAGACGCCAACACATCAAACAACTTACCATACCACAAAGAAGGCCACCAACACATGAAACGGTTCCTCATGACTCATTCTTTCGGTCCAAAAGCCTGCGAGAATGCTAAAGCGATAAAACTTCACGATTCAAACCGAGTTCGAGCGATCAAAGAAAAGTAATGCCGATCAAAATCACGTATAGTAAGCTATTAAACCGCCTCAAAGCGGCGTGACAAGCGAATCGAGTAACACAAATTGGCGCCAATCATAGAAAGTAGATGAACCTCTCGACCATCGGTTGAATCTTGTCTCTCGTCTTTTGCGTCTTTGGTTGGTCCGTCCGGCTTCCTCCAGCGACATCCTGATGCCTCCGTGACGGCGGTGGTGTGGTAACCTGCTTCACGAACCTTTCTGGCTCGAGGCGTGCAGCAAGCAACAGGGTTCGGCACCATCATCTTCGGCTCCACGGGTAGTCTCCATCCAACGATCGACAAACGGATGTGCGAAGACAAAATAGTAAAATCGAATGTGAAGAGAAGAAGACCAAAACAGCGAAGACAAAAGATTATCGGTCAAATCGAGCGACAATCAAAGGAATCGGAATATATCATATGATGGAAGCCTAATGTCTACAATCCTCACAGGTCAATCCTAAGGTCAACAAGCGAAACACGGCTCGATACCATAATTGTAACACCCCAACCCGACAAGGGTAGAAGTGTCACGATACGGTGTCATATCGAGAACATACAAATAAAATTATACGAGCGAAAGCCTCAAAGAATAAAATACCAAGTCATATAGACAATGACTTACAATACAAAATCAATAATATCTAAAAATAAAATGAAAAAAATCTCAAAACAATAGCCCGTCAAAATAAGTCCAAATAACAAGGTAACTAGGGTTATTCCACTCAGATAATCCAACTCTCACCATCAAAGCCCATCTTCAACCTAAAACACCGCGGAAAGAAATGCGGTGAGCTTAAACCCGATGAGCAGAGATATAACAAAGCGAAAGCTAAACAAAATCACGAAATGAAAAATGAAACAAAAGAACGGATAACAAAGTCGTAGCGAAATGAGAGTAATGAGTCAAAGAGGATCCTGCAGAACACCAATATCTGATATCCAAAAGCGAGCGGATAACAAGGAGGCGAAGCGAAACAAAGCATCGATGACATATAAACAAGCACATATAAACGGACATACAAGAACTGAAACAAAAGCAAACATATAGCATCCATAGCATCACTGTATACAATCAATTCGGAAATCAAAATACATCTGAGCCAACGGATATCTGAGGCGAGCAATAAATAAATCGATGAGCATGGCAATTCACGAGGTCAAAACTCTTGGCGAAGACATGATGTCATATCATAACGATAATCAAAACATGGCAGTCACAAGTAATAAGTAGGAATACAATATGAACACTATAATTAAATGAATTAAATACATAGAGGGAATTAAACAAGTTAACAAGCGTCATAAGTTGAACCATTTACCCAAACAAATAGTAGTATAATAAAGCGCAAACATGGAGGTTAATAACAAGCAGATAAAGAAACTATCAGATAATCATAGTCCGAAATTATCGAACAAGTACACAAAATAAGCAGAACAACATTATCGATTACACACTAGCATGATCACCAGACAATAAGGGCATAATAGTGATCACATATCATCATTAGAACGGTAACTCAAATAAAGCATATTAAACACATCATAGCAGGATAATCAATGGTCACATAAACATATGAATAGTATCACCCAATTCAATAAGCATATAATAACCCGTGCGTGAATGGAACCATAGTGAAAAGCGGAATGAAAGTGTATCAGATCAAAGCAATGGAACATATATATCTTGGTACAAGTAAATCATATAAGGGTATTGAGTAATGAACCAGTAATACAGATTATGGTGCGTTGGGGAATACAGAAAGTACAATATAGGTTTATCAAAAGTGTAAGGGTTATCGAGAAATCTACCCGAGCCAACAAAACAAACCATATCAATAGTGGCAATAGCAGCCAAGTAACCAATAGTAACCATTGTATTCGGAGGGGTGACCTCGAATACCAAACCAATATGAGGGAGACCTCATTAACGATTGGAGTAGCTAGCTCCCAAAATGTGAGGGGTGTATTGCACAGCATCCTCAAAACAAATCATATCATATCAAATTCAAATCAAATCAAATCTAGGATGCATCCATACGCCCCCCAAAACAAATAATGGCCAAATCATATACATATAGTGAGCTCATAATCAAATCAAAATGGGGACGGTGTACAACATCACTCGTGCTTTGCTGAGTCATGCCATTGGTGCATCAATGACACGGGTCGAGGTTACCTTCCGACTAGGAAACAAATTTTGGCTCGGGTATCGGTGGAAGGGTCAAAGCATATTCATATCATATCATAAGGGTTCATATCAAAGTTCATATGAGTTCATATCAAGGTTCATATCAGCGGTTCGGATCAAGGTTCATATCAAAGGTTCATATCAAAGGTTCATATCAGTTCGGATCAAAGGTTCATATCAAAGGGAGCATAGCAAAGTCATAGGAAGCCTAATCATGAGGCTTAGAGTACAACGTAACAGTTCAAGCTAATATCGAAATATGTATAAGAATCACGAAAAGAGATAAGGTCAGAATATATGTACCTTATACCGCAAGCGAAACACAACAGAAATACCAAGGTGGAAGCAAACTCCATCTCAGGAATCTACACAATTCATGGTGGTTTTATTAAAAACTTATTTAATTGATTACTTATTTTAGTCGGCTCTTAGGTTTAGTAACTTTCCATATTTAGCGGGTTTCCAAAATAGAAGGTTTCCATTTTTTAGAAAGTTTCCTTATTTAGCATATTTACACAACAAGCCCTTAAGTGTCCAATTTTACATATTACACCTTCATTATCCTTATTTATACGAAATACCCCCAAGTTTCCAGAATTTACAAACAATCTATTTTAATAATTACATTTCGGTTTACAAATTTATCCGATTACAAAATAAACCCTAAGTCACATATTTTATGAAAAAGGTCCTCATGTTACATTTTATACTAACACCCTCTGGTCCAAAGTATATTACAAAAATAGTCCACAAGTTTTATAATTTTCTGAAACAACCCCTTTTATTTTGAAAACTCAATCGGTAATACAATAAAATCATCAAACCCTAACCCTAATTCCCCAAATCAAACACCAATCATTATTCCATCATTATTTCATATTTAAGGTCAGATCTAGACCATAACATAAACCCTAGGCCAATCGTTCCAATTTTGTTTATCCATTTATACGATTTTTTAAATAAAAACCCGATTAAAATAATAATTCGACAAGGCCATTTTAGACAATAACAATTCGAATGAACATTTTTCCAGTATCATATGGGTCGTTTAGGTCTTAAATAAAATGGGTTTGACACCCATAAAATTCGTTTCTAATTATTTAGGGTTTTAACACGTTTTAGGTTTAATTCTCAAATAATTCGTATACCATGAATGGTTCGTTTTTATTATTTATTTGGAACCTATAGGATGAATATAACATGAGAAAAATACCATATAAATTTTAGAACGTTTAGAACACGCTGGATGATATTATTCCTCTCGGTTAGGATAAAACGACTCCAAAATTCCAAAGAATAGAAAGCGACTCCATAAACCTTGTAATCGATTTTCACAGATCACACATGATGTAAGGAACTCAGGAAAAATGGAAAATGAATTTATGGAGGGTCGTATGAATTATTATGAATTTTACCTTGCATATGAACAAAATTCGACAACAAATAGATCAGGCCTTCAAAATTCGAATTGTCAATTTTCTTGGCTTCCTAGCAGTGTATAGATCACATGAAAAATACTCTTAGAATTTATGGTGGCTTGTATGATTTTTGGGAGAGAAAAAGTGATATTGTGGTTTTGTGGTGTATCGTGAATATGGAATGGAAACAAATGGAATAAAACTTTGGAAGAGCCCAAATTTCGGCCTAGTAGTTTAGGAAACAAGATTTCAGGATATCTCACATTTATAAATTTATTTGCAATTGTTTTGTATTTGTTTTCTTTTATTAAAAACCGGATTTCATAAATAAAAGCCCAATCCCCATTATTTTATTTTTTAATTTTTTTTTATAATTTATTAAGTCAAAACAAAGTTAAAAAGTCAAAATAAAAATATTACATCTCATATCTGATTTATTTCTGATATTTTGGGATTAATTTGGGACTTTAATTACTTAAAATTAAAAGTTTAAGATTATAGGGGCATTTTGGTCTTTTTACATGTTATCTGAATTTCAGGTATTACACCAATATTCATCTCTAGTGAATACATATGAGTTTGGCGGGAACAATCCGAATTCTCGTTAGAATTATAACCAACACTCATGTTTGCCTTATCATAACAATTTTCCCATATTGTTAACCGATAATGGACATATTTAGAATGATAAATCATTTCATGAATTAAACATGCAAATATGGAATAACAGATTATATGAATATAATAACAAATACCACGTATCTTTATTAATCAGAAAATAATAACTGTCTTACAACTCCAAATTATCCAAATCTAATTAACACACAGTTTACATGAGACTACTAGCAATTACCAAACCTATATCTCTAGTCAATTTAGAATGCTTAGGGAAATCCAAAGCTTTTGTAAATGGATTAGCTAGATTGTCATCTGTGTGAACTTTTAATATCCTCACATCGCCCATTTCAATGGTCTCTCGAAGATAATGAACTTTGGCGTGATAATGTCTAGCACCTTTAGTGATTCCGCTTTCATTAGCTATAGTAATGGCTCGGTATTATCACAATGTCGTATTTATATGTTCTTCAATTGTGGGAACAATGTTCAACCGAGAAATGAATTTACGAATCCATACAGCCTCTTTTGATGCATCTGCAGCAATATACTCAGCTTCAGTAGATGAAGTAGCAAACATACTTTGCTTTGTGCTTATTTAATCAACAACACCTCCATTTAGAACAAATACATATCCAATCGAGATTTTAAGTAAATGACATCGTCGAGATATCCAACATCGTGTAGCAAGAAACCACGAGCTCTTGTTCATCTTTCCCTCCATAAATTAGAAACATATCCTTAGTATTGCGTAAATACTTAAGAATATTTTTCAGCTGGCAGTCAGTGAAGTTCACCTGGATTACGTTGAAACCGGCTTGTCACATTCGAATGCGAGCATAACATCGGGACGAGTACATCTCACAGCATACATAATAGAACCTATAGCTGAAGCATAAGGAATTCTTTGCATGCACTCTTTCTATGCAGGTGTTTCAGCACCTTGTGACTTACTCAATTTAGGCTTTTCTTGCATTGGGATCGCGCTATGTTTGGAGTTCTCCATACAAATCTTTTCAAGATTTTCTCAATGTAAGCACTTTGACTCAAACTAATTAATCGTCTAGATCTGTCTCGATAGATTTTGATTCCAAGAATATATGCAGCTTCTCCTAAATCTTTCATGGCGAAACATCTTTCAAGATAGGATTTTACATCTTGTAACATTGGAATATTGTTTCCCATGATCAATATGTCATCAACATATAGAATTAGGAAAGTGACATAACTCCCACGCTAGCTTTTGATATACATGGCTCATCTTGATTTTGAGAAAATCCAAATTTCTTTATCTCATCATCAAAACGTTTATTCCATTGCCTCGATGCTTGCTTAAGTCCATAAATGGAACGCAGGCTTGCATACGGTTAGGATATTTTGGATCAACAAAACCCTCGAGGTTACTCCATATAGACCTCTTAGTAAAGATGTCCATTGAGGAAGGCGGTTTTGACGTCCATTTGCCATATCTCAAAGTCATAGTACGCAGCTATGGCTATGAGAATCATATAGCTCTAATGTATGCTAAAGGAGAAAAGGTTTCTTCATAATCAATCCCGTAGGTTTGAATGAAACCCTTTGCTACGAGACGAGCTTTAATGGTGTATACCTTACCATCCATGTCAGTCTTCTTCTTGAAGGGCCACTTTGCCATCTTGTCTTGTAGTTGGGAGGAAGCTCAACTAAGACCAAGACATCATTGTCTTTCATGGATTGCATTTCCACATTCATTGCATCAAGCCATTTCGTGGATTGGGATCCGACAATGCAGCTTTATAGTTATTAGGTTCACCAAGATCCCCTAACTCATGTTCCTCAGCGTCAATGTATAAACACATAAGGTCAGGAGCACGGCGTGTCCTTTTGGACTTTTGAATGGGAACAATATTACTTTGAGGTTCTTCAATTTCTTGATCATCCTCATCGTGATGAATCCTAGTGTCTAAAAAAGGATTTGTATCTTCTTCTTGAAGTAATTCAAGATCATCTAAACTCCCACTTGCTTTAAGTTCCATAAGATTGCTATCAAAGAACTCAGCATTTCGAGCGACAAAAACTTTGTTCTCAGATGGAAGATAGAAATAATATCCCATAGTTTCCTTAGGGTATCCTATGAAGATACACTTAACAGCTCTAGGTTCAAGTTTGTTAGGTTTGGTAAGCGTATCACGCTTAGAAAGTGCCTCACAACCCTAGACTTTTAAGTAAGATAGCTTAGGGGCTTGCCCATGCCATACTTCGTATCGTGTCTTTTCAACCTTCTTAGTTGGAACCATATTGAGAATGCATGCAGCAGACTCAAGGGCATAATCCCAAAAGGACTTTGGAATAGTAGTTTGTTTCATCATAGATCGCACCATGTCAAGCAGGGTTCGATTTCTTCTCTCAGATACACCATTGTGTTGTGGAGTATAAGGAGGAGTTCGATGGGCAATAATCCCATGCTCCTTAAGATGATCCAAAAACTCTTGACTCAAATATTCACCTCCACGATCGAGCGTAGTGATTTTATGAGTCTTCGAGTTGATTTTCTACTTCCTTTTGAAACACTTTGAATGTTTCAAACAGTTCATGTTTATGTTTCAGCAAGTAAACATAACCATACCGACTATAGTCGTCAGTGAAAGTCATGAAGTAATTTTCTCCTTGTCTAGATGTGATTCTAAATGGGCCACATACATCTGAGTGTATAAGTCCAGGTAGATCTTTAGCCCTTTCCACTTGATGTGAATGAGGTTTTCTAGCCATCTTACCAGACATACAAGCAACACACTTTTCAAGAGACTTAATGTCAGATGAGTTGAGAAGTCCATCGTGTTGCAACTTCTCCATGCGTTTCTTGCTATTGTGTCCAAGACGACCATGCCACAAGAGAAGAGTCAAGTTTGACTTGGCTCTTTTATTACTTACGGCATACATAAAACTTTCATTTGTATTCGAACAAGACATATCAATTTCATAAATACCATTACGAGGAATAGCGATAAAATAAATAGCGTTATTCTTAGTAGCGAAATATAATTATTCGATTCAAAACGGTTAATAAAACCATCGTCATACAAACGATAAACTGAAATAATCCCCCTAGTAATAGAGGGAGCATAATGACAATCATTCAAAATAATAACTAATCCACTAGGGATAGATAAATGATAGATTCCAATAGCTTCAACTTCTGCGCGTTGACCATTGCCCACGTCTGGACTTAAAGCTCCTGGCTTGACTTCCCTCGCCCTTTAGACCACGAGTATTATTACAGATGTGAGTACCACAGCAGTATCATATACTAAGGATGATTTAGGAAAGAGTAGAGTTCTATAGTGAAAATACGAGAGCTGGCTGCAAGAGACTATTTCTTCTTTTCATCAACTTCGACGAGATACTAGGGATAATTCCTTCTCCAATGTCTTCCCACCGATGACAAGTAGCGTCATTTCTTTGGATTATCCTTCTTGGGTGGTGGAGGAATCTTGGGTTTGGATTTAGAAGAAGAAGCATTGTATGGCTTATACTCAGGAGCATAACCAAACTTGATGTTTCCATTTCCACGATTCCCCTTAGCAACCTTAAGCGATTTATTCTTCTTTTGGTTTTGGATCTTACCACAGCCCCCGTACATAATGTAGTGCGGTGCGACATCTTTCTTTGGCAGCGTCTTCTCATGTTGCTTAAGCATAGCATGCAATTCATTCACCGGTGTTCCTCATCGTGCATATTAAAGTTGGCACAAGCGTAATGTACTCTTTAGAGACCGATTAGGATCAAACTAACTCCATAGTCAGAGTGGTATTGGGTGACCAATACGTTCCAAATGGTCAATGTAGCTCTTCATCTTGAGAACATATGAACTAACGATTGACCCTCTTCCTGCTTGCAAACGTGGAAATCACGTGCATTTTGTAGAAGCTCTTGTTCTGATTGTTGGGAGAACATAGACTTCAACTCCTGAAGCCTGTCATAAGCACCAAGATGAGTTAGATTTTGTTGGATCTCTAACTCCATGGTCATGAGCATGAAGGCAGCTATTGCATTATGGTACAAGAGCCTCGAGTAGGAACATGGTGGCAGGGTAGCAACAAGTCTTTGCAGGTATGGGATGCTCTAGATAAGCTTCCTTATCTTGGTGATAGTATAATGAAGCTGGCGATACCAATCAATGAAATTAAGTCCGGTGAGTTTTGTTTCTCAAAGAAACTCGAGTACCGAACTGTTTCCATTGAAGTAGTCATCTACAATTGAAATGTTCAAATAATTAGTATTTTCGATAATTACATTCTTAAAAGAATTAACTACCCAATTAAGTACTAATAATACTAAGATCCATCCTTGACCCATTTAATTACCATAGGTCGACCGGTGAATAAAAAAATAGGACAAGAGGTGGCGACAAGCGTTAATTGCATAATGCAACTCTTAGAATTTATGAGAGGCGTTTAAGGCATTAGTATCAAGTAATAATGTCAAAAGCATGTTTAGCTCTCATCTTATGCCTCGGGTTCAAGGTGCGACCAAGTTAACTTCGAGATAAATCGACCAAGTATGAACGTGTAAAAATAACCATAGGTCTGACCAGTGAGTAACAAACATCATACAGTAATTAATAGACACAATTCAGTATATTAGTAATAAACAATAGAAAATTAATTTAGTGTTCTGATAAACACTATAATGTTAGATGAAAAGTAACACAATAGCTCAAAGTACATATTAATGAGTAGTATTGATGCAAAGCCCACATATCTAAAGAACGGGATGTAAAAATGACCTTAATGGAATGATGGTTTATTTGAATTGGTAGTTGATATCTTTAGTAGTCATAAAAAACTAACAACAACTGACATCGTATATTAAACGTCGCCAATATTGTTGTATGATAACGCCTAAAATGAACATGTTTTTAGTAGCGTTATTGTTGGTTTTGTGCTTGATAATCGGATATATTTATTCATAACTTGTTAAAGTGCAAAAGATGCGTATTGTGTATATGTATATGTAGCGAAGGTATCACGAATGATGAAGAAATGAAGTTTTTATGCACATTTGGAAGATTCTCGAAGAAGGAAGTCGAGCAAGGAAGCTTTTGGATTCAATGATTGGGAATTACAATGATTTCTAAGTATCTACAACAAGGAAAGATCAAGTTTTGCCTTGGAAATTATCGGCGAGCAAAGAATGAAGCGTATAAACAAGAAAGTCAACAAAGTCAAAGAGCAACACCCTGACCGTTCGATTGTGACCCGTAACGGATCCGGTGGGCAAATGGTCAAATCATAACCGATCCGGTTGCCATCACCGATCGGTTGCATGAAAGCTCTGATTACACAAAGTTGCATTTATTGTTGCCTTAACTTCCCATAATCATTGGAGGCCGATCATTTCTTGATATTAACTTGTTGGGAACGTTTTTGGTCGGTTGAGCAAGCATACTTGGCTATATAATGAACCTAGTCCTAGTTTACTAGGTGTGACACAACCAAAAGTGTATTAGTTTACATCAAAACTAATACCAAACATTATTATTCAGCCCAAAGCTTAGTCTTTCTTGAAAAGCGTCCGGGAGCAAGGAACAATTCTCATCCATAGTTTTGGTAATTTGGAGTTATACGGTGAATCTAGGTGATTGGGTAGGCGTGGTTTGCTACAATCCGAATTCTAATTCTTGTAATCGCAAAAGTTTAGGTATTCTATGAACTTTGTTATGGATTTCTATTCTGTTGAATTATTGGAATTACTTTGTTATAATTTGTGTTTAGTTATTATTATCATGGAGTAGTGTTTGGATATACTTGTGTGTTGGGATGTAGTTAATCATACTAGTGTTCTCAATATGTGATGCATGTATATATGATCTTGTTTAAATGAGTTTTTTGGAAAAATACTAGTCTTGGTTTGATTTGTTGATAAAATATGTTTTAAGAAAAAGGACCGAAAGGATTTCTCTTGTGTTTTATTCCAAAAAGTTGAGTGACAAACTAGTATGGGGATATGGTGATTGACAACCACCATGTTTGCTTATTAAAACAAGACTATGAACATTTTCATCATGAAAGAATTCGAAAGATTCGTAAGAACAAGTTTAATAAGAACATGTTACAAACAAATGGATTTTCTAAAAGGATAATCATTAGGATAAGGACCGAAAGGATTACCAATATGTTTTTGTTCTTAGAATGATTTTTACAAACATATAACATGGTTGGAGATCATTTGCTTATGATTTGTGCATCACATCAAGAGTTTACACCAAACCTTCATGAACATTATTTGTGATTGATTATAGACAACACACAAGTATATATATTTCTTATTATTGAATTTCACTATAAACATCACTTTTAAATTTGAGGAAGCCTTGACAAAGTTTTCTTGTTGGAATCTTTTCATCAAAACAATTTCAAACACAAAAATCCCTTGGGACAATCTCGACTTACCAAACTTTGCTATCACGGACGAGTATACTTGCATTATGTGTTAATAAATTAGACGGTTAAATCGTGTTTATAAATTTTTAAAACTTGCACCACGCGTAACACATCAAATTTTTGGCGTGGCGGGGATTTTCTTTGATTTTTCGTAAGATTGGTAGTATTGGAATTGAATTTGGTAAAAGTAAAAAATAAAAAAAGGTTTTGGTTAAGCTAACCGATTAGGTTGTTTTGCAACGAATCCGGTTAAACTTCTGAGTGAATTTTTATTTTTGATTTCATGGTTCTAGTTTACTTAGTGATTTGTGTTATAGTTCCTAGAGTAATTCTTGTCATTTTAGATTTTATTTACAGATTATGTCTTGTAGTTTAATGGTTTCTTAGATTTATTTATATTTTCTTTATATTTGTTATTATTAGTTAATTAGTTTTAGATTAATTCAAGTTTTAATATTAATTTTTAGATAATAATTTTTCAGTTATATGGTTTAATTATCTTTATGGTAGTTTTTAATAGAGTAGTTAATATAGTTTTTAGTTTAACGGTTTAATTATTAAGTCATTAATTATTGGTTTATGGAGAGTCTTAATTAATTTAGAGTTTTAGTACACTTAATGATTTTTTTTTTTAATTTCAATTAATATTCAGTTTAAAAAAAAAAAAAAAAAAAAAAAAATTGTCGATCTAACCGATCGGTTACAACCCGCAACCGGATCCGGTTAGATTATTTGGTCTAGGTAATTCCACCAACCGATTCGGTTGGTGAGCCAACCGATCGGTTGGTGCTCTCGGTAATTTTTTTTTTCTAATTTTTAGATTTTGAGTTCTAACTTATGTTTTTAGTTTTGTTAAGTATCTTTGCTTGCTTAGTTTATGTTTCTATAGTTTGATCTTGTTTTTACTAACTCTAACGCTAATGATTCGGATTTTGTTTTGTTTTGTTTTGTCAAGTTTAGCTAATTAGTATGGATAGTTTGAGCGGAATCTCGGGATACCTTCGTACTTTGGATGAAATGTTCAAGGTTACCGGAAGTTCACTGGAAAAGATTGGAGGTATCTTGGAAGAGAGTAAGAAAGATTTGGGGATTGATACGGTTAATATGGAGTAAGTGCTTGGGACGCGCAAATTAATATGGCTTATGGAGAAAACTACATTTTGGAGAAGGTTCTTGACGAAATTGGTCATGTACGTTTGGACTACGAAGCATATGGAAGAAGGACAGTTAAAAATCTTAAGGTCAATATTCATGGACACATTTTTTAAACTGATTTTGTTGTGTTAGAAGAAGGGAATGCGGATGAACCCAATGTATGTTTTGGTCGAGACTTTCTTGTCACGACCAAGTGCCAAGTTGATTTTGCAATGGGTGAAAGGAGAATTAATATAACTTTTGGAAGAAGGAAAAGGAGTGAACGAGATGCTAGTGGAAGTGTGTGCCAACATGGAAGAGACAGATGTGGAAGTAGTTAAAATGGGGAAAGTAAATCGGAAGAAAACTTCATCAAACAAACTAACCCCAACCACAACCACCAACAAAAATGATTACACACCATCATCACCTCCTGATGAGTGTGTAAAAAACTCATCATTTTTGGTCAAATCTGTACTGCTAAACATTTAAAAACACTCAGAAATGCATCAAAATACTGAAAATATCTCAAAATTGTGTTTTATATGTTTCAAATGCAAAATAATTGAAAACAAATGAAAAACGAACAAAGTTTGCATATTTGGCAGTTTCAGTCCCCCAACTTTCAAAAAATGGCAAAACAAGTCCCCGGGATTTTCAAAAAAATGGAAATTATTATTTATGGCCCTTGGTTAATAAAGTTTGTCATTTATGGTCCTCATAATAATTTTTGGAAAATTACAGCTTTGGTCCCTGGAGTTTCGTATATTACACATTTTGTCCCTTAACTTCACCTTAGATCCATTTTAAATCCTAAATCCATTTTAACTAATCAATCCCAAAACAAAACAAATCCAAAACCCTTACCATGTCCAGTCCAAACCCTCACCCAGGACCCAAAATAACCCGACCCATTACCCTTCCTCTTTTCCCTCCCAAAACATCTCCCCTTTCTCTGCTACCCAGAAAAACCTCTAATACCTAGAATCCCAAAAACCCAAACACTCCACCATCTCTTTTACCCAGCCTCATTACAACCCTTTACCCAGTTAACCCCAACTCCCAAACCCACTACTAAACCTTCCCTCCTTTCCATAATCGTCACTGTGGCAATCCAAGCACAAAAGACCTAAGGGATGGCTCAGATTTACTCTCACATGTACCTACTTAATGGATGGCTCGGATCATCTCTAGAAAGCACAAAGTAAAGCTTGGTTGTTTTGCCTCACTGAAGAAACACAAGTCCTCAAGATTGAAGACTTAGTTTTAGTATAAAAGGAGATGTGTAGCCAAGTTATAAGGCACCCCTAGTTTGAATTTAAATTCAGTTTTCTTTGTTTTTAAGTTCTATTGTAATTTATTTTTAATCAATGAAAAGCATTGTTTCTACTTCAATTTCAAGTTTTATAGATTACTGTTAGATAATTTTCTAATCTTATTTAAAAGTTCTTAAAGGTTTTAAGTTCAAGTAGCAAAATAATCTCAAAAAAAAAAGGGGGGTCAAGGTAGTTTTTCACAAGCAGCTTCAAGCTTTTCATCCCTTAAAGGGGTGTTTGGCTTATGTTTTCAAACGGGTCAGAATGGACTTCTAACCCATCTGACGTGTTGAGTCAAGTTTATTGTTGCAAGTTTAGAGAATATAGCCTATAAGAGTCTGTTTATTCAAGTTGTCTCAAAATTTAGTTAGCCAAGAAAAGTTTTTTTTTTTTTTTTTTTTTCGAGCGGCGGCAATAGCTTGTTCATTGCTCCTTTTCGCATCTTAGATGAAGTTTAAAACTGGAAAAGTTGGTTGTTATTAAGTCTTGGTATCTCAAACTTAATTGGTGTCCATTTTTTTAGGCATTTAAATTCATCAAAGCATAGTTTAATTTAAAGTCAAAACTGATTGTGTCTTGTTCTTTTTGGGTTCTGCATCAGTCCATAACAACCCACAAGAAGCTGATCTCAGCTTATTTTAAAGGCGTAAACAGTGTCTTCTTGAGCCCCACTTAGTTTTTTATAAATGTCTACTAGCCTAACCTTATTGTTGCAGCTTGTTTCTGGATTGAGAGTATTCACTTCGGCTCAAAAATAAGCTCTAAACAGACCTCAGTAAGCTGTTGGTGGGAACTGCTCACAGCAAGAACAAGTTAGTTTCTTCCCTTTTAGCTTATTTTGTAGTTAAGTTGTTAAATACTTTATCAGTACATTTAGATTAAGTCATAGTTAGTTTATTAGTCTTTTTAGATAACCTTAGTGCTTAATTCTCACTTAGTAGCTTCTTAGGATCCCCCTTAGTGTAACCTTTTAGCCAACTGTTTTCCCTTTGTTTCTGCTTAATTGTGGCTTATTCATACTTGGTTTAGATTATGTGTCTCCTCAGTTAGCTTATTAACTTCACTACTTATTTGGTGAAATTAAAAGATCCTAAGTGGGTGTGTGGTTAACTGCTCAATTGATCCTAGCAGTTGCAAATTGGGAGTTTGACTAGTTTTTGAAACCTGTCCACATCAAGCTGGGCATACTGCTTATTTTAAGCTTTTCTTTAAAAAGGATTTTCACAAAAAAGTCACTGTTTCAATCTCATCTCCAAGTTTCAAAAGAAAAATCAAAGAAAAAAA
>OU343217.1:64755024-64819179 GCA_910596185.1 Chrysanthemum makinoi | reverse complement strand
AGAATGATAAGGTGAACTCGACTTTGAAGCCGACCTCCTGAATTGGAAAATCTTTTATACAATTCACCTTTTGATTCGTCGAGTGACACTCTTATGGAAGAGGTCGACTCATTTCTTTCTCCGGATGACTCGATGCCTCCGAGTTTTGAGAGTGATGAGTATGGCTTAGATCCATCATCCACCCGTCCGCCTGCTAAACCGCCGGATGATGGAACCTCTTCTAAGCCCGATACAGATGTTTTCATTGCTTCAGTGGTGGATAAGATTGTTGAACATTCGCTTAATGTTCCTCAATCTAATCTTTTGCCCACCCATCCCACCCGTTGTCAATCCATTGACACTCTCCTTTCTTATCCCATTTCTTCTCCATATCTTATCTCCTACGGGAGTGAAGATACCATCTTTGACCCTGGCATTTCTTCTTCTTTTGAGCCAGTTGTATCTCTCATCAGTGGAACTTTCAGCACATTCAATGTTTATCCTAACCATTTGAATGAAAGTCCGATGGAGATCTTCTCTTCCACTTGCTCCCCCCATGGACCAATGAATTCGGGGTCGAGTCAAGCTAGCGACTCGGTTAACAAAAACAGTAGCATTTCATGGGTATCCACCCATGTTTCTGACTTCTTTCTCTTTTCTAACACTAAGTGTGGGGAAATTCCCCCACTGTTGTTTGCTTGTTGTGTGTTTGCTCTCTGTTTTCAGGATTCCCGTAGATCGTGATGATTGATGCGCCTGTTTCAATCCAGCCCCATATCCGATCTTTTTGCTAACGATTATCTAGGGATATATTTATTAATCCTTTTTGTGAAAAAAGATTTCGCTTCCACACTTGGCTAGTAGTATTACCTTTTCCCGTTCTATAGTTTCGGCTACGGCCGGTACTTTGAATATTGAGGGCAATATTCAATTCTAAGTGTGTGGGGGGGGGGGGGGGAATTCTAGCGAATTTTGATCACATATGTACCTTCTAGTACCCTAGCACCCCCGTTTTGACCAAAATTTTAAAATTTTTATCAAAAATTTACATTTCAAAGAAGTACTTTGCACAAAAATAATTCATTGATGTTTTGGTATTAATGGTAGTTTAGTCTTGATTCGTCTAGAACAAGGGGAATCCCGACTCTGCTAGAGTGTTGATCTAGCTGCTCTCTTAACATTTAGGCTAAGGTTTTACGCGTTGTGCAAATGAAAATGCTAAGCGTGGAGTAGTTGGTTCTCTTTAGAGCTTATATAAGTAATCTATGGCTTTTTCTCCCAGAAGCTAACTAATTGGACTTAAATACGTGCTCGTTGTCAAACTTTTGAACATTCAAATCGTCTTGTTACAATAAAAAGTTTTTAAGCAAAATTGATTTAGAGTCCGAGTTCAACTTTTTATTTAAATTTCCGAGAAAGCATACTTTCTTAAAATCTGAATAATGTTGCAAAATGAAAGTATCGAAAGTTGCTTGAATGATGCAAAAAGTTGCAAGTTTAAAGTTTAAAGTTCAAAGTCAAAAAAAAAAAAAAAAAGTGAAAAAAAAAAAAAATTGAAAAAAAATAGAAAAATGAAAAATTCGTGCGTGAATAAAGCATTATGTTGCTTATGAATAAGTGCGAAACTTGCTTTTTCTTAAATTTAAATCGGAAGTTGAACTCGTATTAGTCAAAGTTGTCTAAAAGTTTGACGGTAATTTGGAAATCCTTGATTTCAAGATCCCAAAAGCTCCGATACTATTCTCGAGGGTGAAAACCTAGCCTCCTTAAAAGGACAAGCTGAGAAGAAAGTCGCAACATGGAGTGATCTCACCTTTGAATCTCGAATTTCTAGATTGTCGTCGGTTGTAATCCATTTAGGTTTAGTTTTAACTTAACGGTAGCCTTCGTAATCTTTGGAATCGAATTCCCTCTAATTAGGTACTATTCTCTGTGAGGTGTCAAAATCCCGGTCACTTAAAACTGATGTTTTGGGATGTGCCGAGAAGAAAGCCGCTACATGGAAGAGGCTCTTTCGATCCTTAGACTTTCATCGTTTCCGGTGAGTTAGTACTTTAGTTAAGTGGATAACATCCATAACAAATGTCGATTTCAATGGTCAAACTTTTGAAAATGAGCACAATCACTTAAATTGTATAAATTGCGGGAGTAAAAAGTTAAGTCTCGACTTACATAGATTATTGATATAAGTAGTGTTAGCATTTTACAAAAACGTTTGCACAATAAGTTTAAACTTGGTTTGAGAGTATAAAAAAAGAGGATGACGATTACAATTCCCCGGAGACACCCATTTTGCGTGAATCCCGTTCTCTGATGCCATGTTTTGATAATCAAGCACGTTATTTATTTATGTTCAAGTTTAAATTTCTCGTAGTAGAATAAAAAGTCGAAACGGGGTATTCTTGGTATTTTTGATCCTTTCATTACTTCATATGATCGGATTGCTAGGGACTAGCAATTGATAGTGTGGGGGATTTGATGAGTGCTTATTTACTCATCATTTTTACCCATCTAAGACCACAAAAACGTCTAAAAACACTGAAATATGACCATTTATACTGCAGATATCCTTGGAGTGTGTTTTTATGTATTTCAGGTACAAAGGATCGAAAACAGGGCAAAAACGTGCAGAAATGAGCTTGGAATGGAAAAACGTGCTTAGCGGGCGGAGCCTGGAGTGGATTTTCTACATTTTTGAATCCCGAGACGCATATTTGGAGTGAGAGTGGGGAAAACCAAATCACCCTTGAACCCGAAACCAAACTTAAAACGTTTTTCATTAAAACAAATATTTTTATTTAAAACCAATTTTTATTTTTAAAACAATTATTTTTATAAAAAAAAAACATTTTTATTTAAAACCAATTTTACTTTTTTCTTTAAAACATTTTCACAAAAACTAAAAACTAAAAATATTTTTTTTACTAAACCTAAAATACTCTTAATCCCAAAAATACAAAATACAAATAAAAACAACTAAACATCTTATCCCCCTTAAATACTTTAACCCAAAAAGAAACCCAACCCATATTAAACCCATTTGACCCTTCTTCCCTGGTTTACCCAAAACAGCATAACCGCTTCACCAATTCTTGCCGCCAAATCCTTCTTCTCACCCCATCACTCTCATTCCAGAAGCCAACAAAAGATAGTCACATGCTCATCCTTTGGTCCCCCCCTCCATGTCATCCATCCTAGGTGCAAATGAAGAATGGATGGTCGTGATTGCTTGCTTGGTGCCCAAGATGATACCAAGGGTTGAGATTGATTCACAGAAGCACAAACAAGCTCACTTTGGCTCAATCTCTCTCTCACAACAAACACATCAAGAAAAAGCAGAAGTGGACAAGAGGACCCCAACACTAGTAGTATATATAGGCAGTTAGAGAATTGAAAATTTTTGTCTAGAATTCCTATTCTAGTTCCACTTTAATTTTATTGTCATTTACATTTCTTGTACCCTTTAATTTTCAATGCAATTTAAGTTTGGTTTAAATTTCAGTCTATTTAAGTTTAAGCAGTATTTGTCTGTTTCATGTTCTTCATTTCTGTCCAAATTGATTAGACAAAGGTGTTATAGGTTTGTTTAAGTTCAGTAGAGCTTTTGTAAAAAAATCTCAAACAAGTTTCTTAAGGTTTCACAGTTTTCAAAATCCTTTTCTGCCCTTTAAAGGCTGTTTGGAACAGCCCAGTGTGTGGGTCAAAACTTTGATCCTCAAATCAGTTTTAAGTTCTTTTGCAAGTCTTTTGTTTAAGGTTTCTATCATAAAATTTGATTTTATAAAGTGTTAGTTTCACAAAATTTTCGCAATAAGCTGAAAAACAGCAGCCTACACGTCCCTTTTCTCAGCCCTCATTAAAGCTCATTTAAGCTTGTCACAAGTTAAGATTTGCTTTTTAGTAAACTAGGGTAGGTAGGCTTTTAGTTTTGGCAATTTTTAGGGACTAGATAACTCACTTAGCAGCTTATTTTTAAGCTCAAATAGGCCCCATGTAGGTTGTTTTTCCAGCAGCAGACCCACGGCAGCAATTCAGTGGCTTTTTAGCTATTGGATGTTTCTCTTTTAGCTTATTTATATCCTTCCTTAGGTTCTTTTTAATGAAATTAGCTTACGTATTATTATTTACAGCTAATTAGGTGCTTAGTTATGCTTTTCCCTTGCTTATTTTTCTATTTTTTTTTTTTTTTTTTTTTTTTTTTTTTTTTTTTGTTCAGGACTCCCCTTTAATTTAGCTATTTGAGCCAACTGTTTTCCCTTCTTTTTATGAGTTGTGTGCTTGTTTTTAGTTTATTTCAGATAAAGGTGCACATGATTTAGCTTATTTGCTCTTTTACATTGCCTATCATCTGTTTCTTCATTGCCTATTTGTGCTACAAGAATGCATAAGGGGTGTTTGTTTGAAACTGACTAAAGGGTGTATGGTTGAGTCTGTCCCAAACAAAGCAGCTTATTTTACATTTTTTTAGCTTTTTAGTGTCTAGTTATTTCTAATTAGGTTCCCTTCAAATGCTTTTAGGTGATTTATGTAGTTGTTAGTAGGTGTTAGCTTATTATAAGCTTTTTGATAGCTTTTTGTAGTCTTTATTCCTTAGATAGCATTTTCCCAAACATACCATTCATGTTTTTTGTCTGCTGCTGTGCATAAGCTGTTATACAGCTTGATCAAGCTTTTCAAAGTTTAGTTTTTAATTAAATTGCTTAATTTGGTCCCCTAATTAGTTTGGTAAAAGAAGAAAACCAAAAAGAAAATAAATTGCCAAAAAGGCAGGAGGTGGGATTCGAACCCAAGACCTCTGCCCACATTGCACGACGACATACCACACACCTCAACACCAACTTCCTTGGGTCTTTTATTGGTTCTTTCCTACGCAATTAATTACTTAGGGCGTTTGGCAAGTGTTACTTTAAGCATTTGTTCAGCTTATTTCTAGCTTATTTTCCATAACAACCACCACAGTTTTTAATTTTCCTAGGATCAACGAAGTTCAAAGTACTTTTAGTGATTTTTCCAGAAGTTTATGAAATTTTTTAGTATTTTTAATTAATTTATTAGCTTAAAATAGTTTTTAATTCGTAATAAATAATTTAAAAGTCGAAAAAATACCCCGCTTTTTCCTAAAATTATTTTTAATAGTTTAGAACGTAGGAAAATTAGTTTCACATCCGTAGGCCTTAAATTGCATTATTTTCACTTTTGGAGCTCGGGATTAGCCCGGGTTTTTACGTTTTTGCATATTAGCACCCTAGGACTTAGTTTAGCTTAATTTTATTGTTTCGTATGCTTAGTAGTAGTTAGTTTGTCATTTATTTTGTTTCCCTAGCCTTAATTACTTTCCCGTTAATTAATTTGTAGAGAACGTAATCAAAAACGAAAAATCTCGAACAATTCAAGTTCTAATAACAAACCTCATACGTCACCGTCAATTCACTCCTCGTTGGGAAACGACCCGGGTAATCACTTGCCCGGTATCACTTATCGAGTATTCGCGGGTTTTGCGTGTCGACCTTTTTCCTAAACGGTTGATTTGTAATTCTCTCGCGGGTATTCGTATTTGGTATTTTCCTATATTATAATTGACTATTTCACCCGCGTGACAGGCGGGAATCATTGATTCAAAACCTTTGCTAATGTTATGTTTTCAAAAGACAATCTTGCATGTTTAATCAATGGAGTTTAAAGTCTGAAAATCTTATCCTTATCAGTTAAAAAGTTTTTTTTTCAAAAGCAAGTCACTATTCTCCTCAAAAGCTCTCAAAATTTAATTTAAATCAATAGAGATCACATCTCTCAAAGGATTTGGAAAGTGTGATCGGGGGAGAATTTGTGATTTAAATTGGATTTAAACTGATAACTTGATAATTGGTCTTATAAGTGTTTAGCAAGCTTTCCTCCCCACATGTGCCAAACGATTTCAAAATTTTCAATGCACATGTTGAGGGGGAGCATCTATTTTAAACCACAAAGATTTGAAACGTGATCAATTTATTTCAATGTGCAGTCTTTTCCTAATATGTGCAAAATATTTTCAAATTTCTATGCACATATTGAGGGGGAGCAACTATTTTGAAAACCACATTCTTTATATAACTACTCTTAGATGCAAGCCAACGCCTCAAAGATGAAAATTATTTCTATTACAAAATGATGATTGATGCACATGTTGAGGGGGAGCTCTTGTTCTAAAATATCAAAAACAATTCAGGTACAAAATGCTTTGATAATATATCACAAGTATCTGGATTGATTTTAAAATGGTTTTCAATTGGTTCCAATGGCAGATGAACAATACCAAATAGACCGACCAACTTTACTTTATGTATGGTGATATAAGGATGATAAGGTTAGGTATTTGTTCCCATGATCCGCCAGAACTGGAGGGATCTACCCTGGGACAATCCACTATATAGTGTAGAAGTCCTTAGGTATGATGAAAAAAGGAGAAATGTGAGATATGGGAAGAGTGCGGATGAGGACGAGCTAAAACGGAATAAACCCAACAAGGTTCTAGTTATGAAGTCTCGGTAAGCTTGCGAAGGGGTTGAAGAATAAAAAAGAATTGAATGTGAAAAGGGTGAAAATAAATAGCCCTCCGATAATTCAACCTTAGGGCAGTATAGGGTTCAATTCATATGCTAGGTTACTAAGGTAACACTGGTATTGAAGACAAGACGTCATGGACCCGGACGGCACTGCACTTCAACTTTCCAAACCACTCAAGTTCCTCTTAAAAGGACTTGTTTCATTCTCACGGGAACCGACATCATCTATCAACTTTCTCTTAGAGTTTGTTGATATTGAAGAAGGAGACCCTCTCCCTAGTCTCCGGAATAGGAACCAAATATGCACAATTGAGTCTAGAGCCACGAGATCATCATATAAATCTCTTTAGGACACTGTCAATGAAGACTTTCTGTTTCATACAATGTGGAAAGAGAGATTATATCTTATGAGTCCTACGCATTATCCTTGTGGTATTGCGGAACATCGAGTGATATGCTAACATATTCACAATGAAGATGGAAAGCCTTCTAGAGACAACATCAAACAAGCTTCGGTGGGTGGCATGTGAGATCTATCCATAGATCAACCATGTGACAACTGAACGAAACATGAAACAATGGGGCGATTCAATCTTTTGAATCAATCCTGGTTCAGGTCATGGATTGACGGATACGTTTGAAAAACTGGTCGTTGTGCTTAAAAACTCTTTTCTTTAGCATATCGACTGTGTACTAATATTTCAAAAAATAAAAGGTGTTTATGATTGATAATTGATGTTCATTAAAACCTTTGTTGTATTGCAAAAATAATTTCTATTGAGCGATACACGATTGTTTCTCAAATCTCTTTTCATCAATCAGTGAATCTTAATTCGCTGGTTCACTCACTCCGTGTTGTCTTCTTTGAGACGTTCGGTTTGAGAACACTGCGAAACCCTGTCAAGGAAATTCTTCGAATTTTACCTGATCACAGCGTGCGCTTGTCACTGATCAACGAGGAACCGTGGGCGTGTACCTCAATTCAACGAAAGTGATCAAAGACACTTTCGTGCACTTTATTGCTAACTGTTGTATGCAGGTACACCCAATGTTTGCAGCTAATCAGAATGAAGCGGTCAATCCATAGCCGCATGCTCACACTACACATTCATCTCAAAAGAAATCATGATAAGTTCTTCAACGACTCTGATACTTTCTCTCCATGCTTCTGCTATGCTGCTGCAAATATCATGATCCAGTTAAAGCTTTCGCTACTCTGATGAGAATATATCATGATCCAGAATGTGAGCATGTCGGTCCAAATGTCACAATATCACATAATACCAACACCACAATGGAAGAGTCAGAGATTTATGTTAGCTGATGATCTCAATGCTGGCTCAAAACTCTTCATCACGTGGATCAGTTAAAGACCTCCACTTGAATTATCCAAATCATGCGGAACATGAAGAATCAGAGACTACGTGCTACTGAGCAAAGAACTTAATCAAGAATCCTAGAACAATCTAATGTAATATCTGTTTGTATTCTTTGTAAATTGAGGTGACCTCCCTTAGGGGGAGATTGTTAGGAATTAGAAAATTCAGTCGTTAAAGAGTCGGTCACCTCAAGTATATGTATTCGATAGAAAACTCGTAGTCGTAGTCAAGTTATGTTAGTAAGTAGTTTGTTAAGTAACACCGTGGAGGACGGATGGGTCTTTACCCACTGTATGCCTGATCCACAGCCCGTAGGTGGCGTTTATTTGTAAGACACTATAAATACCCTCTACCTCCCAAGGTAGAGGGTTGGAGCTTTCAATACTATTTTTCTTTGTTTCACATAGTTCCCAACTCTTTCCTTTTCTTTCTAGAACTTTCTCTCTCTAAACAACTTGTACGCCTCATATGATTATGGTTTAGTGTGTTTGTGAAAACCAATATCTTACACCTTTTCTATTGACCCTCTGATATTGAACCATTGCTACTGACCCTTTGTTATTGAACCATTGTTATTGACCCTTTGTTATTGAACCATTGCTATTGACCCTTGATATTGATCCCTTGCTATTGAACCATTGATATAGATCCATTGCTATTGAACCTTTGATATTGAACCCCTGATATTGGACTATTGCTATTGATTTGGGAATTATTGAACCTTTGATTATGATGACATCCATATTGTATACTTTGGACCTTTGCTTTTGACCTGTCAGTTTGATACCCGAGCCATTAACTAGGCATGGGGGTTCCGTGTCCGTGTCATTGATGCACCAATGGCATGACTCCAGTGTGGATGAGTGATGTTCCACACCGTCCCCATATTGTATTGATTATTGCGTGCTTCAGATATATTGTATGGCCACTATTGTTTTGCAGGGGGCGTATGGATGCATCCTTGATTTGTATTGTATTGCATTGTATTGATATTGGTGATGTGGTGCGTGTGTGCAATACATCCCCTCACATATTGGGAGCTGATCACTCCATTGGTTACTGAGGTCTCCCCTCTTATTGGTTTGGTATTCCGAGGTCACCCCTCCGAATACAATGGCTACTATTGGATATTGGGCTGCTAATGCCACTATTGATTATATTTTATTGTATTGTTGGCTCGGGATAGATTTCTGACAACCCTTACACTGTTGATATACCGATATTGTACCTTCTGTATTCTCCAACGCACCGTATTATGTATTGATTGTCCATTACTCATTACCCTTCTATGACTCACTCTACTACCATGATATATATTCCATTGCATTGATCTGCCATACCCTTATTTCGTTACATCAGACTATCTTTCCATTTACGTACCGGGTTATTATATGATTATTGAATTTGATTATGCTAATACGTGTTTTATGTGACTACCGTTTACCTGCTACGATATGATTAATATGCGATTATATGTTTCACCTATTGTCGTCTGGTTATATGTTATCTTACAGTGATGTGACCCTTTGATTCGTCTAAGCTCAGCCGCATTTCTTTTCCTGCGGCAGGTTTTAGGTTGGAAGATGGGCTTTGATGGACTGAGAGTTGGATTATCTTAGTGGACCGACCCTAGTTACCTTATTGTTTTTGGATTTATTTTTGAAGAGCAATTATCTTGATGTTCATTTCATTGTTATATATATATTTGGATTTTGTAACTTTCCTTGTAAGTCATCCGTTGTTATGACTTTGTATTTTATACTATAAGGCTTCCGCTTGTAAAATTTTAATCGTATGTTCTGATATGACACCAGAATGTGACACTTATACCCTTGCCGGGTTGGGGTGTTACAGTTAGTAATTTTTTTTCTAGCTACGTTCCTAGCATTTTGATCCAATATTCATTCGTATCACCTGAGCTACTTGTTGATCTAGAAAATTTCTTCGAAACCAATGATGATCGCATGTTTTCTTGATTCTTCTAGTATAAATTCTTTCTCCTCTCTAGTTAATTACCTTAAAGTTTAATTCAACAAAAAGACTATCCATTAACATAAACATTATCATGTTCACTAAAATAATGTCAATTATCTAATCATTTATTACGAAAGCACAAGGAACTTGATAGCATATCTAATCATTTGTTGGATGCCTAAAGTGTGTACCTAAAAGCGTCAAACCTGCTCCGAGGAGCCACTCTTGATGATTTTTCTGATCTATTTTTGGGTTTTTATAACATATTATAAAACTTTGACCATCTTTAATCTCTTTTATGATAACTTCAATCATTTAAGACCTTTACAAACTTGTAAAGTACATGAGGTCATATTAGTTTGCCATATATTGATATGATCATCAAAATTAAATAAATAGCCAACCATACCACTAGTTTATAAGCCCATCGGTATGAATTATTCTAGTGCTAATTTAGCTTAAGAAAAAGGAATCACCTTTACTGACTTCCATCCTGATTATGGCTACTTTGAAGATGCATCATCTCCAACAGCAGTAATGGTCCCACCAAATCTGCATCAACAAGTTGCATATCCTATTTATGACATTTCTTAAGCACCATATTGCTAATAATAAGCCATCAATAGTTGGATGCGGTTGAATTTCCAATTTTTGCCTTGTCGATTACATGAAGTTCTAGCCTTCTTGATTATCAAATGAAGGGAAAGAAAATTCAATATCAACATATATAAACACTACATAACTATATTACCTCTGAACAATTGTTTTTGGGTCAAAAGCAAGCTCAATTAACATCTTAAACAAATCTATCTATCTATACATATATATGGTGACTAGACATAATAATGATGACATGGAGCAACTATGATGACATGGAATTAGTGACATGGCACTTTTTTTGTTTACATAATAAAAAACAAACGAACCTTGCAAGACTCGAACTCGGGTCTTGAAGTAAACACATGTTAAATTTTGGGGTGATAATCTGTGGCAAACATATCATTCTATCAATTGCTAATGGCTTTCTAGTTTTGGTTCATTGCAGGATTAATTACAGGGGTTAAACTTGGACAAAGGATAAAAGATTTAAAGTTCCAAGATGTTCTTTTCTGCTGAAGCTTTCATCGTTTCTGCTGATGAATCAATTATAGCCGTTAGAGGGGTCTTAGTGAAACTTAATCTCCTATTTAATAAGTCCCTTAATCTAGGGTTACATACACTTAAGTGTGAAGTCTTTTGTATCACTCTCTTCTCTTCTTTCTGATCATTTCACTGATCTTGTCTTGTCTTTACATTTACATGATTATTGTCTCATTGACATTAATCTAATCTTGTAATATTTGGATACTATTGTAAACTTAATCTAAGCTGACTATTGCAGCTTAGATCTGAATAAAGGTTTTATTGTTCATCTTGTGTTGCCTATACTCTCGTACATGGTATCAGAGCTTCAGGCTCATTGATTCTCTTCGGCAACAAATTGGTGGTTTGGGGTTATTGCCACTGGCGTAATCACTGGTTATCTTCTGCTTACAATTAGCCCTAGACTAAGTGTATCTAGGGTAATTGTGACTTGTTCTTCCGCTGCATATTTCTCTGTAAGTCTAAGTCTTATCCTTTCTTCAAACATACAGTACTTAAGTCTTTGTGGGTGCAACGGGTAGACTAACATCTTGATCTGCCACCTTTGAGTGGTACGAATACCTGCTCTGGTTTACCCTAGTCCACAGGCTTGGTGCTTGTTGTTTCTTATATACAAAGTCTCATTTAATTGTCTATTTGCTCTTATTATTATCTTTGTCTGTCTTATTATATCTGTCTATTTTATTGTTTGCATCATGGCTATTGGTGATGATAATATTGGTGGTGGTGGTTCTTCCACTGAGAAAAGCTTATCCTTTGGTGATGCTTTGTATTTACACCCCCAACAATACCAATGGTACTCCCATTATTTCTATTAAACTCACTGAAACTGAAAATTATAAAATATGGAATATGGCCATGACTTTTGCTTTAAGGAACCATAATAAGTTAGGGTTTATTGATGGCACTTGCATAAGAGATGATTCAAACCTAAGTCTTGCTAATCAATGGGATACTTGTAACTCTGTTGTGGTTACTTGGATTCTTAATTCTCTCACCAACTATTTGCTGGTGCTATATATGCTAAAACTTCTTATGAAATGTGGAATGATCTTAAAGAGACCTATGATAAGGTTGATGGTTCAACTATCTTTAATTTGAATAAAAATATAAACTCTCTTAGTCAAAGTGGGTCATCTCACGATTATTATAACAACCTTAACTCTTTATGGAAACAATTTGATTGTATGATCGCTTGCCTCCGCACTTGTGAGGCTGCAAAATATTTTGAAAAACATAATCAGCTAATCAAGTTAATGCAATTTCTTATGGGTCTTGATGACTCCTATGTCCCCATCAGAAGCAATATTTTAACCAGAGATCCTTTACCTAATGTCAAAATGCTTTTTCTGTTGTCTCCGGAGAAGAATCTCACGTAAATGTTAGCTCTGCTAAACCCAATGCTACAGCCTTTGCTGCAAAAACGTCTGATGGTGGAAAATTTTTAGATAACAAAAAAGGCTTTAACAACAAAGGTTCTGGTTTTAATAATGGTAACAACTCAAATAGCAGAGGACCAAACATGAATCTCAAATGTACTAATTGCAAAAACCGGTCACACTGTTGATAGATGCTATGATCTTGTTGGTTATCCTACTGGATATGTTAAAAGGAATTTTAATGGTAAACCTTTCAGAAGAACAATGTTTCTGCCGAAACTAATCATGTCACTGATAATAGTGCTAGCAACTCTCCTGTTTCCTTGTCTAATGAATAGCTCTCCAGACTTATGAGTCTTCTCAATGACAACAATGTGTCATCTGCTAATGCCAACTTGGCAGGTAAAAATTTTTCAGGAACCTTCTTTAATGGCAGTGTCAAGTTTAATGTAAACTTTAATAAATTTTTTAACAACAACACAAAAACTCTATCTGGAAACATCAGTCTTGGTTGGATTGTTGATTCTGGTGCATATCAGCACATGACTGTGTCTGAAATTTTTTTAATCAATGTTGTTAACATTTCAAATCTTGGCTTAACCGTTGGACATCCCAACGGTACTCAGGCCTTAATTACTAAAATTGGTGATTTAAAGGTCAATAATGACCTAACTCTTTTTGATGTACTTGTTGTTCCCGAGTACAATGTTAGTCTGCTGTCTGTTCATAAAATTGCTAGAGACAATAAGATGTTTGTTGGATTTAATGAATCTAATTGCTATATACAGGATTTACATCACAAAAGGATTGTGGGGATTGGTAAACAATACAATGGGTTATATATGTTTGATATTGATTCTACATGTAAGATTATTTCTAATAACTGCATATCTGTTTGTCATGTTTCTAAAAATCTTTGGCATCAAAGACTTGGTCATCCCTCTGACCAAGTCCTACACATACTTAAACCCACTCTTAAATTTGATAGTACATCTGAAACTGATCATCTCTGTGATACTTGTAATAAAGCTAAACAAACCAGAGAACCATTCTCTCTAAGTGAACATAAATCAACTAAAATTGGTCAACTTGTCCATCTTGATGTATGGGGACCATATAAAGTCACTAGCAGAGATGGTTACAAATATTTTTAACAGTTGTTGATGACTATTCCAGGCGGTGGGTTTATATGCTTAAAGGGAAGGATGATGTTTATGTTTCCATTGTTAACTTTACTCATATGCTATCAAATCAATTTGAACACAATGTCAAGATTTTTAGAAGTGATAATGGGACAGAATTTGTCAATAATAAACTTCAACATTTTTTCCATGAAAAAGGAATTTTACATCAAACCTCTTGTGTTTATACACCACAACAAAATGGTCTTGCAGAAAGGAAACATAGGCATCTCCTTAATGTAGCTAGATCCCTTATGTTTCAGGGGAAATTACCTCTAAATCTTTGGTCTGAATGTGTTCTAACTGCTGCCTATGTCATAAACAGAAAGTTACCCTCTTCAGCCTGTCTGGAAAGTCCCCCTTCTTCCTAGTGTATGGGCATGACCCTTCACTCTCTCTCCTTAGAGTCTTTGGTTGCTTATGCTATGCCACCATTCTCAACATCTCTGATAAATTTGGTAGTAGGTCTGAAAAAAGTGTCCTTATTGGTTACTCAAATGAGAAGAAAGGCTATAAACTCTTGAGCCTAGAAACAAAAAATATCTTTTACTCCAGAGATGTCAAATTTTATGAAACTGTTTTTCCCTTCGAAATGAAAAATACTTTGTCAAAACCTTTTGTTGAAACTTTTGTACCAAAAGATTTAAATCACAAAAATTTCTTTGACTCACAAACAAGTCCCAATGATGAAGGGAGAGTGACATCCTATGATGATGGCACAGTGGTAAGTCATCCTACTAGGATTGACGAACCAGTTGCAACATCTATAGATGATAATACACACCCTGAGGGCACCATATCACATGAATCACATCCTGCTAATGCATCTTCTGATTCTGCTGATACTACACCTGATTCTGCTGAACAAGAAAGAGGCTTGCCAGCCACTACTGCTAGAAGGTCAACCAGAGTCTCTAAGTTGCCCAGTAATCTTAACGACTTTATTGTAGAAGGAAAAGTCAAATATGGTGTTGAAAAGGTTGTTAATTAGTCTAATCTTAACAAAGATAATTACTGCTTTGCATCTAGTCTTAATAAAAGTATTGAACCTACCTGTTATGAAGAAGCTATCCTTGATAGTAATTGGGTTGATGCTATGAATTCTGAAATTGAGGCCTTAAATGAAAACCATGCTTGGGATATAACTGATCTACCTCCTAATAGAACTCCTATTGGGTACAAATGGATCTTTAAAATCAAATATAAAGCCAATGGTGAAGTTGATAGATACAAGGCTAGATTAGGTGTTAAAGGCTATAACCAAAGGGAAGGAATAGACTATGATGAAACTTTTTCCCCTGTTGTGAAAATGTCTACTGTTAGATGTCTTATTGCCTTAGCTGTAAAAAACAAATGGCCTCTTTTTCAACTTGATGTTAACAATGCTTTCTTGTATGGAGATCTTGATGAGGATATCTATATGACCATCCCCAAGGGGTTCTGTAATGAGAACAATAAAAATAAAGTTTGTAAACTTGTCAAGTCTCTATATGGCCTAAAACAAGCTCCTAGAAAATGGAATGAAAAACTTATCAGTGTTTTAAAAGAAAATAACTTTGTTCAATCTGTTAATGATCACTCCTTGTTCACCAAAACAGAGAATAACAAGTTTATTGCTTTGCTTGTTTATGTGGATGATATTGTTCTTACTGGAAACTGTATTGATGAGATAAATCTTTTAAAGAGTTTCTAAAATCCAAATTTCATATCAAAGACTTGGGAAATCTAAAATATTTCCTTGGCATTGAGGTTTTAAAAACTGGGAATGACATTTGTCTTTCTCAAAGAAAATATTGTCTTGAACTCCTCAAAGAATTTGGTCTTCTTGGGTGCAAACCTGTGTCCACTCCTATGGAACCCAACTCTGTGCTTCCATACATTCCCACTGCTGATGACCCCTCGCTTGTCAACATCACTGGTTATCAGAAGTTACTTGGGAAACTTATCTATCTCACCCATACAAGACACTGATATCTCATACTCAGTTCATTGTCTGGCACAATATATGCATTCTCCCTTAAAATCTCATCTGGAATGTGCCCTCAATGTTCTGAGATATCTAAAAGGAGCTCCGTGAAAAGGTCTAAGGTACAATTTCAAGAACTCAAAATCATCCGGAAGGATATAGTGATGCTGATTGGGCCAAATGCAAGAAAACCAAAAAATCTGTCACAGGTTATTGTGTTTTCTTCAATGATTGTTTAATCTCATGGAAAAGTAAAAAACAAAACACTCTTTCAAAATCTTCCACGAAGCGAGTATAGATCTATGTCTCTCTGCCTGTGAAATCATTTTGATTCAAAAAATCCTAAAAGATCTAAAAGTTGATATCAATCTTCCTGTCAATATTTTCTGTGACAACAAATCTGCTTTACAACTTGCTGTCAACCCTGTTTTCCATGAAAGATCAAAACACTTTGAAATTGATGTTCACTTCATCAGGGAAAAAATTGCTAGAGGTGTTATAAATGCTAAAAGGATTGGCTCTTCAAACCAAACTGCAGACATACTCACAAAGAACCTCCCTGTCTATCAGCATAAATTTTTGTGTGAAAAATTGATATTGTTTGATATGTTTGCTCATCGGATTAAGGGGGAATGTTAAATTTTGGGGTGATAATCTGTGGCAAACATATTATTCTATCAATTGCTAATGGCTTTCTAGTTTTGGTTCATTGCAGGATTAATTACAGGGGTTAAACTTGGACAAAGGATAAAAGATTTAAAGTTCCAAGATGTTCTTTCTCTGAAGCTTTCATCGTTTCTGCTGATGAGTCAATTATAGCCGTTAGAGGGGTCTTAGTGAAACTTAATCTCCTATTTAATAAGTCCCTTAATCTAGGGTTACATACACTTAAGTGTGCATGCTTTTGTATCACTCTCTTCTTTCTGATCATTTCACTGATCTTGTCTTGTCTTTACATTTACATGATTATTGTCTCATTGACATTAATCTAATCTTGTAATATTTGGATACTATTGTAAACTTAATCTAAGCTGACTGTTGCAGCTTAGATCTGAATAAAGGTTTTATTGTTCATCTTGTGTTGCCTATACTCTCGTACAACACACAAAGACCTCAACCAGTGGAGCAATCTACATTTTGTGATACAAATTCTTCTGCCCAAAATGGTATAAACTATCGAACATTATCATCTATCTATCTATCATATAAATATAACATACTCCCTACTATTTTGGATCCATAATTAAACTTTTATTCAATTTCAGTCAAACAATTTGCCCTCCTACCCCAATTCATTGATCTTCCAAAATCAAAAGTCAAAACCCTCTCTAATATCAAACGCGTAATCTAATTAAAAAATCATAATCTATGCCATGTTTATTTATTATTATTATTATTATTTTTGGATGTGAATTTCAGGTGCAAGGGGAAATACATGATGATGGGTAGTTGAAGAAAATTATTGCGTGCTCTATATTTGATTGATCAAGGTGATGTGTCATCTTCTATTTTTTATTCTGAATTATCAATTGATAAGTCTCCAACTGATTAAGTAATTGATGTGGTTGTTTTACATATGGAATGATCGCCAAATTGTTCATGTATTGTATTGTGGTTCATTTTTTTTTATGTTCATGTATTAGGTTTTTTCAACTTAAATTGGGGATCTATTGAAGGTTAGTAGTTCACCAACGATAAAAAAGGTACGATTTTTGTTGATGATTAATGGTTTAATTTGAAAATTTTGAAGTTGTATTGTTGTTAATTGATTATAAAGCTAAAAAAATAAGCTATTCCAAAAACCTACTAAAATGTGTTGTTATGTTAACTTAATAATGTTTAGCGGATTAATTATCAAGATTAAGGGTGATAGGAAATTAGCAGTTGTGGTGGTATAGATGAATCAATATATTTAGTGATTAAGTGCATTACTATATTGTAGTACTATGTATGTAACATCTTATGGCGTATGCTCTAGATATAAAAAGCCGCCGGTTACAATAGATGCTCATCTTCATTACTTTACTACTTATAATACACGGATGCATCTCTCTCCTAAAAAAATTTCAGACTTTCAGACTTGTAACAAATTAAGCATGATGTACAACACTTGAAAGCACATCATTTTCAGACTTACAACCAAATAAGCATAGTATACAACATATTAATGCACATATTAAAAAGACAAAAACATCACTTTAATGCTATTAATGTGGTCAATAAATACAATTAATGCAGTTATTAAAACACCCTTTACATAAGAAATACAAATTATCAAGCATATTGTACAACCAACTTAAACACAATTCCTGCATTAAATATCACTAATACAAATAATAAAGCACATTATACAAATATTCAAGCCCGAACGGGCAACGGGCCAAATGGGCTCGAGCCTGAATGGTCACGGGCCAAACGGGCTCGAGCCCGAACGGGCACGGGCCAAACGGACACGGGCCAAACAGGCTCATGTTATACGAATCGCTTTAAAAAACCCAAAAAGACAAAATAAATTTCTTAGTTAAGGATTAAAAATATGTCTCATGAAATTCTTGATATCTGTAAATTTATGAGCATAATAAACTAAAATACATGATTCACCCTAAAATACATGATTCACCGGAAAATTTTATTTCAGGGTACCCGCCTCTGCAACGCACGGGTACCCTGCTAGTTACTTTAAACAGGTAAAATATTATTGTTTGTGTTATGCTACATTGTGTATTCGTCTTAGCTTTCTAAATCCTTTGTTTGTGTATACCTGGATATGAGTTTATGCATCAGATGGAGCCGTATATAAATAAGGTCTATTTTTATATGTGTCTTCAGTTACACAAGAAAATAGGAAATGGTTACTTTCATATTTTTATGAATAATGGTGGTTAGTTTGATGTGAAATGCCAAATAAAATGGTTTAAAAATTCAATTACTATTACACGTTTGTTGAGTTCTTGATTTTTGTTGGCAGATAGGCCGAATGGAATGGGATATATCGTGATGACTTGCGAAGATTTATAAAGGTAAATGGTTCTTACATCGATAAAGTCATGTAAATTATACTCATTCTAGGACTGCCTAAGGCTGAGGGTGTTTTGGTCTTCACTTTATATGTATTAACGAACTATAGGGTGACACTGGGATGAAGGGTGGTTTTGCAACTCGAAGTGCTGATTCTGCTGATTTACAATGTAAGTACTTATAACATTCTTTATCCATACTAATATAAATGCAATTTGGGATATTTCAAAACCAGTGCAACATTTTTCTTTCAGAATTCTCATTGCCCATTTGCCATTGGTAACTATCCAACTCAAAACAATTATGCCTCACTTAATCCATCTACTTTGACATAATTCAGGGTTATTTTGGACATTGACAAATAACAAACACTTCCATCATACTAAGGATTCCACAAGTCATTTATTTGATAGTTAAACAAGCGCAAGCCATACCATGGAGTCATTTTCGTTATAGCACATGATGGGTTTACTCTTTATGACCTTGTGTCATATAATTACAAGGTACTACGAGTATTGAATTTCGCACCTATGTAGTTTCCATAATATTTGCTTATCATCTTATTTCTTTTTCAAGCACAATGATGCTAATGGAAAGGGCTGGCAATGATGGAACCTTAACTGGAATTGTGGGCATGAAGGCAGTTCTCATACGAGTTTTCTATAAATCGTCACCCTTTGAGAATTATACACGGAAAAAAATGTTCAATAAGAAAATATTCAGTGGCCTAAGTGTTTAATAACAGGTGAAAATTTTGATCCATTTACTCATGAATTATTTCGTATGTATTATGTTTTTATCACTAATAGGTCATACATATAAATAAGTTCACTTAAATGGGTAACGAGCCAAATGGATCGACATATCACCTGCTTTATGCCAAATTTACATGATGTTATGACCATTACTCAGTTTGACCTGTTACCCAATCCATTCATTTGGCCCCCTCTAGGTTTAAACATATTTATTGACTTTTGAGTTATCTCTATTTTGTCTAATATGGGAAGCATCTGAGATCAACATCAAAGTCCTACCTTTCTGGCAAATGAAGGATTTTCATTTGCCATTAATGGTATCTTAGGTAAACTGAAAGTAGTTCATTCGACAGTCCATGGAAAATTTACTTTTCTTTAAAAAAATATCATGTGCTCTTTATGATATTTTAATTTCATATGATTGCTATTGATAGGGTGTACCTATGATGCTTATTGGAGATGAATATGGCCATACTCGCAATGGAAAAAAAAATAGCTATCAGCACGATACTGCTATAAACCATTTTCAATGGGGACAGTTGGGTGTTATTATTTCTTATTTTTCATTTATGATGCTTCATTCTATAGATCTTTACTTCTCGAACCTTTCACTTAAATACATCAATTGGATGCAAGAAAGAGTGACTGCTTCATATTTTTTGCTGAGGCGACCAAATTCCACCTAAAGCATAGAGTATTTAGACAATAAAATTTCATTGGAAAGGTAAAACATACTCTACATTTGATTTTTCATTCGTTTATCCGTTTTCTACTGTTCTGCATTTTGTGGGCTGTTTCTGTATTTGACACCTCATATAGGCATGATTTCTCATCAGACATTACATATTGGTCCTGAAAAATGAGTATGTTGTTCAAAACCCACTCTATACAACTTAAGTTTATTCTCTTATTAATTCATTATGAGATTTAGTTTATTGCAAAGCAAGTCAGGTGGCTTTGTCATTTATAGCAATATGGTCATTGTTGTAAAAAGATAAAGAAAAAGGATAATTTTTATACTAAAAGTAGCTTGCTCATGTATCAATTTTAGCACACTTGGTGATGGTACTGCAAGTCTAGCTAGTGTATCAACTACATAAGTCAACGCTCAACTCCTCGTACACATAAGGTTTTGATCTTAAACATGTACTTTTGTTGTATGTATCAACTATATGAGGCAAAATGGTGCCTTTTCAAATAAAAGTTAGCTTTTTCCCAATAATACTATTTTAGCAATTGACATGGTTTTAATAAACAGATGAAGTGGTGAAATGGGACCAAAGAGAGATAAAGGTGATCAAATGAGTAAAGAAGACTTCACATCAATTAGACAAGGGGGAATTTCATATATACCCAAGGAAGACAAAGTGGACACTATAGTTATATATGAACTTTTGTTTCCTTTGTTTTAAATATGTCATTGCATTCATAGGCAAACAATAAACATGACATCCATTGTTATTTATTACTATCCCACACAAGAATATTATTTCACTAATACTAACAAATATTAGTTACTTTCATTTTGTAGTTTAATGTGTTTTTACATTGTTTAATGATTGCTTTATGTATATTTAGATTTCGGCATGTGTCATCATGAAGCTAGCCCGCCCATTCGGGCTGGCTATGAAGCTAGTGATTGTATATAACAATATTCATAACATCCTAAAGTTGTTTTTTATGAGATACTCCTGTCAATAAACTTTTGATTTTTTTAGAAGTAATAGAAGATTTACTCATGATGACCTTAATTATAGCATAAATCAGAACATATAACACGAAAACGACGCAGAATCCAAAACGACATACTACATAAAAGGTATATCGGTTTTACCTTGTGTACGTATAGCCAAAAACTATGAACAATGATCATGTTACGACCCATCGTGATTGATTGTCCAAGCGATAGATCGATCCAACAGGTCAGAATTTTATATATAACACAATTCATGTATTTAAAACTAACATCACATGTAGAAACACAAAACTTCAAATCATTATTGCAGATACTTTGGATTGGAGACATGTAGTGATATGCCTTGATTTTGGAAAAATATATTAGAAATTTGTTGCCACCATTAGCTTCAAAATCATATTCTTCACCACATGACAACGCCTTTCCATCTTTCCCTCAACTGCCTCCAATCACATAGAACTTTCCTTCAATCATCACCCCAGAACTCATTTTTCATCACTTAAGCAGGCTAGGAAACGTCTCCTAAGCCCCGGTCTCACTGTCATAGATCTTGACTGTATCGCTGAGCTTTCCACTTTCATCTACACCACCAGAAAATATTGAAGTCTCCCCAAGACAAGCAGAAGCAAACAAGCATCTTGGGTAATTAACATTTTTTTAGGGAACATGATAATGTTTATGTTAACGGATAATCTTCGTGTTGAATTAAACTTTCAGGTAAATAACTAGAGCGGAGCAAGATTTTGTACCAGAAGAATCAAGAAAACATGCAATCATCATTGGTTTCCAAGATGTTTTCCGACCAAGAAGTAGTTCACGTGATATAATTGAACATCGGATCAAAATGCTAGGCGCAGCTATGTAACATAACATGCAACTAGAAGGCGATGATGGTCTTGTAATGGATTAAAGTACCACTACAAAAATAGTCTTTTAGTGACACTTAAAAAAAAGTGTCAACAAAAGTTAAAAAAAGTGTCACTAAAAATAAAAATGTGTCACTAGAACCTTAGTCACTATAGGTCTATTATCTTGTAGTGATACTAACTACTTGATCAACATAACTAAACCTTGGGTTTATTTTTCTTTTCATGCCTTGAGTTGGGAAGCTTTTGATCCATTAAGCAAGAAATGGATGCATCGATCTACTAATGATCATCAATGGTGACGAAGTGTTTGAGTTATCTGATAAAGAGTCGATGGTCGATGGCAGGTGGGACTCACCTACGAAATACATCCTTTCCTAGGACGATCCGAGTATGTGAGTCCCAGCTGCCATTGACTCTTTATTAGATAGCTCAAAGATTTCGTCAGCATGGATGATCATTGATATACCTATGCATCCATTTCTTGCTTAATGGATAAAAAGCTTCCCAACTCAAGGCATGACAAGAAAAATAAACCCAATGTTGAGTTACATTGATCGAATAGTTGGTACTTTTTTCTATTTCAAGACCATTGTCGCTTTCTTGTTGCATGTTTTCTAGCTGTGATCCTAGCATTTTGATCCAATATTCATTCGTATCACCTGAACTACTTGTTGATCTAGAAAACTTCTTGGAAACCAATGATGATTGCATGTTTTCTTGATTCTTCTGGTACAAATTCTTCCTCAGCTCAAGTTAATTAGCTGAAAGTTTAATTCAACACAAAGACTATCCATTAACATAAACATTATCACGTTCACTAAAATAATGTTAATTATATTTATTTTTAACGATAGCCACTCTTGATCCACAATAGTATTATTATGATTTCTGGTCTCTTTTTGGGTTTTGATAACATATTATAAAACTTTGACCATCTTTAATCTCTTTTATAATAACTTCAATCATTTAAGACCTTTACAAACTTGTAAAGTACGTCTGGTCATATTAGTTTGCCATATATTGAATTGATCATCAAAATTAAATAAATTAGCCAACCATACAACTAGTTTATATGCCCATCGGTATTCATTATTCTAGTTCTAATTTAGCTTAAGAAAAAAGAAATCACCTTTACTGACTTCCATTCGACTCGCTACTTTGAAGACGCATCATCTCCAAATCAACAAGTTTCGTATCCTATTTATGACATTTCTTAAGCACATTTTGTTAATAATAAGCCATCAACAGTTGGATGCGGTTGAACTGCCAATTTGTGCCTTGTCGATTACACGTAGTGCTGGCCTTCTTGATTATCAATCGAAGGGAAAAAAATAGTCAATATCAACATATATAATCACTACATTAAGGTGAGCTAATAATTAAAACATGATTAAAGATTATGCATATCAGTTACAAATACATATATACAACCTCTGTAGTCTTCACAATTGTTTCTGGCTCAAAAGCAAGCTCAATTAACATCTTAAACGAATGATTGTATATAAAAATATTCATAACATCCTAAAGTTGTTTTTTATGAGATACACCTGTCAATAAATTAAAATTTTAATTTTTTTGAAGTAATAAAAGATTTACTCATGATAACCTTAATTATAGCATAAATCGGATCATATAACATGAAAAGGATGCAAAATCCAAAAAAACGTACTACCTAAAAGGTATTTGGGTTTTACCTTGTGTACGTAGCCTGAAAAACTATGAACAATGACCATGTTACGACCCCATCGTGATTGCCTGTCCAAGCGATAGATCGATCCAATAGGTCAAAAATGAATATATAACACAATTCATTCATTAAAAACTGACACCACACGTAGAAACACAAAACTTTAAATAATTATTACAGATCTATTTCTACATACAACCAATAAACAAAAAGTTGACAGTTACTGTTGTAATGAATGACGAGAGTCAACTTTGGGTTAACCAATATTTACTTCTTCTTTGATTGTAAGAAACTGATTTCGGTCTCCTTGATGCTCTTATGTAAGTTTCCTAAGAACCCTTCGAATGATAAACACGGAAACTGATTGAAAATGTGGTATTCTAAGGAAGGAGCATAATAGATAAACAAAATCTTCCTAGACCACTACATATCTATCTAATATAATAAACAAGAGTTTTGCACAACTCTTTGAAGCACATATTGCAATTAATATCCTGATGTGTCACAAATGTTATTGGTCAATAATATAGGCAAGTACAAGTCCTCTTCTTCATAATTCTTTCATAAGATTCTATCACAAGAGTTTTGCACAACTCTTTGAAGCACATATTGCAATTAATATCCTGATGTGTCACAAATGTTATTGGTCAATAATATAGGCAAGTACAATTTCTCTTCTTCATTCTTCAATCATAAAGCTTCTTTCATAAGATTCTATCACAAGAAATCAGTTTCTACAACACATCAATGATAATACACGGTATTCAAATCATCCCTAAAATAGCTTATGCGTTTTTTTTTATTCCTTTAATTTCCCAAACCCGCTCCAATAACAAATCATTCACAAATTAGTTTCCATCATCCAATAATGTCAACGAGATTTATCAACCCTATTACCCTAAGATGTCGATGCATGAGCCTGATATAGTATTGGACTAGAAGGGATGCATATTGGTCTTTAACCGCCATGAATGATCTTAAATTCCATCCAATAATTTTGGTAAGTTCTAATTGTATTGAATCAACTTGAATTATATTATTGCTGATTTTTTTTATGTTTATGATGTAAACCCACTAATTTAGGACATGGATGGCAGCCGAGTATGCAAACCTACCTTTTGCTTGAAATGTTCATCTCAAGTATCTATTTGAATTTGTATGGATTTATACTATATGGATTTTTTGGTTTTTATAAAAAGTAGCCACTGCAAATAGTGGTTAATGATACTATCCAACCGTTTTTAAACATCTTAGAATACGCATTAAAGTTCAAGAGTGACAATTGTATGAAAAGTTATTCAAATAAATCTTCTTTATTGCTTATCTAATTTTTACGGTAATCGTAACAGGCTCTCGATAACTTATTATTGAAAATAGAATCGTGAAGCAATTTTTTTATTAACGATTGAAGCAATTTTTTATTGGTTCTGTAATGTCTCTAATTTCGCATTCTACAGTTTGTTGTTCAGATCAATTGATATTAATTCATTTATGTTACTTGTGGTTAATTTGCTGTTGATGTATGGACGTCAAGTAAACGACCATCCTCTTGGGCAGCACGAAATCGGATACAAAAAAACATTAAGTCGTTGTAGCCTTTTTTATCCACTTGATTATTGGCTCACTTCACAATTTGAGTAAGCCCCACAATATTATGTGTATTTATATTTGTTTAAGCAGAATTTTGAACCATTTAAGTTATAAAATGAATCAAATGGTGATACTTATATCTGTAATTAAGGAGTGATAAGGTTAAGAAAATTGAGATATTAACAATAAAACTTATATTGGTTAAAATTCCTTCAAAAGGGGTATTTAGTTCAGATAGTTTCTTATAAATTTTGGCTCATTGAGTTTTGATGGAATTTGATGTGATCATAGCTACATAATCACAAAAAGTTGGTTAGTAAATGAACACCGTCTCTAAGCTATCATAGACCTTCGATCACAAGAAATCAGAACTCAAACTCCCCTTTATTTGTAAATTTTCTTTTGGTTAAAATGAGTAATAAAATTGTGTTTTTTTTCATGATAGTCTGAGTGTTGTTAAATGTGTGAACACGAGACTTCAGTATTGACATATAATCTGACATAATGTAGTTAGAGATATATTTTACTCAAGAAACCTACAAATTCTTTTAATAGTGTATCAATATTGGTAAATCATTGGTCATATCAGTATTTGTGAATCCTCACACAAAACCAGATGTAGACGAGGAAAAGAAGACCAGGAAGAGAAGACTGTGTACCATGCAGAAGTGAAAAGATTATATAATGGTATAGAAATCACGGGACATGGCTTCGAGTGGTGGTGTTGGTAAACACCTAAAATCAATGACCACCACTAAAGTCGACAAGACCTCTATAGTTGATGGTGGTGAACTATCAACTGTTGTAGTAATGAAAAGAAAGTCGGTACCTCAAACACAAGAATTCAAAGTTTATGTGTCCGTCATCATCAATATAATGTAAGTTATTTCTATATACCCTTTTAATGTTTTATTGTAATTGTTTGATTATCATGTAAGTTATTTCTATATACCCTTTTAATGTTTTATTGTAATTGTTTGCCTAAAAACTTTGTTACCCGTATAAGGTAATTACTACTAAATTTGCTGTTTTGAATTTTTAAATGGAAATGAATCCCCTTTCGAATGTACTTATGTACATGAAGTGTTGGATAAAATTTCAGTAACACATGGACTTGGAAAAGGAAAATAATTGTGGGTTCAGAAGTAGGTTCAAAAAGTTTTTATTGATTGTTGAAATGGCCATTTCTTTATACATGTCAAAAAAGTTGGTTGACTTCCTTTGTTTACCTGATCGTTCATTTTGATGTTATCTTAAGCTTGAGAAATTCTTTTGTACATATCTCATTTTGGCTTTAGTTCAATCCACACAAAATTGCTAATGGGGAATAATATCTTGCTGCAAGATCCTAAATATGGATCTTATTGCGTACTAACATGTCCGAGGGAGCTCTAGACCCCTCCATCTGTATTTAAAGGTATGTGAATTCGTTAATGACTTTATATTACCTATAGATGTGGTATGATGGGTGGGGTAAGTAATGGGTCACTGTTCCACTTTTGGCTAATCTTTTCTTTACCCTTTTGAGATAAAACGGAACCCAAATTGACCCATTTGGCCATTAATAAGAGAATCAGATAAGTACATATGTTTTTAGTCTCTACTTGGCATAACCTTATATTTACGAGTCTATATGTTTTTAAATCATCAAGAGTGAGCCACAACATCTCTTATTGGTTGTTGTCTACATCATCAAGTCTTACTTAAATTTTGTCACCATCCCATTTTTGGGCTTTTTGTTAAATCTTTAATTGACATATGACTAATAGGACATTTCACGTTTAGGAGTTCAGTATACTTACTCAAGTGTTTATCTACTTATATTGTAGTGTTTATTAAAACTTCTTATTAGATGTTGTTTGAAATTGTTTACTGGAACTACTAGACTGTTTGGAATCCCAAACGACCTCTACAGGAAGCTTCAATAAGCTCTCCCAAACAGTCCTTTCGTAACCTGCAATTTTAGTATGTAATTTTGAAACAACCCCATTAAGTTCAAGTAAACTTTTTTCGCCGTTAATTAGGCTTGGTGTGGTCAAAACTTTTCTTCACATTTTTTAATGATATCAAGCTAAACCAAGCGAGTGGTTAAAACATGCAAATGACGAGCAAAGAGGACTGTGGTTTTCAAACATCAAACAAAAAACAGGTAACACATATCCCTTAATAAAATTTCACTTAACTTTTTTGTCAATAATTGAAATGTTCATTTGCTATTTAGTTAAGATTTATGAGTACCTTTAGTGTTCTGTTGTTAAATACATATGTGAAAGGCAGTGGGTTTCTCAAATCTATGATCAAAATTGGGGGCAACAAGTTTTTCACACTATATTATCTTATTGCTGTTATGACTTTATAGTCACTGTTTCAAGACTTCACAGTTTTGGTATTAATGTAAAACACTCTCCACTAAAAAGAGTTTACCATCAATGTAACCACGTAATAGATGTAGACTTAGTGTTATGTTTTACTTAATTATGATTTCATATATTCTTAGCCTTGGAAGAGTGGGAAAAAAACAATATTAGCATATTTGGTAGTGGTTATCATCCTGTCATACTTATTTACTACATTAACCAGGATCAGTATGATTGAATTAGGTGTTTAAGAACAACAAACCTAATTTCATGTAAGAATAAGAAAATAACTAAATGATCTCTAGAAAAGTAAGTAAATAGTAAAGTAGCACTATTTTTGGCGATTGAAATATAATGTTCATCTTCTTCTTATTTAATGCCTCTTCGATCTGTATATGCAGGATACTGCTCCATCAAGGCATGTGGGTGGATTATCTTCGGCTTTAGCCATGCTCATGGTAGGATCATGTCATGTCTTGATGCCCAAATTCGAAGCTAACTCGACTCTTGAAGCTATTGAAAAGTACAATGTGACTTATTTTATAATAGTTCCTACGTCTATCATCTCTTTAGTCAGGTATTTATGTTCAATGAAAACATAGCGCTCTATTGAAGCTAAAATTGTATAATATTTATCTTATATCGCCTCTTTAGGGCCAACGTTGAAAATTGTTAGTGTGGTTCGGTTATTTCTAATTCTCATCATGTAATGAGATATCGGTTGGTAGTGTTGTCTACTTTTAAGTTTGATAATGTTTAATAGGAGTATTCTATTACTCTTTCATTTTCTTGGTACATATCAAATTTGGTAACTCTCTTTTTTAGTGTTAATTAGAATAAGTAATTTTTTAAATACCAAGTATTAGACGGGTCTACAAAGAAGTACTTCAAGATTTATAATCAATGTTAAACATGTATGTATAACTATATAAATGACATGTTTTATATAATTTTTAACTTTTTATATATAATTATCAACAACTTCATTTTAGTTCGACTTTGGTTTTTTTTAGTATTTAGGTGTTCACAAAATGAATATGGACTACTCAAGTTTTTTGAGGCTGACAACGTACCTTTGATCTCCAAGACTATGTATCAGTTGGAGAAGGCGATTCATGGACGTTTCTTAATAGTTGCAAACTAAATTGTTTATCATATCAAACTAAATTTTTTATTTTATCATCGACATATTAATTATTATTTATTTAAAAATAAATAACATAACCTATTTATGTTTGTTGTTGTTTGTTCATTTATTTATACGCGTAACTCCTTAATAAATAATTTTTTAAAGATTCTCGTGATTCCACGGGTCTATATTTCCAAGAAAAGGTCACATTGCTCAAAAAAATGAAGTCATGGACACTATAAACGATCGTTTGCTAAACACATTCTCCGGTGAAGAAATGGGTTATCTAAGTTGCGACAGCCTTGATAAAGTTGATTGTGGATCCTTCATAGATGATTCTGTTTTCTCACCAGAATTATCAATGGGTTGAAATTCTCCGGTTTCCCAAACCACATACTTGTGTTAAAAGTAGGTGTCCCGGTAATGTTGTTGAGGAATATAGATCAATCAAATTGATTATGTAACATTAAGACTTCAAGTAGTTCGATTATCAAGAACTTCTATTCAGGAACATATAAGTAACACAATTTGGAAAGAAGATAATCATACCAAGGTTGAAATTTACTCCGTTTGATAAACGTCTACCGCTAAAGATCGTTAGGAAACAATTTCCTTTGTCGGTATCATTTGCTATGACAATAAACAAGAGACAAGGCCAATCACTTCAAAAGTTGGTTTGTATATGCCACGTCCTGTTTTCACATACGGACAACTGTATGTAGTTGTTTCTCGCATCAAAATCAAAAGAGGTTTGAAGGTTATCGTTTGTGATATGGATGGTAATCTATCAAACACCACTACAACTGTTGTGTACAAAGAAGTGCTTCAAGGTCTTTAATCAAGATTGAAGAGGTATCTAGAATATACATATTACATCCTTTATAACATTTCATAAATTTCCATCTATTATAAATCACAAATTCCTTTTATTTACACTTTTAATGTTTTTTAATTTATTAGGTGTTTGATGGAATGGACATTGTCGTATCACTTCATTAAAGCTCGCTACATACATTTGCTTGTGAAGATCATCAAATGTGGAGACGACGATGCATTGACATTTATTATATTAATAGTTACAAACACAAATGATTATAGGATCGTTGACTTTTTTTTTTGTAAAGAAAATGGAACTTATATTGTTCGTTGTTGTTTATCAGTTTATTCACACACTCAACTTCTTAATGACGAGAATCTTTAAAAACCCGTGAATTTAACGGGTCTATAAGCTAGTAAGATTATATTGTAGACTTTGTTGAAGATCTGTTTAAGGTGGATATTCTTGGTTTTTTGCTTCCAATAGTCCTTAACCTTTGGTGAAAGATTCATGAGTTCGAGGTATATTCCATGTCATGAAGTTGATTGCTTGACTTGTTAGAAGATGACTACTCTAGGAATGTATCAGACAATGGTATTCTTGATATTATAATTCTTCGAAACTTCAAGACGTATGGCGAGGAAGACAATCAACTGAAGCTCTTAATAAGTTACTAAAATCGTTGATGTCAATAAGTTACCAAAATTACTGATGCAAACTTACAAAGAAATGTAAATAAGTTACCAAAACTATGGGTACCCGCTACAAGCAAAATGCTGGGTACTCTAAAATAAAAATTTTCGGTGAATCATGTATTTTATTTTATTATGCTCATAAATTTACAGATATCAAGAAATTCATGTGACATATTTTTAATCCTTAACTAAGAAATTTATTTTGTCTTTTTAGGTTTTTTTTAAAGCGATGCGTATAACATGATCCTGTTTGGCCCGTGTCCGTTCGGCTCTAGCCCGCTTGGCCCGTGAGCATTCGGGCTCGAGCCCATTTGGCCCATGTCCGTTCGGGCTTTAATTTTTGTATAATGTGCTTTATTATTTGTATTAGTGACATTTAATGCAGGAATTGTGTTTAAGTTGGTTGTGCAATATGCTTGATAATTTGTATTTTTTATGTAAAGGGTGTTTTAATAACTGCATTAATTGTATTTATTGACCACATTAATAGCATTAAAGTGATGTTTTGTCTTTTTAATATGTGCATTAATATGTTGCATACTATGCTTATTTGGTTGTGAGTCTGAAAATGATGTGCTTTCAAGTGTTGTACATCATGCTCAATTTGTTGCAACTCTGAAAGTCTAAATTTTTTTTAGGAGAGAGATGCATCCGTGTATTATAAGTAGTAGAGATTACTGATGTGGGGCATTACATAAGTTTAGTTTTTGACCAAAAGTTATCATCGAGTTCTCTTTCGATACAATGACCCAAAAGTAATTTCTAAAATTTTTTATTTTGACACAAAACCACCTTCCGTATGAATATATTGAGGCCGATAGAAGCCACGTGCATTACGTTAAAGTCATCCGTAATCATGAAACGTGCAGTTGATATAAAAAAAACCACCTTCCGTATGCATACCCATTTCCTGGTTTCTTGTCTACGACTCCTTGGTTAAAAATTCTTTAGTTTCTTGCTTTATATTTAAAATCAATTAAATGCATAAACTCTAAACTACAAATTTTACTCGAGTTGATTCTTATAAAATATGTGTTCACCTAGAATCCTAGAAAGACTAATGATTTTTCTTTGTGGAAAAAGTAGGATTTTGTTTCATGATTCATACCAACATATATTGAGTCATATACTATTTTGTTGAAGCTTCGTTTACTATGAGTATCCTTTGTTTGCATCATTTGTCACTGCACTTATATAGTTTTTACTGGTTTCGGTATGATTCCCAAATGAAGGATTGATTTTGATTCACTTTGTGTTAATTTGAACATCCATGCTAAAATTTTTCATAGGTTACCTGGTGATTGTTCCAGTTTAGTTGAATGGTTTTTTCATTTTAAACTGCAAAAGAAAGAGTTAATGTGAATCTGACGACGTGGTCATTAAAACGATATCAGTATATACACCATCCTCCATTACGTCAATCTTCATCCCACGTGCTTTCCTTTTTGAATCCTGTATATTCCAGTAAAATGTAAGTGAAAGATATAAATCCATAAACGCGAACTATCACAAGATGAGTCATATACTATTTTGATGAAGCTTCGTTTAGTATGAGTGTCCTTTTTTGGCATCATTTGTCACTGCACTTATATAGTTCTTACTGGTTTCGGTATGATTCCCAAATGAAGGATTGATTTTGATTCACTTTGTGTTAATTTGAACATCCATGCTAAAAATTTTCATAGGTTACCTGGTGATTGTTCCAGTTTAGTTGAATGGTTTTTTCATTTTAAACTGCAAAAGAAAGAGTTAATGTGAATCTGACGACGTGGTCATTAAAACGATATCAGTATATACACCATCCTCCATTACGTCAATCTTCATCCCACGTGCTTTCCTTTTTGAATCCTGTATATTCCAGTAAAATGTAAGTGAAAGATATAAATCCATAAACGCGAACTATCACAAGATAATTATTACACCAAATACAATAAAATAATGAAAAAAAATTTCTTGTCGTTTTGTAATACACAAGTCATCGCATACTCCTTTAACACGATAAAATAAAAAGTTATAAATTCTTACACGCGGTTTAGAGACATATAACAAATGGAATCATTCTTAACCGAAAAAGGAAACAGGGAATAAATTTACAGGACAGACCCAACATGCCTCGTCTCCATACTAAAAATCCATAAGTATTTTTTCTTTCTTTGGTGTCCCCATAAGCAACGTTCTTCTCTTTATCCGGTGCTTCTTGCTTTGCTCTCCTTTTAAAACAAAAAACCTAGTCTTCACAGTATTGTCCAGTTTCTTAAAAAAAATAGATAACCATATTTATGCTCTTCAATCCAAATTTTTCGATCAAATATACATTATTTACTTGCCTGAATTTTGCTATCTCAGTCGCCAAACATCTTTTGTGCCTGCAAATCATTTTCGAATCATATCAAATGATCTCATCTATTAATCCTAAGTTTCTAAATGTAAACCCCTACCCCACTATGCACACCAAAAAAAGTAATTGTGGTCCCAATCTCCTCCATGTGAAGGACTATAACCTAATTCACTTTCTCATTGTACATAGTTAATGTGGAATGTATTTTCGTGCTTTGTAGTCAATTGACGTCAGGGTGTTAATTTCATTATGTTGATAGAATGCTAAGATTCGAGTACAACTTCACCTCGCATAAAAGCGTATCTTCTTCGGGTGTCCAACCTCCATTTTTCAAATCCAAATTCAGAAAAGTGAACCATCTTTTATTTTATTTTATTTTTATTTTATTATTTTTTTTACAAAAGTTAAGTGAACTGTCTGCAATAGTCACTAAACATGTAAACTTACATATGCAAGAGAAAATGTGGAATACGATTCATTTAGATCATTCTTTGATCTCTTCCTCGCATCCAACTACACAAATCCCAACAGCAATTTAGTTTAACACAAATAAAGAATAAATGATCTATCATTTATTAATGGGCAAATTCTAAGAATGCATTTTTCGCTCAAGGTGTCATCACTTTTTAGGAAAAAAGTTTGGGTATTTCCAAAACAAACTTTGAGACTTGCGACTTTTCTACTTTTCATATAAGCTTGACAAGTGTCCTTTGAAGTTTGTGTACCCAATCATTTTTCTCGACTTTTACAAATATGATTTTCCAAATAATCGAATCTAAGTTAATCGCTTTTAGAATCTAGCTTAAATTTGGTTTTGTCCTTTAGTTACAAAAAGTCAAAGATACAAAAATATTTTTTATACATTTAGTTCTTTCCCGAGGTTAAGCGACTTAAGCGTAAAAACATAAGCGACTATTTTGTGTACATTAACATTACCTAAAGTACTGTTTCAAAAGTACTTTTACAACTTTTTTTTAAAATTTTTACCCTGTTTTCAAATTTTTAACCCAAATACAAACACACACAACCAACACTACTACTAAAAAACACAATTGAAAATTGTGAAATCCTAAATCAATCCCTAATTATTCAAGAAATTAAACTCGAAAATGGCTGACATTCCCAAATATTTTGATGCTAAGCTAACTGTTCGTTCCAAGGTACACTTGTTTTCGAAAATTAAGTCTAAATTGTCAAGGAATCCAGATCGAATGAGGTCGTTCAGAGCAACTGCTTTTGGGCCATGGTTAGATATTCCTGACCTAGGTAAAGGCAATCATATTGTTAATTTCGCTTTACAACACCGTGTATATATCGACAAACTTGTTGATTCTTGTCCCCCATTTTATACAAAATTGGGAACAATGTATTGAAATTTGGTCGGGAACAGTTTCTATTGATGACTGGATTTCGCTTTTGGTCGCTTGCCTCCCCGTAGAAATTGCTCAAGTCCTTTTGCTTTGCGTGTCTTTCCCGAAAAACAATTAATAAGAAAGGTAACCGTAAAGGGATTGAGCTTTTAGATTTGTTTGGGAATGACACGGTTTTTCAAAGTTATCACCGAGGATGCGGTAAGGGTATATCTGTTGCTAGTCGCTGAGGTCGTGTTCATAGGTCGTGGACCTTGGTACATTGTTGACAATCATTTGTTGCAATTAGTTGAGGATTTTGGGGCATGGAATGCATATCCATGGGGAGAGTTCTTGTGGACCCGTTTTTACAAAAATTTAGCCAATGTGGTACCCCGCCATTACAATGCTCACTTGAGAGAGAAATTGCAACAAAACCCATCTACAATTGCAACATATAATATTTCTGGCTTTTTCTTGGCTTTTAAGGTTAGATGTGTATTACATTTATGAACATGTCAGTTTTTGTTTACTAGCAGTTCATACAATGCATTTATAATTTTCGTTTATTTTAGATATGGATTCTTGAGAGTTATCCCACTAGCAGTTCATGGTGGAACAAAGACCCGTCAAAGATACCACGTTGTTTTTGTTGGTCAAAGGGTAAAACATTTGCCAAACGCCATTATGCCCAACTTTTTGGTCCTGTAAGCATTTCCATTTGTTTGTATTTGTCAAATAAGTTAGGACTTCGTTATATTTGTTTTTAACTTTATAATTGTTTGTTTACTAGGGTTCTAATCCAGTCTTGGATCTTCTTCCAACAAATGCGGAAATGTTACAACCATGTTTTGCACCAAGTAATGCATATTTGAGCCAGTTGGCTAGTCTACCTGCTGATGATCCCACTAATGAGGTAAGTTGGCCTGTTTGTGCAAACCATGGTTGTATTCACGTTGACAATTGACCATTGCACATTCTGTTTCGATCTTGCTTTGTAGGTGCACAAGGGGCTGGTGATAACTGATACAGATGTGGCGTTAGGTGATAAAGATGTGGCTATAGTCAATAATGATGTGGCAAGAATCGATAAAGGTCAAAGTTCCAATCAGCTTGACGATATTAACAATAGACTTGCCGCTGTAGAGGAAGCTCTAAAGATACAACCCCGAGCCAATAAAGATACAACCCCACCAAGCTAGACATTAATGTGGGAGTCCTTGATGAAATTGAAAATAGACTTGCCGTTGTTGAGGAAGTTCTAAAGATACAACGTCCAAAGGTGAACATGGTAATGTATATTACGACTTATATTACAACTTCTTTTAGAAACTTGTTGGAGTTGACCTGATAATGTATACTTTGGGGGTTGTTTTGTTAATTTGATGTATCCACTGCTAGCGTACATCAAACCCCTGCTAGTGGTTTTCAATCCACGCTAGCGTGTTCCTGTTAATGTATCGCTTGGGGGTGTTCGAATTTGATGTATCCACCGCTAGAGTTCTATCAAACCCCGCTAGTGGTTTTCAATCCACGGCTAGCGTGTTCCCGTTAATCTATCACTTGAGGGGCTGTTTTTGTAAATTTTATGTATCTATGTCTAAACCACCGCTAGTGTCTATGAAACCACTGCTAGTGTCTATGAAACCACTGCTAGTGTCTATCAAACCACTGTGAATCCACGCTAGCGTGTTTCTTTAGTAGTATTATTGATTGTATATTTTAAATATCAGACTTCAACTCATACGCACGGCAAATCGGATGAGGCTTGTTCTAGACAAAGTCCCATTGATAATGAAAACTGGAATGGTAGTTCTAGTTTCTTTGATCTTCGCTCTCGTGATGTTAATTCGGCTGATTATAATAAGGTTATGTTCCTTTTAGTAGTACTTTTTATTTTATCGCTTTTTGGTTACATACCTAAATCAGCTTTGGTTAACTACTGAATGGCGACAAATCGAGTTGTGTAAATGCTGAAAACGAACAAGCTGGTCTTACTTATATAGACCTTGCCGCTTTTCCATCAACTATGTCGCAGCTCGTGGAATATTGTCTTCACGACGGACCATTGCCGTTAGATGATCACATTCCGGATCATGATCCCAGTCATTTCAATTTACCTAATTTGAATGAAACGTTTTCTCAATCGCCTGTTGAAGTACGTATATATAAATTCCACCTGCACTATCTATACATGTTTGATATAGTTGGTCATCCATATAGATGTGTTATTGTTGTATAATTACAGGGGAAACAGATGCAGCTAGATGAACAGGTGGAGCTAGAAGATGATTTCTCTGTTTATTGTCTTCACGACAAACAGGTTGGGATAGATGAAGAAAACCTCAAAACAATGAAGATGGCGAAACACCGAGTGAGGTGGTGCTAAGTGGTGATGATAAACCCGAGAGGCGGTTCAAGCACATGAAATACGTGCTCATGAAGGTGTGTTTAATGTTGATGGTAAGTCCAGAAGGTCGTTCACGGTAAGGAAGATGCCATTGTTCATTGCACTGCTGCTGATCAACACTCTCATGATCATGAAGTACTTTTAAATGCTGATGATAAAACTATAGAGGGTGTTCAAGTTAATCAAAATGTGATTGTTAATTGCAATGTTGTTGATGAACACTCTCATGATCGTGAGGCGTTGTCACAAATGGCGTGGATGGGGACGAAGCATACAATGTTGATGCCCACGTTAAAGAGAAAGAAACCGGGGTTGAGTTACCGGTTGCAAATCGCTTGTCAACCAAGGCGGTAATAGACAAAATTGATAATGATGTTGTGAAGGCAAGACAGAAGATGATTCATACCTCGACGGACAAGCCAAGTAAGCCTTTGCCTACGCTTCCGAGGTACAGCTACATTATTCATTAAAGTTACCACATGTACTTCAAAAGTTTGATGTTATTTCAATGATGAGTTTTTTCTGTATGTTTTCATGCGGGTAAAAGGAAGAGAAACGCAAGTAAGTTCGCATACCACGTTATAATCCCCTACCAATAAAGAAAACTAGAAAGGCCAAAGTTACCAAAGAGAGTGATGAGAAAGTTACCAAAGAGAGTACTCCTGTTTTGAAAGAAGATGATGACTCAAAAAGGACAAAGCAGGTGGGCAAGTGTTTGCAGGAACCATACGTGAATCTCCCTCCCACGACTCCACAGTTGCCGAAACGACGCTCCAAAAGACGAGAAAAGATATTAACCCACCACCTGGTGAAGATAATCAGTTGGAATCATGGGTAGAGGTATAGAAGAACTACATTTACAAACAGACATCTTAAAGACATATACATTAATCTTGTTTTTAAAAATTTCAGGATCTCACGCCCCGAAGGTTGCGATATCAACAAGATTACTAAACCAGCGTGTATGGATACCTTTATAAAAAAATTTTGAAGTCATCGCATAGCTTTCCTTGGGGTCTTGGCGACATCGTTGTTGATCGAAAATTTTGGTTGGCTTTGTTGGGTTATGGAAGAGGCAATAAAAAGGATGGCTAGGAGATGAGGTACCTAATGATTTTTTTTGAATTAGTTTACCGGTATTTTGCTTATAAATTTTTCTGCAAAGATCTGGATCTCTCGGGTTGATCTAATGTGGCGCTTCAGTGCCGGCAATGCCGATTGGGCTATGGCGGACCATTTTTCTCTTCCTCTATCCTTGAAGGGTCTATGCGTCTACTACGCCATCGGTCAACGCTATCCATTGCCATGGTCTAGTGTTGAGAAGGTTTGTATATAAAGACCATACTTTCTTCTATATATTTGGGTAAATATATGTACATGGTAAAAATGTGATGAATTATGACAAGGATTATTTGATCACATTTAGGTATACTTTCCTGTTAACGCACGAGTGCCACCGGTTTCTCGCCGAAGTTGCAAATTGCACCGGAGTTATAACAATTTATGACACACTAGGTACGCCGTAACCCGAGACGAGAGAAAAGAATTTAAAATGGAGGGTCACTTTTGAGAGAAAGCTACCACAATATCTAAACTTGTGTAAAGTTCTTCAAGCTAAATCAATATCTGCTTCGATTATAAGATCACATTTCGAGTTGCGGATGATGTCCCTATACAAGCCAATGCATACGGTGATTGCGGAGTTTGGGTATGTATTTTTGCACAGTGGGTAACAAATTAAGTATGAAGGTTGATGACCCTCTTCAAGTTGCTTTGGCGTATCGAGAGCATATGGTGGAGTACTTTTGGAAGTATAAGATGTCTGTTCATACAAGTGATGAATAAAGATGCATTGGTGGAGTACTTTTGGGTATGGCTTGTATGTGGTTTTAGACTTTTGTTGTTCAACCAAATGTAACCGCAACTGATGTCTGTGAAGGGCATCAAAAGACAACTTCTTATGCATGTATGTGTAGCGCAACTTGGTATATTCCTAACACCCATGCATACCATCCAAATATACGTGTTGTGATATCGTTGATTTGCAACAAACATTTTGTGTTAATTGCTAAAACGCTTGTTTTTACAAACATCCATTTGATTTGAAAAAACGACTACATACAATCTTATTGGTAAAAGACTATAACATACATATTGCATAACACTTATTGGTAAACAGATTACCATAACCAAACTACAAAGATCAAGAGAACAACCAAACTGAAAACCAACACAACTTTGTCATGAACTTGCACTCTTGACTTGATAAAAGTCAACTCATCCAACACTTTCATGATATCATTGTTTGAAACCTCAATAACTTCATCCGAGATGAACTCTTTCCGCCTTCATTAAATGTTTTGTTTTCCTCATGTTCCTTGTAAAACAAATCTTTGTAATACTGACTTGGTAGTTCCGGGTCTAGGAAACCATAGAAGTTACATTTGGTCTTTTTGTCCTAAAATAAAAATTTGTTAAATTCACATATTCAACCTAACAAGTAAAATAAGTATAATGCATAATAATATTACATAAATTGGACAGACCTTGAATCTTCTACCGTGATGAGTCCGTGTCCAAGAGGTTTGTACTTCCACCGGTAATGGTTTTGGACATTCGCAGTGTGTAGCATTGATGTAGTATTCCAATGGCTTTCGATTGATCCGGAGGTAGAGGCAGAGGAGGGAGCCATTGTTTTATTTACCCAATGAGTAAACTTGACGCTTTTATAGTATAGTCACATCTTATTTGGCGGGAAATATACTTTGTGAATGAGCGGGTAATGAATATTGTGGAGGGAAAAGTTTAAGCGAATTTTATATTGAGCGACTTAAAGGTCCTATTTTCAAATAAGTTTTTTGTTTATTGTTTTGTACAATCCTAGAACAGTGAACACAAATCCCAGAACACAAAACCCAGAAAAATGACTTCGGCTAATTCCCAAAAATTCAAACTTTATTTGGATTTTGAGACATCAATTCGTGGAGTTTTACTTCCAGTTAACATCACCTACCTACAACTGATTACCTATCTCACTAACAAATATCAGATTAAAGATAAGATCATCAGTTTATACTACATGTCCGCTTCAACCAAAATTCATGTGAGTGACGATGATGATGTTTCTTTCTTCGTTCATGAAATATGCTGTAAGCAGAACCTGATCCAGACGCTATACATCAAACTTATCGAGAAATCTTCCGAGGTAAAGCCGCCTACTTCTTCTAAGACTCTTGATATTGATCTTAATGTTCCTTTGTTGCCTCAAGAATCTGATTTTCAAACACCAAAAGTTGAAGATCATAATAACGAGGGTGCAGGGGCAAACGTTAATGTAGATGTGCATCCTAGTTGGCGTAAAACAACATTTCTAAATATCCCCGATCCACCCAGTCAAATGATCCCATAATTAAACAGGTAAGTAACCATAAACACCCTGTAGTATCTAAATTAAAGGTGGGTAGTCGGTTTGATGATAAGCAAGGATGCATTTATGCAATAGGAATAAAAGCGTTGGTTGATATGTTTGAGTACAAAGTTACTAACTCATGTAAGAAAAGGTACAGTGTAGCTTGTTTTGTCGAAGGTTGCAACCGGTACATTAACGCATCTAAAAAGTGTTGTTAGCCGATACTTCTATGTTACTTCCATTAACGACTCTCATACATGTTCCAGAACAAAAATTCATCCTAATCATCGAAATGCTACCCGAAAATTATTGGGTCACATACTTGTTGATAAATTGAGGAATTGCAAACGGGTATATACGGGTGCGGACATAAAAAACGATTTTAATGTTGATTGGAAAGTAGACATTTCCTACTACCGAGCTTGGGGTGGGAAAAACATTGCATTACAGTTGTTGAACGGTTGTCCTAGGGAGTCTTTTGAGCAGTTGCCGATATCGCTATAACTTAAAGTTGGAAAATGAGGGACAAGAACTCACATTGAGACAGATGAGACAGATCGGTTTAAGATGGTATTCATTGGTTTCGTGTTGCTGTAAGTTTTTCATAAATTCTATTATATTTTATTTATGATTAATACCTTCATTGTTATCAAAATTTTATTAATTAAGCAAATTTCTGATTGTTTTAAAATAGATCCGAGCTTCTTACGCTTTATGCGACCATTGCTAATAATTGATGCCGCACATCTTAAAGGGAGATACCTTGGTACGAATCTGGTTGTTGTTGGGATGGACGGCAACAACCAGATTATACCTATTGCAACCGGTGTTTCTCAAGGTGAGACCAATGAATCATGGACATGGTTTTTGACCAAACTTAAAGAATGCATTGGTGAAGTAAAAGATTTGGCCATCATCTCTGACAGACATCCGGCAATTGCACATGCATGTAGTACCGCTTTTCCCAGCGCTTTCATGGTTTTTGCTGTCGGCATTTAATGATGAACTGCAATTTGAAAACTAGAAAGTGGAAGGCTATATATTGGAGGACATGCAAAGCTTACACAGAGCAGTAGTTTGATGCTTCAATTTCTGAGATTCGATCATTAAAACACGATGTGTATAAAAAACTAAAAGATGAAGCTGGATTTGATAAATGGTCGCGTGCTTACCGCCTCGCAAACAGGTACAATTATTTGACCTCAAATAGTGCTGAATCAGTAAACTCTTTAACGAAAGATGTTAGGAAGGTTCCAATAACCCAGCTAATGGAGTACTACCGAAGGCTTCTACAAAGATGGTATTTTGAACGTCGAGCAAAATACAAAGGTAACTTAAAAAAACTGTATATTATACTTGGTTTATTACATATTTGGCACGTCGCATGAAAATGTATTATTATTTTTTTATTTCGATGCTCCAACCGATGAACTTAGCGAATGGGCAAATGCAAAAGTAAACAATAGAATGGCAAAGAGTGCTAATTGGGGTGTTAACGGAATTGAGATGCACAAGATTTACCAAGTCACCGATCGAAACATGTTCATATTATTGACTTTGACAACAGAGAATGCACTTGCCGCAAATGGCAGCTATCTGGTCTACCTTGTGGTCATATTTGTGCTGTGTCTAGATTTGAAGGGATGACTGACACTAGCAGTTGGGCTATGGATTGGTTTAACAAAACGTCACTAAAAAATACATACGAAGCAAGGGTTTATCCTCTAAAAGATGTATCCTTGTGGCGTACTCCTGATGACTTGCAAACCGTAAAACCTCCTGCTATGGATAAGCGACAACCTGGAAGACCCAAAGAAAAGAAACGTTCCGATCACAGGGGAAGAGCCAGGAAGCAAAACCTGTGTGTGTGGAAAGGCAGACACACAAGACAGTCATATACTCAACCGTTGATGACAAGCAAGGCAAGTGTGTTTCTATATTTTATTTCAATGTGTTTAATTTTTAATGTTATTACTGATATGGTTGTTTGAACTAATGCCACATGTCAGAAACGTAAAAGAAACTCACAATCGTGCACCCCTACAACTAATGAAGAAGCAATGGAACAAGAACGACACGGTGGACAGCGGACGCATGTAGAGGTCGAACAGGGAGAAGCAAGTGGTCAATCAAACAATGATTTCGTATGGAAATGTGAATCATCTACTCCTGAAAACATCGTTCGTAACAACATTCAGCCACAACCTGTGATCTGAAAATGTTGTTCATTTGGACGATTTATAGTACTTCAATTTGAACTTTAACACAATGGAAGCACAACTTATCAGTCATTTAGAATTTTCAATGTTTGTTACTTGAATAATAATAGCTACAGGAGTGGCTTGCTTTTATTGTTTTTTATGTTACTTTGTGAGAATGTTATACAATAAACTGTTGAACATGTGCACATTTTTTGTTCTTTTCTATAAAAACATAGAGGAGTCAGGCATATAGTGTAACGTCAATGTATGCATGTGATCAGTATATTTTCACACAACATCATTCCATAAATAAGTAAGCAAAAACAATGTCGGGTCTGCCTAAATGTGATGAGATAAGAGCTGCTGCTAACACTAACAACTGGACAGACATGATGATTTACTACTGCCGTACCGCTGCAATCGAAGATGTTCAATTGGCAAGAAAGGTGAACATCCTAACTCAAGAATTGGCTAGACTTAATCGTGAAAGGGCTGCCGTTATTCAAGAGATGGCAACCGGCGTAAGAAGGTGCCACAAAAACTGTTGACTTTCTCAAGCAGAGCAGGCCCTTAGTGAACACAAAGTGATGCAAATGAATATCTTGGCAGGAGAACTCGAGCTGAGTGCTCGAAACAAGAATTTCTTTATTCATAAGCTTGAGGGTACGCTGTCCGCTATAAGCACCGCGATATGCTAAGTACTAACTGTTATGTCGTATGTGATATCCTAGTAACTAAGACTACTATATGCCCCTAGTAAGAATTTAGTGCTATAATGTATCTGATTTCCAAGTACTTAGTGTTATATCGTGCGTGCTTTCCTAGTAACATACTTTATTCAATAAAGTTTCCTAGTAAGTAGGAGTTTTACTCACATTTTATCTTGTGTTCAATAGTTGGATGGTCTTGAATCTTCTGTCTTTTCATCATATCCAGCGTATACCTATGGAATATATGGGATTCTAATTTAAAATGAGGTTGCGAAAATAACAAAAATTGAACAATCAAAGACATTAAATTCACATTGTTAAAGTATCGTCTGACCTTTACTACTAGCCTCATTCTAACATCAGCAGTGGATTGAATCTTCTAGGATTGGTTTAATCACCACTGGCAGTAGGTTCCTTGTAGGTCTGCAATCTTCTCTATCTTTTTAAACAGTTGATCAATTATAGGATGTGTCTCCTTTGTTCCTCTTGAACTGAGTTTAGCTTCCAAAGATTTGTCTTGCCACATTCTTTGATAAAGGATAATCCCTATCAACAAACATGAAAAACCTATCCTCTTTTTTGTTTTACACCATGAACCTTGCAGTATGAGTACAATATCCATTCAACCACCTCACAATCATACCAATATTCAGCCTCAAGATCAGGTTCAAACATGCTCTTTATAGCAGCCCACACAAACTTAGCTAACTCTCCATTTGGACCTAACTTCCCATATCTGAACTTCATTACTTTCCACAACTCGTCCAAATCACTCCTAGTCAAACAATCCAAGAACATCCCAAATGACCAATAAGTGGATTTGCATCCATCACCTCTTGTAATCTCAACTACTTCTCTACCTCTATGTTTGACAATCTGCCAATCGATAATAGGATGAACTGCTTTTAAAGGAATAGGATTAATAGGTTCAGGATTAGGACTATTAGTCTCCTTAAAATACTGTTTAGTTCTTTCTTTCTTTTTCAAATCTTCGTCCACCTTTTGTCTTTTATATCCGATTGCTTCTTTAACCATTCTCGCTTCTTTCTCGAATTCATAGGAATGTGATCTTCATTAACCCTCATACACTTCTGACTAAGCTCCTTCAGCCTCTCTGTTGAACATGTTCTTAGATCTACACCAAGATGTATGCCTGAATTCTTGATAATCTTCATGTATGTATTTCTCATATCGCTCTTTGTAGGAGGTTTCTTTCTTTTGACTTGCTTTTTCTCTTTTTTGAACTTCGTGAACCATTCATCCAAGATTCTTGCTTTTTGATTATTAGAGAACATTTCCCACACTTCACGAGTGTACTCAATCCCAATATTATTAGAAGCTTCAAGATAGGCTTGTGAATCCTCCCAATCATCTATCCATCTCTGATTAGCTTCCTCCTCTTCTAGCCTTTTCCTTTTTATTTCTGCTTTTGCAGCCTTCCATTCTTACACCATATTCATAATCATAATCAATCTGCTCTTGTGTATTCTTAAACTTTATATCAGGTTCAACAATACCTTTTCCCTTTCCATTATCTGGTAGAGCCACCTTCTTGTTCAAAGGCTCACCAATAGTCAAACTTCTAGTCAAGGGTTTAGGTCCAGTTGGTTTAAGAAATATAGGAGCCAGTGCAATGGTAGGTGTAGGGTCTGATGAACTTTTGCTTAAATTTATCAGTGTAATCGGCAGCCTCCTTCTCAACTTCTTTTGATTTAGGTGGTGAAACAGATGTAGTTGTGACAATTGTAGATGTGGTAGTAATAGCAGTGTGTGAGACTACTCTATTGTCTACTACACTTTTCAAACTAGCCGGTGGGGTTAAGGTTACGCTAGCCATGGATGTCTCATGCAGCCCCTCCTTCTCTTTAACTTGTACATCACTTGGTGTCGTTACCTCAGTTGAAGTTGTAGCTGTGGGTTCTGAGTATGTGTCCTGCACCACCTCATTCTCCTTAACTTGTACATCAGTTGCTGTCGTTACTTCAGATAGACAAGTTGTAGCAAGGGTTCTGAGTATGTGTCCCGCACCACCACTTTCTTTAACTTGTACATCACCGGGGTTAAGGTTACAGAAACACTAGCAGTGGATGTGTCCTGCACCACCACCTCCTCTTTATCTTGTGCATCATTGGGAGCAGTGGATGTGTCCTGCACCACCTCCTTCTCTTTAACTTGTACATCAGCTGGTGAGGTTAAGGTTACAGAAACACTAGCATTGGATGTGTCCCGCACCACCTCCTCCTCGTTATCTTGTGCATCAGTTGGAGCAGTGGATGTGTCCTGCACCAATTCCTTCTCTTTAAGTTGTACATCAGTTGGTGGGGTTACCTCAGTTGAAGTTGTAGCGGTGGGTTCTGAAAGACTATCAGTGGATGTGTCCTGCACCAAATCCTTCTCTATATCATCTAATACATTCTTCACGATCTCGAGTACAGCTTCATTCCCATCTTTATCGACACCACACGCCTCCATGATCTACACTATCCACATCCTCATCCATACGCACAACTCTAGAGGTGGGTTCTGAAAGACTATCAGTGGATGTGTCCTGCACCAAATCCTTCTCTATATCATCTAATACATTCTTCACGATCTCGAGTACAGCTTCATTCCCATCTTTATCAGACACCACATACTGCCTTCCATGATCTACACTATCCACATCCTCATCCATACGCACAACTGCAGGCCCCCTCGAATCAAATCCTTCACCGTCCCCTGTGTTGTTTGGTCCTCCAAAACCACATCTTGAGAGGATGTCACTTTCTTAGTATGTTTCCTAACTCTTCTAACAACACTACGCCCATGTCTCCTAACTCCTCTAACAACACTACGCCCATGTCCCCTAACTTTTTCCATCACAAACATCCTGTGCTTCAATTCTCTGATCGTATTCTCCATTTTTGTACATTTAACCGTCAATTCATTTAATCGTTCACGATTTTCATCCCCAACTCGACCTGTGTTAACTGGTCGTTCATTCGAAAACGCATCATGTTGATGTTCATCATTATACGTCCATTCATGTTGATGTTCCAAGATACCTTCCTCATTTCGACCTGTGTTAACTGGTGCGCGTGGTGAACTTATCATAGCATCAAGGTTGGTTTCAGTGGTTACATTCGGACTAATAGTGGGTGGAACTACGGTGTCAGTGGGTTCAGTTCACCAATTGGGGTTCATTTACATCATCAAACTCACGAATGACAGGTAAATTAATCATATGCGGGAACAATGGAACATTTGGGATTGTTAAATTAGGATTTTGTTTCCTCATATGAGCAAAAACCTTATGATGCATATAATGCACCTCATACTTTGTATTATGTTCAACAGTTCTCGCTATTTGGCTACCCACAATAAGTTGAACAAACCTAGGATACAAGTAATATTTACCTTTCTTCCTAATATTCTGCAAAAACCCTTCAAAAATCATGCTAGACCAATTGAATTCCCTCCCTTCAGATAGACAAATTAAAGCAGTTGCAATTTTGGAGGGAAATTCATTAAACCCAGTGGTCTTACTACTCAGACACATCAGCAAGGTGTGAATTAAAAACTTCCATTCGGGAGAAAACATACATTTCAAAAATTTTACCCTGTCTCCCCTTCTTGTATAACCTAATCTTTCTAAACCTAAAAATATATCATTATCAGAAAGATTAACTAGTCCATTAGCATCATTGAGTTTCAACGTACCTCTAATGACTTCCTCATCCACCAAAATCTCATTATCATCCACCACAGTCCTAAACACCTCAAATCCATCTCCTTCCTGTATCTCAGCTTTACCCCAAAAATCATGTATATAGTCTTTGAGAATTGTGGGTGCTACAGCTTAATGCAAACCGAATTTTACTGTGGTTGATAAAATCAATCATCTCATGAAAACCATCTGATTGATTATTTTTTTTTAAGTAAGCAACTAGGTTATGGGTGTTGGAATACTGCGACGGCATTGTGAGTTGGTATGGAAAAAGATGTGGGATTTTGAAATTACCAGTTTGGAGTGGTTAGGGTTTATGTGGAGAGTCAATTGGAAGTGATTTGAAGATCAATTACTTCAACTGGCAGTGATTTGGGGAAAAAATAAGTTTGCATCAAATTTACAAAACACACCCTTGAAGTATGCATTACCATGAAATTGCTAGCAGTAGATTTCAAACCACTAGAAGTGGTTTGATAAAGTATAGCAGTGGATACATCAAATTTACAAAACAGCCCCCCCAAGTATATATTATCGTGAAAACCATCGGCAAGGCATTGACAACCAAAGGCAGTGGTTTGATAGACAATAGCAGGGGTTTCATAGACGCTAGCAGTGGATACCTAAAATTTACAAAACAGCCCCCCAAGTGGTACATTAAGAGGAAGTTGCTAGCAGCGGGTTGAAAACAACTAGCAGGGGTTTCATAGACGCTAGCAAATGATACATCAAATTTACAAAACAGCCCCCCAAGTATACATTATCAGGTCAAGTACAAGAAAGATGGAAAATCACGTGTTTATATTTACGACTTACAATTTTTTAAAATAATTTGTAATATACGTCTCTTTTGTGATTTTTAAAAATAATTTGTAATATACGATTTTTTAAAATAATTTGCAACGTGTCAAATAACCAAACACTTAATGAAACCAAAGTCAACCACTTAATTTACTCCTCAACAACTTATAACCAAACACTTAACTTCTATTTAAGAACCTATAACTCAGATACTACCCATATCACACATAGCCACCTCAACTTCTTCATCTTCATCTTCATCATGCTACATCATAGCCTCCACCACCACTACATCACCGAGCAGGTATCGCTTACTACTTTTTATAAATACTCTTGACCTAAAAGCTATGGGTTTTGTTAGATAGTTGTAATCTTACTCTTGTTTATTAGGTATTGTTATATAGTATGTTATATGCAATTGATTAGTTGTAGGAATATATGATTTGCTTTTATACTTGCTTCAAATTGATTAGGTGTCACGTTCCAATCCCCAAACCTATCAAGCATCGTGTTTCAAAAAGACCCTTTAAACCACTAAGCTCGACGTAATAGAACTTTAACAAGGATATTGAGATCATGTTGTGTTCATATGCTTGTGATACAGATTTGATCGTTTATTTGAACCTTGAAAACAAAGAATGCTGTTAGTGGGTATGCTACAGTGCCATTATACCATTGCCCAACACCATTTCATTCTCCTTTTTAAATTTTGGTTTACGACGAAAGTAAAAAAGTGTAAAGCTACCACAAAGTCCATGTTTCCGTGTGGTATGAGATCATAGATGATAACAAGATAGATGAAATGGTTGGTAATGATATATAATGGTGGGGAGCGATATGAGTGTTTTTGAGGGTGCCTCATTAACTCCACTGCCATCACTATCATTACAAAACCATGTCATCTATTTCTTATAATCTCGACATCTCTTTGTTACACGTAAACATGGAGTTTCTCATTTATGAACTCTATACGCATGGCTAAACCACTTTGCACTACCTTTCTACCCTTCAAGATTCAACTCTCATCATCGCCATTACAAACCGTAACAAGAAACGTGTTGTACACTTTCCGTATCTACCGACCAAGAAACCGTACTGTCAGCCGCGGAACCATCAAAGATCATATACAATTTCATAATATAGTAGAGAATTGTTGGTTTGTTTTGGGGTGATCATTGTAAAAAGGATAAGAAATGGTGTCGGGCAATGGTATAATATAACATAACATCATTCCTTTGTACCCTTCAACCATATACACTGTCAAATAGTCGATGCAAACACGATAAAATTTCATGTATCACAGGCATATGAACACAACATAATCTCATTATCCTTGTTAAAGTGCTATTACACATGACCCTCTCAAAACCCACCATCCTACCCTCCTACCCTAATTGTTAAAATGACCCACTCGAGCTTAATGGTTTAAAGGGTCTTTTGATACCCTCATTACTTAAAACCCTAAGCTATTTAAAATACCAAACTCGAAGACGCAGGAAGTCTTTAACACGAAGTTCGCCTTTATGTGTTATTATATGTTTGTAGAGAATAACTTGGTTAGGATTACCGCTAAATGGATTATACGTATAGTTTTTGAACATTTTGTTATATGTAGCTTATGTACGCTTTTTGGACCATTGGTGATTTTGGAAACACATTTTATGTTATCGATTTATGCTTATATAAGAAATTATGTTTAGCTTAACTTGTGTTGTTGTGACAAAACAAAACGATATGATGATAACTTCTAAACTATATACAAATATCAATTAACAGTCAAAACATATATGATGATAACTTCTAAACAATATACATTTTTTTCCTTGTAAACAATATACGGTTTACACTTCTATTTTAAAACTACTATAATTCCACTCTATTTAACAACTCCTATCACAACTACCAACACATTTTGTGGTTATCACTCTATATTTCCACACTCTATTTTTAATCCTCTCTAAAAAAAACGTATCTCAACCAACAACAACAATGTCCAACCCTCGTCTTCCCCTCTTGGATCAACTATCCCGCATAAAGAAACTCTCGATCTGTCAAGTCTATGATGATTGTGGAATATTGGGGAGAAGTTAGGGATACTGTTCGGGATGAATTAGATCTGCAAGAGAAGATTGACGAGCTAACCGCTCGTGTACAACGTAGGGATGTGCTTATTGGAGAGCTGTTGGTTGTGGGTCCAACTAACTCGTCTGTATGCCTCTGTCGGCACATGAGAAGGATGCAAATTGAAGATAGGGCTGAGATTGTAAGGAAGCAGCACTCCATCTTAGAAAGGTGTGCTCGCGTTTCTTCTTTGTTATCCTTCATTGAACATCTTGAGTCAATGGTCCTTTGAATTTGTGAAGCCTTCATGTTAGGGTTTATGTTTTGTTTAGGTTAGTTATGGTGGGTTATGTGTGTACTAGTTTAGTGTAACTACTTTTGTTTATGACGTTGTCAATCTTAGTCTAATTTGTATTTGTGTTTTACAAAACAACCTACATTGACGTTGAATTAAAAAAGCAAAATTATATCGCATAATCGACATAATTAAAATAAAAACATAAAATAAAATATCAACCTCATAATTCCTTGTATCCAATTTTTGGTTACTAAAACAAAATATGTTTGTCTACTCGGTTTAAGTTGGTAAGATGAAAATGGCGCGTTAATAAGGTCGCTTGGAATTCATCGGTTTATGTGAAAGGTCCTATTCATGATGCATACATTGGTTTGTGTCACAATACTTTTTTACACTTATATTACAAATTATTTTAAAAAAATGTAAGTCGTAAATATAAGCACGTGATTTTCCTTCTTTCTTGTACTTGACCTGATAATGTATACTTGGGAGGCTGTTTTGTAAATTTTAGATATCCACTGCTAGCGTCTATGAAACCCCTGCTAGTGGTCTTCAACCCGCGCTAGCGCCCTCTTAATGTACCACATGGGGGTCTTTTTGTAAATTTTAGATATCCACTCTAGCGCTATGAAACCCCCGCTAGTGGTCTTCAACCCTGCTAGCAGCTTCCTCTTAATGTACCACATGGGGGTCGTTTTGTAAATTTTAGATATCCACTGCTAGCGTCTATGAAACCCCTGCTAGTGGTCTTCAACCCGCTGCTAGCAGCTTCCTCTTAATTTATACTTATGGGCTGTTTTGTAAATTTGATGTATCCATCGCTATACTTTATCAAACCACTGCTAGTGGTTTGAAATCCACTGCTAGCAATTTCATGGTAATGCAGACTTCAAGGGTGTGTTTTGTAAATTTGATGCAAACTTATTTTTTCCCCCAAATCACTCCCAGTTGAAGTAATTGATCTTCAAATCACTTCCAATTGACGCTCCACATAAACCCTAACCAATCCAAACTGGTAATTTCAAAATCCCACATCTTATTCCATAAAAACTCACAAAGCTAAAGTTCTAAAGAGAAGAGATTGAAGTCAAATTGTTCATTCATTCATTCATGAAACAGTTTACAGCTTACAACTTACAAAACCCAATCAACTTCAAATGCAACTACAAATCCAAAGTGCTATACATGATCTCCTACTAATATTTCTACTACTACTAAACCTAATCTAGTGCATATCATCTGTTCCAACATCTAAAGAGCAATGAAGATGAGCATGACTGCTCACATCTATCACACTAAATGCTGGATTTGCCTTTGTGAAGTCTCGCATAACCACCCATTCGTTCTATCACGATGGTCGGAGCTACAAGACTTCTATAACGAAGATGCTAAGGGTCAAAAGTATGAAGGATGGATTGATGAAAACGTTGATGATGGAGAAAAATAAAGGTTTCCTTTGTGCTTCCTCCATGTATTTCAACCAAAATGCAACCCATCCACCCTTCCCTAGCATTTCTTCTATGCGATGTGTGTTGATGCACCAAAACCAGGTGTAGAAGACCAAGCACCACCTTTCTACCCATAGGAAGTGGCGGATTGCTTGCTCGAGGACTGCATTGAGGCAGAGGTGCTGGAGGTTGGGAGTAAGATGTTCCCTCCTTATAGTAGTCATCAGAATCATCAGCAGATACACTTGGATTCTCTACACTATCATCTTCTGATGATGGGAGAAAAGGTGATTTTTTAGGTCGAGGATCATAAGGATATGGAAAGAACTGAAGGAAATCACTGGATGATGATGATGATGATGGAGAAGAGGTTGGATTTACAACCTCTGATTTAGTATTCATGGTTTTTAGTGGTGAATTATGGTTTATGGCATTTTTGGGGTTTGTGGTAGAATTTAGGGTTTGTGAAGAAGATTTGGGGATATTGTGAAGAGATAAGTGTGCATTGGGGTCTGTTATATAGGCGGGTGCAAGGTTTTAAGGCAACTTAATATGAGTTTGGTGGCACAAGAACTCTCAAGATATTTACCGTCGCAATCTCTTCTCTTTTGATTGGGTTTTGTGTTTTACAAAACAACCTACATTGACGTTGAATTAAAAAAGCAAAATTATATCGCATAATCGACATAATTAAAATAAAAACACAAAATAAAATATCAACCTCATAATTCCTTGTATCCAATTTTTGGATACTAAAACAAAATATGTTTGTCTACTCGGTTTAAGTTGGTAAGATGAAAATGGCGCGTTAATAAGGTCGCTTGGAATTCATCGGTTTATGTGAAAGTACTTGACATGATGCATACATTGGTTTATGTGAAAGTACTTGACATGATGCATACATTGGTTTGTGTGACAATACTTTTTTACACTTATTGTTCTTATATAATAAAGCGGAAAAGATTTGCATTTGACTTGTAAATAAATGTAGGGGCCCTAAATGTAGAGTTATTGTTGGGCTTTGATGTGATAGTGGGCAGTAATCGATAAGAAGAAAAAAGGCGCTTTAAAAATGTCGCCGTAATATATTGGATTACGTGATAGTACTATTAAACAAATGTCTTATTGCATATATATTTTGGGTACCAAAAATGTCTTTTTGCATATAAAGATCATACTTTCTTCTACATACTTGGGTGATATACATGCTTATAAAATATCGCTCGACAATTTAAAATAAAGGAAACTAAACTAAATAAAGACATATAAAAGTAGCCCACTTAAATACAATTGTCGAATATACAATTTAGCAATACAACTATTGTGAGTCCATGCACGTTTGCAATACGTTTTAAACACGCCTCCTCAAGTAAACCTGTCAAATAAAAGAGAAAAAAGGTTCAACATTTCCTCAAGTAAACAAATTCATCAAGTAGTGTAGTATACTTATTTTGGTTCAAGTTGGCTATCAAATCAAATCAATATGGCTTATAAGTCAAAATGCCATAATAACTATGCGTGGCTATCATATCAAGACCTTATAACTAATATAAAAGGGCTATCTTAACTTGGTTTTGTTAAAAAAAAAAAAAAAAAACCAAAAGAAGAAAATGACTACAAAATGCCTTTCTGCCAGGAGTTAGCTGCTGCTGCTGGTTCTAGTCTCGTTAGAGACATGATGGTGGAGAAGTTTAGTAGGGAGGTTACTGTCACTAGGGTGGACGAAGCAGAATTAACCAAAAAAGCCCAAGATATTAGGTCTCGTGTTACCGAGAGGGATTTCGTGATTGCAGAGTTGGAGCTTTTGTATCCCTTTGATTCATGTGTGCAAAGTATTTCACAGTTGAATATTTTGCAAAATGAAGATTTGGCAGACATTGCTAACATGTTGGTGAAGGTTGTGAACAAGCAGAAGCGAACAAGGGAGCTTATGTCATTCATTGACAAGCTCAAGTCTATGGTGTACTGAACTGGTTTCTTCATATATGTTTTGAGTTTAGTATATGGTTAGGAATGTATGATGTTTATGTTTATGCTTATGGATGTTCTATAAACCTATTAAGGTTAATTTTGTTGGATATATATGCACTTACTTATTTATGTTTGTCTAAGTACTTTTGTGGGAACATACCTGTGTTATAACCTGCTCCGTTGATATGCTGGCTTGTAACGTAGTGTTGAAAACATAACCTACACCATCAAAAAAAAGTATAATCGATATGGATACGTGTCGTGGTAAGTGTGATATGAATTAATTGGTAACTTTAACGCACTGTAAAATATAAGTGTCCGCTATAAATAAACAAAACCACCAAAAAAAATAAAAATAAAAACGGCGATATTCCCTGGGCGCTAAATGCTACTTTGTGACACATATATCGCCTGGTTTATTAGATGTATGTGTCACAAAGTAGAATCTAACAGTAAATAGCGTTGATTTGATTTTTTTTTTTGGCACCACCTTAATTTTTTTATCGATCGCCTACAAAGGCTTTATCTTGCTCTTCAATGAAAACCAACTTACGCTTAACCTTAGGCTTAGCAACTACATCCCTATGGCTAACAGACATATCGACATCAACATCAATAAGGACGCTTGCTTTTCTTCACCCAAGCAATAAGCTCATCATATGTCATATTGCTTGCATCTTTTAATCTTCTTCCATGTATAATCAATTTGGTTGTATAATCATCTTCAGAATCACAAAAGTTAAGATTTTGATAATAAAAATCAAATAAGTTTTGGGGATTATGTGTCATATACATCATCAACTTCCCATATCGATCAGCAAGGTCATACATGGCAGCCACATCCCTATCGCACTCTATTAGTTTCAATCCTACCTCTAATTGACATTGTGGTAAACAGAAAAACAACGAATGGAAATTTAGCTCAAGATGTTCTTTCTAAACCGGCACATACTATTATAGTCCACCTTCCTATCCTTGGACAAACTCCAATAAAAAACACCCCCATTTTCATACCTCAACGGTTGGAAATAAAACTCCCCCAAAAGATGAACGTCAAACAGTAACGAGGATCCAACTCCAAATAGGTGCCATCCTGTTACAGGAACACGTAAAATACAATACTTTAAAAAGTAAAAATAATTTTAAATGTAAACCCTAATTAGGTTCGAATATTGAAACATTAAATATAGGCAAAATTGATATGGGGGACCATGACAATAAAGTATGACGAACCTTTCGCACAATTCAATTTTAATAATCGAACGAAAACGACAGTTGTATTAGATTATTAAGAAGATAGGGTTCTGGTCGGTAGGAAGTGAATGTGGGAACAAAAAGATAAAAGACAAACTATTAGTGTATCATAAATCGCTAAATTGAAAAAGGCGCTTTTAAAAGTTGCTCAATATTTTGGGATATGTGATAGTACATTACAGTTGTCGTATAAATGTATGCAATAAATATTTCCCTAAAAGCAACAACCGCTTGGTCAAGTAAATATAAAAAAAAAAAAAAAAACAAACAAAAATAAACATTTTCAAAACAATTTTTACCGCTCTATAAATACCAACTTCACCTCAAACACATTTTTTAACACACAATTTCAAACACAATTGAAGATCAAAATACTTCCCACAAGATTTAATATGGCTTGCCGTCTCCCCATTCTGTTGAAGATATGCAAGTGTACGTTCAAAATCAATGCAATATCGACGATGCGGCTCGAAAAACGCTATTATAAGCGTCATCAAATTGTTTGACCAGGCAAAGGCAGAAAAGGAACAAATGAGACAAAACTACCAGATTTGCAACGACATTACCATTGAAAGAAAAGCTGTGATCGACAAATTTTTGAAAGATCAAGCACGCAAAGATCGCGAGGTTGCTGACAACTTGTGGCGGTGTGTTTCGAATATAACGAACAACGCCAGCACCAAAATAAGTTGGAGCTATCGGGAGAACAAAGACGATGGTGTAGACGATGCTGTAGACGAGGAAGATTTGGCTCGGTTGGAGGGATTTGCTCGTTCTCGTACTCCGTCGTATGACTCTGCATGCGGGAGCATTCTCGATTAGATTTATGATTTACGTATTTCGGATTGTTTTTATTTAGCATTGTAACATTTTAATTATTAATGAAATTTTAGTTTATGTTAAAAATGATTTTAAAATAAAAGTTTTCTTGGGTCGTTGGAGAGAGAAATGTGACGTGGCGGTTGTCCCAGCCGTCCCAGTGTCGCGACCGGAACCAAATTTTACAATATACAAACAAGGGTTAAACAACAAGATAGCAGTGGTTTAATTCTAGCAGTGGTTTAATCCAAGCATTGGATTCATTCTTCCGGCAAGGGTTTCATCAACTCTAGCAGTGTTTCATCTACTCTAGCAGTGGTTTAATTCAAGCATTGGATTCATTCTTCCGGCAAAGTGGTTTCATCAACTCTAGCAGTGGTTTGAAATGTCCTAGCAGTGGATACACCAACGACACTCCAATCTGTTGACCAAGATTACATCTACCAAAAGTAGTGGAAAAATAGTGATATTATGAACTAATATGAAGGATTACAACATAATCGTTGTGTTGTGAAAGTCCTACTTACCATAAAGTGTTAAAATTTGTAACAGTCTAAACAAATCCAATCAATACAAGTATATACACTCTTTAACCACGGAAAAGTTTGTTCATGTAACCCAACAAAATATATAGAGAAAATGTCATAACAATCTACATACATGAAATTAAACCTTATCTGATTTCCTAACAAATATGGAAAACAGGATACACCAAACCATCATAAGACTCTACATACATGAACTTAAACCTTATCATCTTTCCATGCTCAAACTCACAATCTTCAAAAAAGTAGGTCCAGTCACCTAATGCATTAACATGATTCACCCGGAATGGATTGTCTCTATGATACTCAATCTGAATTTGCATCATGTATTCGACTTCATCATTCCTAAAAAGTGCATTTTGATAAAAATGCATAGGATGATTCTGAAGAAAATGGTTTGGAATATCCTGGTGTGCAACAATTACATAAATTATATATAATTACATAAATGCATAGACAACAAAGTGCACACAAAACACAAACTTACAAGTTTACATAACGGAAGAATTTCAAGAGACCTTCAGTAAAACATCAGTTCGCTCACCAAAATGATCAAGGTGACCAATCCATTGGCAAATGTGTTGCATTCGCCATCACCTGCTTCAAAAATATCAAAATAAATCTTAAAGATAAATGCTATGATATTATTGAATATGATTATGAGATTTCAAGCCTACCTCCATCTTCGTTATCAAGATCATTTTGTGGAAAAAACAATTGTGTCACACCAAGAAACTGCCCCTGTATCTTTGCCCCACCTTCGAAACCAAACACGGTTATATTCAACCTATTCTTTGCCAATTTAGTAAAAACAATAACATCGCCAAATTCAATATCGGAATATTGAAGAGCAATCGACCACATCTCATCATCCATAACATACAAAACACGAGGATCATGACCTCGTTCATAGCCCCAAGTAACATCCACATTAAACTCCATTCCTTCAACAACAACAACAACAACAGTACCACGCAACCCAATACCATCTAGAAAATTACCGGCAATGTCCAAACACCATCTGCTGATTAACAATTATAACATACACAGTAACAAAATACACGTATTCTTAAATAAACGTAAACAAATAATGAGTTGTTATAAATAACCTGTGGAAATTGAGGGTATGGCACCGATAACTCAAACCTTATATGACGACTTTCTACACCAGCATAATCCTCAACTTCCAACCCTTTAGAATCATAGCCAGTAACGTAAAAAGAGTCATCACCTTCTTGAACAAAGTGTAACATGTGAACATCCGTATACATGTTTTCATGAACAAATTCTACCCATTTGTTACCTACAATCCTAATGGGACCTCCTAACTGAGCAATAATCCTTACTTTCTTCCGTTGTCTTTGTATTCCAGTTAAATAGAAATGACGATTCCCATTGAAAGCACGGTCAGCAAATCGAGGAAGCTCAAGAAACCCAGGGTAAAAATTTCTGTTTGGTCGCACCACAAACTCGATGGCCATGATTACCTTATAAACAATTACAAGCATGTAAAGGTTAGTTAATGCTAAAATTTTGATGATGAATATTCAAACATAAAAGACAGTCAATATTGATATGGGGGACCATGACAATAAAGGATCACTTAACCTTGACAGCTTGCCCAAAATAGCTAAAAGATAAGGTTTTAGTGTTTCATAAATCGCTTTAAAAAGTCGCTCATACTATATCGGTTAAAAATACGCTTATCTATTATCCCGCCAAAATAATTTTCCCGCCTAAACACAAGTCAACAAAATAAGCATAAATACAAATCAATTCTATAGTCCACATACAACAATTCACAATGGCTTTGAACTTATCCGAAAAGGTAATTGGCTTTGAACTTATCGGAGTGCCAAACAGAAAGAGGATGTCGATGACAATTTGATAGCACACATACAACAATCCACAATGGCTTTAGATTTATCTGAGAAGAAAACACTAGATGGTGATATTACGTGTAAGGAGAAGCAAGATGTCATTACACCAGAAAAAGTTAGGGCATTGGCAAAAAGGATTAAAGATCTGGAAGAGTACTTCGAAAAACTCAAGGAAAGGAAATCAACTGAAGAAGGATGTGGTTCTAGCAAGATCTTTGAATGGATGTAATAGTTCAATAATAAATGTTATGAGTCTAAATTTTAACAATGTAATGGTTGTGTGGAAAATCTTATCTATGAAACAATTTATTGAGATGATTGTTGTAGTTTTGTTATCGAGATAGTTGTGCCGATAGACATCAGATATTTAATCATAATAATTGCAATGTAACATACACATGGTAGTAGAAGCATCATCACATACTAGTTTGTAACATACACTAACAAGCCTTCACCACATACTGAAAATAAATTGTTTCATCATGATGACTAGTTAGTGTAGTTTGTAACATACACTAACTAGTCATCATGCAAGGAAAGGAACAAAAATACAAATTGTTTAACAGGTACATACCACCGAAGATCAAATAACTACCACATGGTAGCCTTCATAATACCTTCAATTACTTGGATCAAGAGGCTGGGTATGACATGGAACCATCACCGTGGAATCTGCAACTATCACTTGATCATTAACCAAACTGATTGCCTCATCACCCTTCATATCATCGGATTGATTACTACCAACTGCTTCAAATTCATCAAATAATCTCCTAGATTTCAAGGTACCAGTTTCAAAACGACTTTTCTTGGACACATATTGAACTACAGTTGAGCTTCCAACTGTAGGAAGGCCATCAATGTCACTAAAAAACCTCTTACACTTTAAAGGGCTGTTTTGAATAGATGGGAGTAAACTAGTAGAATGTGGATCCTGAAGGTCATGATTATCAGCAGCCTCAAAGTCGCTCAAAAGGTTCTTACCTCTTAACGGACTAATCTCGAATCCACGCTCGTTTGACAAACACTCGGTAACAGTGGAGTTCTGTGTCCAACAATCTTCAAAGTCATCCGACACATAAGGTCGGACTGTAGTCCTTAAACAAGGAGGAATGTATTCAAGGTCATTATTACCACCAAATTCAGACTTTCCTCTGAATAAACTAGCTTCAACAAAAGGCTTGATATAAGGTGTCCTAAGGTAGGCTGGTGAATTTTTTCCTCTTCTTCCCATGCCATTAGTTCTTCAAACGACAGCATACGACATCTTTTTTTTCTTTTCGTGACTTTTAATTTTAAACGCCGATCATCGTCTGAGGAATCAAAAGACAAGTTCTTGTGATAGTAAGTAACTAAATGAACCTGTGGCTGATGACAAACATAGATCTCAACTAGACCATGGAGCTCACCATGTCATACGTTTCTTGACATCATTATCAGCTTCTACAAGGGTCAACCCTTGCTCCAGACTACTACTTGGAAGACAAAAATACCAAGCCCAAATATCCTCCTTAATTTCTTTCAACAAAGATGTCACATATTTGAGAAAACGATAACCTACTCAACCTAGGTAACCTCAAATGTAAAACATCTCCACCTAAATAACTTAAGGGGTAAAAAACTGACCGCCATGATAAACATCAAACCCAAGATCTTGACTGCTTTGCATTCTGTGTAACAATGGATATAATTCAGCAAAAAAAAATCCTTGTTGAATAAAATTTAATAGAGAAAAAGTAAATGGACAAACTTACAAATTCTTGATACCATAATTAATAACAGCTCTTTGATTCTGTGTTTTCTGATGCCATATTTAGTAGAAGTCCAAAAACAGAAAATATATGTAAGATAAAATATGGGGTAGTTTTGGTTAGTAGGTACAAAATATACAAAAGGTACAAAATATTGAACAGTTAAAAAGTGTCTAAAAAGTACATTACAGCCATACTCAAATGATATATCTAAGATATAGTCAAAATCTCCCAAAAAAGTCGCCTAGTGTGTAATGTTGAGTAATGCATACCGAATGGACAATACTTGTAAACTAGCATGCATGGGTTTGGCCTACTTTGTATATATATAATTTGGTGTGTGTTTAATATTTTTTTGCTTATTTTTATAGAAAAATATTACTAGTAAACAAATTTGCAACGTCACTACCTTAGCTTGAACACAAGTATAATACAACATGTTCAATACAAAACCATTCAAGGGAGCATATGGTTATCAATTTGTTTCAAGTAATACATCAACAAAAATAGAACATAGCTAAACACAAACACGGTGTTTAAAAAAAACTAGCCATTTGTTCACGGTATGAAAGCGCAGCCTGAATACGATCCTTCACATCCAATGGTAGACCAAAAGCCAAGCGGTATAAAAAAATACATACCCAAATACCACAATCACCAAATATCCCGGCCTGCTTCGGTACTTGTTCAACGATAGTAAATGTAATGAAATAACTAGCCGGATCAATGCCTTTCTTCTCAAATACTTGCGCTTGTGCTAGGACCTCGGGTAATTGTAGCTGTGGACAAAAGTAGCACTGTCTTAAAAACTAATGTTTTAAAAGTCGGTTAAACGGTTATGTATTAATTCTTATGACATATGAATAAATAGCCAAACCTGTAAACACTCCCTCAGTTTGATATAAAACTCTCGCCATTCCTCTTCAAAAGTTTGACCGCTATCATAAAAGGTAACAATGCCGGTGTCTATCTCCAAACGGGCAAGAAACCAATGAGCGCCGGTTTCATTAATCGGCAAGAAAACCTACAACGTTTGGATCACAAACATAATATCAATATATGGCAAAAGCTAATCAAGATTATTAAATATATATATATATATATATATATATATATATATATATATATATATATATATATATATATATATATATATATATATATATATACGTGCTTAACGCCGCACCATGGAATAGAGTATCTTTCACCATTAGCATACCACAACGGCAAAGAATTTTGTAACAGAAGTTGAACAAAATAGCTACTAACCATCGCCCAATTAGCCATATCGGGCCTAACATGCCAAAGGTAATTAACCCACAACTCTATGTGTCAAATTTCAAACATGAATGAGTGTGATAAACTTTATAAGAAATCATTTCTGTATGTACAGTTGTATGAGTACTTGCCTCATCCCTTAGCCAACCTTTCCTAGGCGGGTCTAAGCAAACCAAACTTTCCCAAAACCTTCTATCCACACACACATCGTCACACCAAGGAAACTTGCAGCTAAGTGGTCCTATTTGTCCAAGAAATTCATCAAATTCATTTGTAAAATGAACTCTGTTGACAAAGATTGGTGCAAAGCGTGCAAGATCCTAGTATATGAAACGATTAAACTTATAATCATTTGTCATTAACAAGATATATTTTAAAAGGTTGTCAAGAAGTATTTTTCATACCTCAACCCAAGGCGTGACAAATTTAAGTTTTTCACTCATATCCGGATCGTAAGCTAGAGCATCGTCTTTTCTTTTCAAAGATATGCATTGGTCCAATAATACGAATTAGCTTCACCCGAACGTTGATCACTCCTCTTGGAAACTGCAAAACGCGCTTCTACGGCTTTCATATGATCTGAGTTCATGATTGCTTCTCCCCTTTTCTTTCGCTCATTTTCATACTGCAACCTCTTTTCCTCTTCCCTCATTATCAACTTGTCCTCTTCCATCCTCAACCTCTTCTCTTGTTGCATCAACTGCTGCTCTTTTAACCGGGCACTTTCTAATTCTTCATGTCGCAACATTAATTCTTCTTGGATAATAAATTCCTGTCAGCGTTTATAAATAACCTATCGTTATGATATGTTATGCTACGGAAAGAGTTTTACACTTGTTTACTGATTTTGTACATTACCTTTGCAAGATCGTCATCAGAAAATTCATCTAGCCGCGCTGATGAACTAGTATCAATGCTTGACTGACTTGACTCAAACAAGTCAAGAAAATCATGATTAAGCTCATCACAAAACTGTGCACTAAGATGCCGTAGATCATTACTTAACTCCAATTTCTCCTAAGAATGAAAATAAGTATTTATAAAAAGGATATATACGAAAGATAATGGATAATTGAAGGGCGCTTTTTGTAAATTTAGTGTATCCATGCTAGAGTATATGAAACCACCGCTAGAGGTTTTCAATCCAACTGCTAGCGCTTCCCGATAATACTTGAAGGGCGCTTTTGTAAATTCCGTGTATCCACCGCTAGAGTATATGAAACCACCGCTAGTGGTTTTCAATCCAGCTAGCGCTTCGATAATACTTGAAGGGCGTTTTGTAAATTTCGTATCCACCGCTAGAGTATATGAATCCACTGCTAGAGTATATGAAACCACTGCTAGTGGTTTTCAATCAACTGCTAGCAGCTTCCTGATAATACTTGAAGGGCAGTTTTTGTAAATTTCGTGTATCCACTGCTAGAGTATATGAAACCACTGCTAGAGGTTTTCAATCCACTGCTAGCAGCTTCCTGATAATACTTGAAGGGCTGTTTTTGTAAATTTCGTGTATCCACTGCTAGAGTATATGAAAGCACTGCTAGTGGTTTTCAATCCACTGCTAGCAGCTTCCTGATAATGTCAAAGTATATATACGATAAAAAAAGAAGAAGGATATATTACCCCATTTCTTTCTCGAGCAAGAACCTGAAAAAAGGTACGTATATTATTATCAGTAGTCGTGTGATTATTGATGGGTCTATGAGTTTGAACAAATGCTTAAATAACCTGAATAATTGTCTCAAGTTTGAACAAACGCTTATTTAACTCTGTAATAACACGATCCTGTGTTATGCTGATCTCTATTATAATCGCTCTCACTCCTGCGTATAATAGGTAAATGTTTCCTTTCAGCCTTGCCACGCTTATGCGTGCTGCGCCATCTTCTTCAACCACTCGTCCTAGAGATGTGTTGTTTTCACTGGTGGAGTTCTAGGTATGTAATCATGGAAAAATGCCGTAAACTTTATATACCAATCAGATCTCCTCTCAGCTATTGTCGGTGTCAGTTCTTTAACAGATTCAATCCTTAAAAACAAATAATAATGTTCAATAAAAGATTGCATTAATGTAGAAAAAAAGATTGCATTAATAAGAAAATTTTATATATTACTTTTACCTTTTCAAAAAGAAACTTATAATCAGATCTTTTGAAGGGTGTATTCTTTGACCACGCTACTCCTCTTGGCATAATATCGGGAACTTTATTCCACCATAGAATGCTTCTTTCAAAAGACTCCAAGATCCAAATCTATACGGATTTTGGAATTTCAATAAAATATAATAGCATAAAATATTGATACACAAAATGAATCCAGTTTATATTGATATATAAAATATTAACCTTGAAAGCCCAAACGAATCCTGACAGTGTATAGGTTGGAACAAACTTGTGGTCTTTGTTAATACCTTGAAGGAAATCCCACTTGTGTTTATCTGCAACATCCAAAATTTCATCATACAAATGCCTCCAAATATGCTCTCCCCATGGAAAGGCATCCCAATCATCTAGGTTTTCAACTAATCGCATGAGAGAAACATCAACTTCCTGAACCAATAATCTGCCCATGAAGATAACCTCCAAAGCTAACAATAGACAAAGACGTACTGCATCTTCGTCGCATATGATACCAAATGCCTCTTCATCCTCAATTAGGCCAAGAATATCTAAGTTTGTAATTTTTGAACCTGAATGTTTTGGGAAAACCCTTGACATAAAATTGAGGTGTCCAGATCCATATTTTTCAAAACTTACTTTTCCAAAATTAAAACCAGTGATAAGCGAAAACTCTGGACGACCGAAATGAAGGGGACGGTCATCAATATAATATACAATCGGCATATCATAATGGTTTTCATTCGGATAACATTGTTTTTGTAAAACATAATCTATCATATGTGCTTCGTGGTCAAAATAAGAAAGGTCCAACCATTTACCGAAACAAGTTTCCCTAAACAACTTCCTTCGATTTTTATCCAACTTGGATTTTATTAAAGAAAAGTAGTTTGGTTTACTTCTGATGATGATTTTCGCCTCATATTCCTACAAATGAAAAAATAAAATAAATAAATAAATAAATAAATAAAATAAAATAAAAAATACTCTACTTAATAACATATAAGGGGAGTAACAAAACTGCATTCAATCATCCAAGCCTCACACTACAATTTTGTAACAAATGCCAAGTATACTTTCAAAAAGGTAGAACAACAAAGAATCACATCTCACATAACCGATAAATTACAAACCCAAACACAATTTTGTAACCTTTTGCTAACTTAAATAAACAAAATTGTTGTTGCAAAACTACTATTAAACATGATTAATTTCAAATAAATAAGGGAAAAACAAATATACGAACAATTTATATATATCAACATAAAAATACATACCCGAATACGAAACATTTTTTTGCAGGATTTCGAGAAGACGATAGTTCTTGACTTGTAGGAGTAATTTTGTAATGGGGGTGTAATGTATGTGTTATTCTAATTCATTGGTTAGGAAAGATATGTGATAAGTAAAAAGTATTTTTACCGTGGTGTAAAATTGGAAAAAGTACAAAACTACTATTTGGCCAAAAACCGCTAAAATTAATTCGCTTAAGTCGCTCGACATTGGGAAGGAGCAAAAGGAATAAAATATTACTTTTTAAAGTTTGACTTTTTCTTCGAAAATATCAAAAAAATCGCTGAATCTTAAAAAGTCGCCGGAGATTAGTCGACTAAAATTCATAGGTACGAAAATGATTGGAATCTGAAAAGTGTCA
>OU343217.1:64729720-64749924 GCA_910596185.1 Chrysanthemum makinoi | reverse complement strand
GTATACTCTCCCAAACAGGTTCGGCACATCTGCCTCAGGCCTCTTAGCCAAGGTTAACCAATTGCCCCCAGGATACATGTTTAAAAAACCTCTTAAAACCTTCAATGTTGGTTCATAGCCGTATGCTTTACACATCACTATAAATGTGGTCAGTTTGGCTAAACCAAAGGGGTTGAACCTAGAGATATGAACCTTGTAGAATTGCATAAACTCTAATATCAATGGGTGCAGTGGAATCCTAAGGTTGAAATGGCTAAATGCATGTGTGTATAGCCCTACGAAACCTGGAAGAGCATAAAAATACCCTGATTGGACTTCGGTAACATCACTTTGTGCTCTAGTGGGATTGTGTAATCAGCTAAGTGATCATGTAAATCTTTTGCAGACAATGTACATTTTTGCTATTTTACGATAAACCTGGAATCCATTTTTAACAAAAACAAACAAGCTACAAGTTAGAAGGAGGGTTTACCTTTTGATTTCGGAGTGGTAGCGATCAAAATGTTACTACGTGTAGAAAGTGGCGGAGAGAGTAAAATGTTTTAGGGTTTCAAAAACCACTCATTAAATACTGTTTTTTACCGCTTTCCTAGCCGCACACGTGTCCTGGATAATTACTCTTATCCGATTTAAACTTTTTAAAATTTAAAAGTAAGTCTTTTAGTCTCCGGGTAATATGGGAAATTGTGATTCCTGTAGCGGGCAGCCGAAAGGTTTAATTAGCATTAAATGCGCTGAGTTAGGTACATAGTTATCTTTCAACTAATGCGATTAGCAGCAGGATGGTATTTTTTTGAAGCATGAAGTCGAAAGCAATGCCTCCTCGCTCATATACATCACTTTCGACTGAGGGGCTTGATGATGTACCCTCCGAGTAGTTCGAATGACACTCCTCCGAGACGTGTCGAAGCCCTTCGATTCGAAGGCCCAAGTTAGGATTCCAAAATATCCACAGGCGTCAAACCATTCGTTATCACGAAGGTTACCTCAGGTGAATTCGCCATTCGAAGCCCTAAGCCCTTCGGGGTATGGCTGACGAAGAAGCACCGGATAGGGGAACCCCTGACTGGATCAAACCCATGATCTCTCTCTCTCTCTCTCTCTCTCTCTTGGCTTCCCCGTCAAGTCTGAGAACGTGGGTCACTAAACCCTAGCGGTTACCCACAATCATGGACGCCCCCCTGATCTCCGCATTCATGCAGAAGTACTCTCAACCCTATTTCATCCACTGTAAATAGGTTGGACGGGCAATGGATTATGGTATGCTCATTTCACACTCATCTCTTTACTTTCACACACTTATACAACCATAACTCATACTTACTCTCACGCCGGAGGTGGTTCGCAGGTCCAACCCCTGCGTAATCACTTAACGTAGTGTTTCGTATTCTATTCTCAGGTAAAAGGCAAGTCTTGGCTGGAACATACACCCCTCATACCTTTGATCATCATCGAAGCCTGGTAGTACAATCTTTTGTACAATCAATTATCACCTTCCATGATGAAAAGTGATGGGATTACTAACAGAGGTCACAAAGAAGGGGGATAGACTACGAGGATGCTAAAAATGGAAAAGAAAAAGCTTACTTGATAGGAATCAAGCAAGGAAACCTAAACGAGGTGGAAATCTAACTAGCTATTCTATTCCCCGGCAGCGGCGCCAAAAACTTGATACGCGTACAACGCGCGTTCGGGGTCAAAGGAACTTCCTTTTCGTCGAGCAAGTTTTTCAACACCCTAGGCAGTGAACCTAATCGTTGTAGTGTAGTATTAGGGTAAGCCTCGGGAATTGATATCGTTCTCTAGGGGAATAGGAATGCTTGTGAGAAATTACTACGCTAAGGTTGGGGTTGAGGAAGATTATTTTTTTTTTATCTTGTTTATGTTTTTTAGAAAATTGAAATTATGAATCTCGGGGTATTGGATTTGGGGGGGTTGGTATTTCTACCGATTACTCTACTATTCTAATTATCTAATTAACTAAGCTAAGGTGAGTGTAGTCTATGTCTATTGTTGTGTGCTCTTATGATGATTAAAAATGTGTTTACTTAGATGTTATTACTCCCTAGTTATCTCCTATTGAGGGTTGAATTGCCACGTCCTTATTCTTAACGCGTTGTGTTTTCTAAGGTTGTAGGGTATGCGTTTATCCCTAACTCTTTGAAGCTACCTTAGGTTAATGACTACGAAATCTCTAGGATTCATAAACTTAACACTAAGGTTATCTTTGGATATTTAGCCTACAATTCCACTAGTAACTATAAGCTAAGGTTCAACAAAGACTAATCAAGCATTATAACACAACGGATGATGTATCGCAATACTAGGTCAATCACAATTAAGATAAGAGACAACCAATCAATATTCAATAACTAGGTTTCATATATCTAAGCAAACACAAAAGTAAATTAGCCGGACATGGAGAACATGCAAGCATACACACAAACAATTCAAGACATGATTGGATTAATGAAGTAAAACACTTATCTTGTTGTAAAATAGGGTATGGAACCCTAAGATACTGCCCAAGATAGCCTTGGTTCGGTTTATGTTTTTACTCCACAAAACTACCTCTTTAAAAACTGAAAAATTCGGATTCTATATATAGTGTTACAATATGCGACGACGTCACTCTTTAATTGTGACGCCATCGGGTCACCGCTGTTAGGGTTTCATCTTGGCCACGTCAACTCTGTGACGGCGTCACCTTATGCTTGTAACACCGTCGGCTTCAACCTCTGACGCCGTCGGGATCCAAATCTAGGCCGTCTGAGTTGCGACGACCTACTCTTTTAAACCTGATGCCGTCACTTCTAAAATAGCAATTTCCTCTCTGATTCGTCTCAAGATGTGTCGCGACGGCGTCACAATTAAGCCGTGACGCCGTCCATTTCAATTCCAGCAGTTTGAGTGTCTAGCTTCTTGACTTTGGCCATTTTCTTCATATATTCGCGCCTTTTCGTCCGAATAAGTGTCATTCCAGCAATTTGCCTTCAAGAGACCTAAAAAGTGAAAATGAACGAAATTAAGTAGTAACATATACAAACGTGATCAATTAAGGGCTTAAATGACCCCTCAAAAGTGTACATTTTAAATCCTTATCAACAACCATTGTTTTTATTTATTGTTTATTCAAATTGCACTAATCATCTTTGTCATGTTGCTTTGTTAAAGCTCATACCTACCAAGCCATAGGAATTTCTTGGTAACAAGAATATCTTCTCTAAGAAGGTATCTTAAACACAAAGGAGCCGGAATTGTCTACTGACATTTGTTGTGTCATTTGTAAATATATTCCTAAGTGCATTAGAGGTATGAATTTCCACTTATCTCTAAATAACATTAGCTTGATAAATAAGTATGTTTACATATGTATTTATATGATTATCTTTTGTGCACATTCATATATTACATGTAGCTTCATTAAGCTTTTTTTCTCGCATACGTGTTACTTTTTCGTCTATAGTCGAGGTTTATAAAATTTGTGTTTTATTTCATTTAATCCAAAAATCATATCTTTCTAATAATAAAACAAAACACAAATCTCAAAAATTCCTCCTTCCCCATAAAAACCCTTTCGACGTCCACTCCACAAATCCCCACTTTTTCAAATCTTCCACTTTCAAAAATTATCTCTCATTCAAAACTTCATCTTCCTCCTCATCTCATCTCATCTCAAACCAAAACCAACAAGGTTCGTCATCAACATGGTTTACATCGCCCTCGTACTCATCGCCTTAACACTCATCGCTCTCGTGTTCCCTATGATGAAGTTCTCGTATGGAGACATATACTTTGTGTTGTAAATCTACATTGGTGTTATATACCCAATCCTTTGTATCATTCTTAGCATTGAATTGAAATATTACTAATGTTCTAGTTTATCTAGTTCATTTTTATAATGCGTTTGTCATTTCTTTTGATTTATACCTCTCGTACTTTTTATTAGAAACCATTAATGCATGCTAAAGAAAATGTAGGCTAATATACATATTTTGGTATAAAACTATAAGATGTAAAAACATATGTTTTTATCAAAAATCTTTTTCTTTACTACTTCAATCCATGGATCCCTGTAGGTATAATAGCCGGATCCCTGATGGAAGGGAACCGTGGGAACCGTCCTTCTGGATAACACTTTTTCCATGCAAAATAAAAACCGTTTTTCTTCCTAAAGAAATGTTCCACTAAATGTCAAACATTAAGTGAGATAATTATCATTGTTAATAAAAATCTAGTAAAAATGTTAGGTAATCATTGTTTTGCCAGTAATACATCACATCCTATTAACTCTTCTTTTCTATAGGTTTCGCTATGTCGCATGAGTATGAGTTCGATTTTTCACTCACTAGCGTCAACATTCCTGACATCTCTCTTGAGCCCAACACACCTGGTAATCATGTCCATGGGTTCAATAATCTTGAAACCTGTCACTTCCATGAAGGACGTATTGTCGACACTCCTCTACAATACGAAGAAGGTATTAATACCTCCTTCGAACCATAGACTGAATGTCTTCTCGAAAATAACGAGAAAATATGTCCAAGGTTTGTATTGGAATTCTTCCGTCAAGTTGAACTCGTTCGTAAGGAGGATCGCTCTCTATCTCTTTGGTTTTGGATCAAAAACCAAAAGTTTGTTTTAACCCTTGGCAATTTGCTCACATCCTCCAATTCCAAATCATGGACAATGTGCCTTCACTGAAGATTGGTCTCTTGATTCTCTCTTCAACTTTCATGAAGAAAATAGTCCATATTGTTCACACATACCTTCCTCGGAAGATTTGACTCACATAATATGCGAACCTCGACCCTATTACTCCGATCCAAACATTATCTTACACGGATATCCGGGAAGAGTACAAGGCTCTCGCACTCATCCTATGTGAAAATGTTTGGAGTCTTAGGGGATATCGAGAAATCCTTCCCGCTTTTGTGCTCACATAATGTATTGTTTGCTAACACAACAACCATACAATCTCGCCTACTTCTTCACAACGCGAATTGTAAATCTTCAAGGCTCCAATAATAAACTAATCCCTTATGGAATGTTCTTGACACGCCTTTATCATAACATCATGTACTTCCATTTCCTCAATTTCAAGTCCGTGTACGTACTTGTGAACAAGATGATGGAACCTCTAAAACATCTCTCATAAAACCATCAACCATTTGATGATCCATCCTTAGTATCCATGCTTTATCAATGTAATTCAATTTCTTTCATGAAATAAAATATCTTACATTTGATATCTCTACTACATTAGTGTTAGAACCTCTTAGAAAAACACTAACTTTGAAATATGATGCATTGTCCAACCCTTGCATACCTTTTGTAAAGGTTCTGCTTAGCAGAGAGACGGATCCTAAAGTTTGTGCTAGACGGATCCCTACTCTTAGGGAACTGTGGATCCGCAAAAGAAATGCAATTGCAATCATTGTATTTTAAAACATGTCCTTAGATCACTTCACACTAAGCTAGACATAGTGCCTTAAGGCAAATTGAGTCCTTATCAAAGTTGAGTAAATTTTTCGTACTCACGCATAACTCATTTAGATCACATTCAAAACACATGTAGATCTATCGTCTCAACAAAACTCATTATTCTTCCGCTCTTATACTCACACATGATCCCTCACATGTTAAAACATCTAGCTTTGGAAATCTTTCAATTATAGCAAAATTGATTATAATCATCCTTACCTCAAAATTGGTCGAAATTGATCAAATTCTAGTTTTTCCATCCTAAGCCTTTAGGATATCCTCCAAGACATTATCCTAAGTTACTATCTGATCTCTAGGATCATTTAACTCCATCGGACACTCTCAAATCTTTAAGTGTCATCTTTGGTCACTCATTGGTACTCATAAAAGTTCCAATTTCTTCCATAAAAGGCAATCATTAGCTACATCACTCATTATCCTTAAGTATTTAAGTACCTCTTCATTTAAGACACTTAGATGGACTGAAACACTCAAGAAGAAATAGGCATTAGACCTTACAAACATCATTGTTATATTTTTCTAGCTGCTGAGAGACGGATCCCTAGGATTAGCCTATCCCCCCCTCATTGGAGGGAACCATGGGATCCGTAATGACGATCCATATCAACTCTAGCTAAAACAATCATTTCAAGCTCATCTTGCTAACTGGAACACTCCATCTCATCTTAATTAAATTCCTAGATTAGCACAATTCTGAAGTTGACTCTTGTGCATGTTAATCATCACATTCCAAGGAATCTTAGTGTCTTAAGTCTTGAATGCACTTGCCAAATCCCTTGCTTTATAAACCACATTGTTAGGACTCCTAAATTCATCATCTTCATCCTCATTTTCAGCACTTAGAAACCTTTGCAAACCTCTTTGAATCATCTCATCATGAGGAAAGCTCCAAGTGGTAACTCATCCACCAAGGGACCACCCAAGAAAATGGCTCGTGTTGTACACGAAATTTCTTCACCAAATCATTTCCGTCAAATCCACAAATGCAAGATTTTTCTCCTCCACCAACTTAACCAATCAAACCAATCCCTAAAAGGATAGTTCCCACAAAACTACCTATGCCAAACACCACCATACCTCCTAAACCAAACAATCCCATTTCCACTGAACCATCACCATTGGTGTCTAGAGCTCTTTCATTCACCACTCCACTCTCATCACCACACCTCTACAATTTAGAGGATTTTCCTCCTAGGCCGTCTCATCCTCCACCACCGGCAACATTCTCCTCATTAGGAGGAATAATGGAACAAAATCAAGGTGTTGAGTCAACACTAGCTCCGGCTTCCTTTTCGTCGTCACCATCAAATAATCCCATTTGGATTATGAGAAATTATCAAAGTCAACCACCGACCACATGGAAAGTTGACACCTCTCTACCACCACCATCATTCTTGGTCGAGCCATCTTCGAATGCGCCTCTACCAATCTCTCCATCGTTTGAGGATCCCCAACCTGCTTCACTTGATCCTTCACATCAAGCAATTTCCTTTCTTCCACCATCCACTTACCTAGCCATGACAAAGATTGCTATCATTGTCAAACATGTTGATAAGTTTGATACAGAAGTACGAAGAAGATCAACGTTTTCCTATTTTATCACCTCCTCGAAACGTTTCGACGAGATTAAACCTAACCAAACTGTGAGGCTAGAGGATTTAGTGGTGTCTGTGTCAAGAGTATCAGCGTATAGCGTTTAGTCTTCTAGTTTATGGTATATAGAACTCAAAATCATGTATCGTCAGGGTTCTTAGTTTTTAGATCATAGTCATGTATTCATATCTCTAGTTTTTACTAAATAAAATTACATGATATGTTTAATTATTCTGAGTATGTGTTTATTGGTCTAATACATATCTCTTATTGATGCAAAAATCCTTTTGGCACATCACATTTGCTGTATTTTAGCTAAAGACTGACGGATCCCTACATTTTTCCTAGAAGGATCCTCCAAGGAGGGAATGTGGGGATCTGTTGCAAAAGAAGACTAGTTTTCTACTAACTTGAGTCGTTATTTGCAGGAAATTATGTATTATATTACTTGTCTTTACCTTCGTTTGTAGGTTTCAATAATACACATGAAAACTTTGACACTCTTAAACTTTGTTCCAAAGATTTTGAAAATTGAAAGTGAAGAGAGGATAAGAAAAGAGAGAGGAGTTAAAAGTGGTGAGGTAGAAAAGAAGAGGAGATGAATGAAATTAAATTTTTATATCATTTCCCGAGTTATGAGAGAAGTTTAGCTTAAAATTACTCTCCTCTTCTTTTCTCTTTGTCCTAAAAACTAAAACGAAGGAACATGAATTTATTATTTTATTTCTAACACTTCTTTTATCGTCTTTCTAAAATAAAATTCGGGAACATAGCGTAAAGCTAGGGGGAGCGCTTGTGTCAAAGCATTCCATTTGCAATATTATTTGCAATATTAGGATTACATTCATGACGTTATACCCTTGCAAGTTGGCAATTTATCTAGGGGGAGGGGCTATTAGCAGTGGGAGCATTATCGTCGCATATAGACGAAACCATTTTGCAAACATAGTTGGAATGCATTAGCTTAAAAGTTTTATTTACTTGACGTCTCACAAAGGATGGACTCGTCAAGGGGGAGTTGAAGAGGAGTTAAACTTGGCTTAAAATTTCCCGTCACTCGCTTTCTAGATTTCTCCTCTTTACTGTGTTTCTTAAAAAATTGTTGTGAGTTTCTTTTCAACGCTCTTTTTTTTGCGACAAAGGGTATGAGTAAATAGGGCGGGGAAGTAAGAAAGTAAAACTACAACTTGATACAAAGGGATAGTTAAATTCAAATTCCACTTTTGCGAATTTTAGTTTTTCCTTAAAAATAATTGTAGTTTGTCATCAACAAAAAGGGGGGAGAGGAGATTTCAAAGATTTGAGGGCAAAAGATTGTTAATACAAATAAGCCATAAAAAACGTGTATTTATATTTACGATCTTCTAATGTGTTGTTGTCGATAAACAAACGTAAAATCATATTAACGAAACAAATAAAATACGTAAATGGTTTGAGCCAATAGTTTTTTTAACACACTTACTTTTTCACATAAAACACTAAAACAAGTATAAGTGATTTTATGATTTAATAATACATATGTACAACAACTAGTATTGTAAATATATACATAACTAGTATGTATTATAATGGGTAATATTATAGGGTAGAAACTTAAGTATTTGACCCATTGACCAAATACATTAAATATAGTTGGGTAAAACCCAAAGTCCATGACCCATATCCATGGTGCTTGACCCATAACCCATTGCATAAGTCATACAGGGTTTTAATCCATGGCCCATAGTTTTAATCCATGAACCATGGACTAGATGCATTACCTCTTGGAGATACATTGTATCTTCTTTAATACCATGATAACCCATGACCCATGACCCATGACCCAAAACCATGGGCAAATGGGAGAGCATCCCACTGATCCCAGTATTGCACAGGACGGGATCCCTCAAGGTAAGGGATACCGTGGGAACAAGTAGCTATTTTCTCTATATAAATAGTGAGCCATTTCTTCATTGTTTCTCACCCCTTCCTCACATATTTTCTCTTTGAGTTATAAACTCTCTAACCCCAGATCCAAGTGATCTATGTATGTAGTTTTGTTTTGTGTGATTCTCTAGGTTCCTCTTAAAGGCGAGATCACCACCTTTTGAAGTCAAGCAAGCTCAAGTCCATGAGTTGCCATGCTTCCTTATCATCAAGACTACTGAAGTTGTCTTATTGATGGTTCTCTTCTTTCTCACTAGAAGTGTAGTGTCGAAGACATAGGTGAAAGATGTATAAAGGGTCAAGACGAAGACATTAGTGAAAGGTGTCGATCGTCCGTATTGAAAGCACTAGTGAAGGGTGCTTAGAAGTCAAGACTAAAGACATTAGTGAAGGGTGTCTTGAAGATCGAGGCAAAAGGCATTAGTGAAAGGTTCCTAAGATATACATTCAATATGGTGTGATTCGATGTACAAGATAGAATAGTATTGGGTCAAATGATATTGTTATCCTTGTTTATGTTATTATAAGGAGTAGATCTCCTTTTTCGTTTAGGTGTGTAGGTGGGTGTTGGTGTAGTGTTGGGTAGTAGTTATTCCATTGTAATGGAACTCGGTATCTAGCCTAGTACCGGATAAAGGGTAGGCGACGTTGTGATAGGTTTGGTTCTCCTTGGTGAAAGAACCCGGTATCTAGCCTTGTACCGGATAAAGAGTAGGCAACGTTGTGAAGGTTTCTCCACCATAAGGAGTTGGTGTTGTGTAGTGATTACGAACTCTCGAGTAGGTGGCTCGGGGAGTGGAGTAGGGCAAGGAAGGTGTCCTTGTAGCCGAACCACTATAATACTAGCGTTGTTGTTTTTGTGCTTCTTACACTTTATCTTTTCATTACATATTTATATTTCTATATGTTTGTTTATCAACATCCAACACACATCCAAATCGATTGACATAAGTCGATCTAAATAGTTTAAAACTATTCAACCCCCCTTCTAGTTTTCCACATGTACCTCAAATGTGTGTGTAAGTCAAGACAAGGTCACAAGCACAAGTTCGACGTTTCCGCTTCATTAAATCTACATTAGGACATATCATAAATCACATATGTGCCCAATCGTATGAAGTAGATGAACCTTCTCAGCCACCAATTAAATCTTGTCTCCGTTTTTGCGCCTTTGGTTGATCCGTCCAGCTCCCTTAAATAGCATCCCGACGTCTCCAAAGCATCACGATCGGGTGTGGCTTCTGTTTTCATGAACCTATCCAGAATTTGTTGCAGCAATGCAGGGTCGGTACCATCATCTTCGGCTCTACGAGTAAACTCCATCTAAATGATCGACATAAAACTAATGCGCGAAGATAAAATCAAAACAAAATCAAATGCTAAAAGTAGGAGGTCAAATCAGCGAAGACACAAAAGAATATCGAGGTCAATCTGAACGCACAATCAAAAGGAATCAGAAGAGATCGAACAGTACGAAGCCTAATGTCTACCCAGTCCTCACAGGTTAATCCTAAGGTCAACAAGACGAAACCTTTGCTCTGATACCATAATTGTAACAACCCCAAACCACAAGGGTAAGGTAGAAGTGTCACATTCGTATTTGTATCAGAACATACAATTAAAATTTTACAAGCGAAGCCTTATAGTATATAAAATACAAAGTCATAACAACGGATAATGACTAAAAGGAAAGTTACAAAAATCCAAATATATATAACAATGAAATGAATGACATCAAGAAAAATCTCTTCAAAAATAAATCCAAAAACAATAAGGTAACTAGGGTCGGTCCACTCAGATAATCCAACTCTCAGCCCATCAAAGCCCATCTTCAAACCTAAAACCTGTCGCAGAGGAAAGAATGCGGCTGATGAGCTTTAAAAAGCTCAGTGAACAGATATAACAAAACGAAAGCTTAACAAAATCAGAAATACGAAATGAAACAAAGGAACAATAACAAGGTCACAACGGAAAGGAAACAACGAGTCAATGAGAAACCTGCAGAATACGATAGTAACAGATATCCAGAAAGAGCATCAACCAAAGGAGAACACAGCAAGCAACACATCCATGACATAAATATAATCACATATAAACAAGCAGACATACAAGCACCGAAACATAATCAAGCATAACAGACGTCACATCCACTCAACATAAGAAAACATGCAATCGAGTGAGGAAATCAGAATACATATAAGCCAAACGAAAACTAAAAGCAAGCGGAAGCACTTAAGTGAGCATGGCAATCACACAAGTCAAATAACCAACAGCTAATAACATAACAGTATCATAACATAATATAAACATGGGCAGTCAACAATTAGCATAAGAACACACTAACGGATAATCATAGCCCATGAACATAATTAAACGAAGGTATCCATGATAAATAGATAAATCAAATATTACACTCAAACATGATCACCAGCACCAATCGAAGGGTCACATCACAGTAAGATAACATATAACCGACGCACAATAGGGTGAAACATATAATCACAGATTAATCATATCTTAGCAAGGTAAACGGTAGTCAAATAAAACATGTATAGCATAATCAAATTCAATAATCATATAATAACCCGGTACGTGAATGGAATGATAGTCTGATGTAACGAAATAAAAGTATGGCAGATCAATGCAATGGAATATATATCATGGTAGTAGAGTGAGTCATCAGTAGGGTAATGAGTAATGTAATGAATACAATCATACATAATAGGTGCGTGGAGAATACAGAAGGTACAGTATAGGTATATCAACAGTGTAAGGGTTGTCAGAAATCTATCCCGAGCCAACAATACAATACAATACAATCAATAGTGGCATTAACAGCCCAATATCAATAGTAGCCATTGTATTCAGAGGGGTGACCTCGGAATACCAAACCAATAGGAGGGGAGACCTCAGTAACCAATGGAGTGATCAGCTCCCAATATGTGAGGGGGTGTATTGCACACACGCACCACATCACCAATACAATATCAATACAATACAATACAATACAAATCTAGGATGCATCCATACGCCCCCTGCAAAACAATAGTCGCCATACAATATATCTGAAGCACGCAATAATCGATACAATATGGGGACGGTGTGGAACATCACTCATCCACACTAGAGTAATGCCGTTGGTGCATCAATGACACGGACATGGAACCCCCATGCCTAGTTAATGGCTCGGGTATCAAACTGACAGGTCAAAAGCAAAGGTCCAAAGTATACAATATGGATGTCATCATAATCAAAGGTTCAATAATTCCCAAATCAATAGCAATAGTCCAATATCAAGGGTTCAATATCAAAGGTTCAATAGTAATGGTTCAATAGAAATGGATCTATATCAATGGTTCAATAGCAAGGTATCAATATCAAGGGTTAATAGCAATGGTTCAATAACAAAGGGTCAATAGCAATGGTTCAATAACAAAGGGTCAATAACAAAGGGTCAATAGCAATGGTTCAATATCAGAGGGTCAATAGCAAAGGTATCATAGCAATGGAATATCATAGTAGAAACAAAGTCGAAGGATCAGAAAGTCATGAGAAACCCCTACTGAAAAGAGATAGAAATCCAACCCTCGATAGTGTGTGCGTAAGAGTAAGGTACACAAGCAAGATCGACGTTTCCACTTCATTAAATCTACATTAGGACATATCATAAATCACATATGTGTTCTATTCATAAATCATGTTTAACCGATCTCCCATTTACACTTAGTTTCAAGTTCATAAGTTTCTGTCTTTTAGTATTTCAAATCTGGACCAGAGTTTAGTGATTTTTATAAAATATTTACTTAGCTGAAATGATGAATTATGGAAATTCCAGGGTTCCCATATGAGTTAAGAGACTCTCCAAAAATTGGGGGATTTAATTTTCAAGTCAAATGGCCTATGGAAAATCATGAGTCCAGACTTGTCCAAAACTCACCTAGATTTAGACACACCAAAAGTATAGCCCAAACAAACACACTCACCCTACTCCACACATCAAACAAAAAATTAAAAGTGTCACAAAATATATAAACATCATAACCACCAAAGGAAAAGTTCCAGAACCTCATAGATTCAATACTAAAAATCAAATACTACATCACAAATTTAAACTCAGAAATTCAGATTCAGACACCTTAACTCCAAAAATGTAAAAATCATACTGCGAGGTATGCAAATGATACGATGCTTATATTTAGAGAAAGCTATTTCAAAGTATTACAATTTAGGCTCAAGAATCACTCAAAAAAATGCAAGTATCATCAGATAACACCTAGATGAATCCAACCTAAATTCTGGATAGCTTAACAAGCAATCATAACCAAGCAACAAACAAGTCACCAATCATCACTTAAGCATGTCAAACATCACAAAACTCATCATACATCATGTTTAGGGTAATAGCATGCATTCTACAGAGGTGTCATCAATTTAACCAATGAAGCATAAAATCAAGCATTTGACATATTATAAGTCCATAATGTCATGTAGAAAGCTAATAACAAGTCCTAAACATGTTGCAAACCTATCCATCACCCACCAAATCATATCCACAAGGCAACCATCATCAAAATCAATAATAAATTTACAGAAATAAAAGTCTAACCATCCATCTCATACAATTCCCCATCCTATTTCAAAAGATTACACGATTTAATCATGTAAACATTACCATAACCTTCACATAAAATCATGAACTTCTAAGCTATCAAATCCATCAATAAGCATATTATCACCCATCATTGAAAGTTCATGTACTCATTCAATATGACATATAAACATGTTATGAAATCCGTTTCCAAACCTCATATCCTCCTAAGTACCATTTTTAAAGCTAACATGTCCACATAAAATCATGAATCAACAACTAATACCATTCATAAAATATGACGCACACTACACGAAACCTCCATTCCAAACACACCATACACGAGCCAACCCACACGCAACCGAACCAAACACACCCTAACTCACCCAAGCCGACTCAAAACAGCCCCCAACCTTAATTAAGTTTATGATTTCATGTGACCCTTTTTACTTGATCAACCTTAGTCTTGTTTTAACATTTTATGAGACATGTTATATTGGTTCAAAAGCATGTGCAAGGAGGACACCAACGACCCAATTCAGAAAATAAAAGGACAAGACGAGGTCATGGTGATACCTTGAAACGTGAGACAAGGAAGAAACAAGGACCAAGGCTGCAACACTCATGACCATGGCCAAGACAACTCACCTAGGTAGAAAAACCCACGACAAAGATGTATAGCCACGTATACTCACCAATTTCATTTAAAGCGACAAACAATGATAGATCATAATCTAGATTAGCTTCACCAACATGTTCATATGCCAGACCAAATGAGATAATTGATCCACCTTTTAGATACAACGCTGGTAAATCCTAAAATATCCACAAGATTATGGAAACCATACATACACACAATGCAACTAAAACTCCATAAAAGACAATAATACGAAGTCTTTTTGTCGTGACATCATACCGGATGTGAATCTTCAGAGTCAAAACTCATCCAAATTCCATTAGGCACTGCATGCTTCACTTGATGAACCCCATGATCACTTGTGGTACTACGACATTATAAAATCAGATCAATACAGAAAGTATGAATTATTAGTTAAATAAACAAACAAATATCAACAAGTCCTGTAGCAAAGACAAGTAAAATGAGAACCTTTTCATAAAAAGAAGCAGGCCCAACTAGAAAAAAATCACATTAGTTCTCAACTGGGAATCCTCAGATGCAAAATAGATAATAAAAATGTAGTTTTGATATGCAAATGAATGGTGTAGTTAGGTACCACAAACACCTAAGTTTTTATAGGCTCGTTGCAAAAGAAAAACGTATTGTTAGAATTGATTGTAATTGTCAATCAAGAAAACATTTTCCATAAATTAAGAATAATATCTATATATAAATCGTTGACAGTTACAATCAGGCCAAATCAATTATAACAATTCCCAAAAATAAGAATTCCTAAATCAATTAAAATATTGTAATTATTTTCATGGTGACAACCAATTAACCTTAGATAATTTCACAAATATATTTCAAAAATGTGACAACCAATTACCATCGACCCCAAAAATATTAAAAATATAAAATTAATCGTCATCCTAATTAAAAGAATCTAATTTAACACCTAAGAAAATTATATCATTTAAATCAAACCTCAAAAAATTATTAAACATCCTAAAAATTATTAGTATGCAATTTGTTTAAATCAAACCTAAAAAAAAATGAAAATCCAACCTAAAATTGTGAGTCTTTAATAAAAATCAGTGTACCTTGTGTGGAGATTTTTTGAACCATCCCGATATGTATAATTGATTGATTTATTTTAGAAAACTATGATATCTTTGTAGGTGAATATTTTTTTAGGAGGAGAAGATCAATGATGGAGCGTTATCTTTGTTTGGTGAATGTTTGGGTAGGAAAGTCCAAAGAACGGATGAAGTGTTTTGTTAAATGGTTGAAGGTTTAATTCCTTGTTTGCCACGTGTCACTCGAGGATAAGTGATATTTATAGGAGAAATTAATTAGGATACTCAAAAAAAACTCTGTATTATATTTGATTTGAAGTTGAAGTTTAAATTGAAAAGATGAAAACAATTTTCCTGCCATGTGTTTATTTAATGTCGCCGATTACAGGCTATTAATTTCCTTCACTCAATATATACTCTTTAATAGTTTTAATACTTTCTTGGCAAAGGTCATATCCTTTATTATACTCTCTTTAATAGTTTTAATACTTTCTTACTTTCTTTTGCATGTGGGTTTGAGCAGAGTAGAGTTTGCATGCCAACATTCCAAAATTGCAACAATACAAATGCTTTTAACATTACAACTGCATGCATTGGTACATTTGACTTTTAATATTGAAATCGCTTGTTTTAATATGAGATACTTTCCATGCGTCTGAGAGTTGACATAATTGTTTTAATATTGAAATCGTTTTCATGCAAGACGCAATTGGAGAAGACGATTGACCCTTTTAATATTGAAATCTAGACTTATATATAGTAAAGACGTTTTAAAAGGTTTGCCCCTTTTAACGACGTTTTGACATCGTTTCCATGCAAGATATAAAGACGTTTGACCCTTTTCAAATTGAATTCAATTTTTATTTTTGACATTTTAAAAGGTTTCAAAATTTTTGACTTTCAATATTCAATATTCAAGTTTTCATTTTTCTCCTTTGACCATTTTTGCATTTTATGTAGTAGAGAAGAGATATAGATATAGATATAGATATAGATTAGCCTTGACTAGGGGTGTTCATCGGTTCGGTTATCGGTTTGCTCGGTTCGGTTTGTTCGGTTAATTTTCTTTTTAGGTATAACCGAAAACCGAACCGAACCGAAATTAAATTTAACTAAACCGAACCGAAAACCGAAAACCGAACCCCCAATAACCGAACCGAATAAACCGAATTACCTAAATTTAATAATTTATTCATTTATTTATATATATTTTTTGAAAAAAGAATAATTTTCAAGCTTAAAAATATTATATATATATATATTATAAAAGAGTTTTAATATATTTTTTTAATATAAATATATAAAAATATATATATATTTATTTAATTTCGGTTTTCGGTTCGGTTTTCGGTTTGGATTGCTAAAACCATAACCGAACCGAAAACCGAAATTTTATTTCGGTTCGGTTCGGTTTTGGCAAATTCGGTTCGGTTACAATTTCGCTTCGGTTATTTTCGGTTCGGTTCGGTTTTGGTTTTCAGTTTATTCGGATATTACCCAACCCATGAACACCCCTACTTGACACCATCGCAACCTATGTCTGTTTAAATGTGTGGGTTGTGACCCAAAGTGGGACTAACGACTTTTACTTCCTGAAATCAGTGGGCTTTGGCCCAATTTGCGACACATAACAAATCAAAACAACCAAACATGAATTTAACATACAAAAAATCTCATGACGGCTTGTGGTATTTTGGATGCAAGAGGAGTAAAAAGAAAAACCCAGGCGTTCGCTAGACAACCTCGACCTCCCGTGTAACACCCCAACCCGACAAGGGTAATGATATCACAATACGGTTTCATATCAGAACTCTAAATAATATACAATAGCGAAAGCCTTACAAAAATACTCAAAAGAAAACATAAATAACTAAACTTCAAAATAAATCTAAGATCTCTATAATTGAATGCTTAAAATACCTGCCGCAGGAAAAGAAAATATGGCTAAGCTTACAAAGCCCAGTGAACAGATATAACAAAACAAAAACTAAACAAAAACATAAATACGAATTGAACAAAGAAACGAATAACAAAATCGTAGCGGAACGAGAATAATGAATCATTGAGGATTCTGCAGAAACACAATTGCACAGAAATCCGGAACAACAATTAGCAATCAAGGACAAACACATAACATATTGATGACTCCAACGCAAACACATCAAAATAACCAGACACTTAACATATCAAGAAGAAATAGATTAATATAAACCAAACTAAAAGTCTAAAGCTAACGGAAACACTTTCTAGAAAATAAACATGGCATTCAACAATTAATTAACCTTCACTTAACACACTTAATTCAATATTGCAGCAGCGGAAAATAGCATTCAAATCATGGCAATCTCACAAGCAAATAGAAAACATATTAAACAAAACATAATTAGATAGACCAGACAAAACATAGCATAACCATTAGCAATTATCAAAACAGATATCATAAGCTAAAACAGTTCTCAGATCAAATCCTAACATCAGCAGAGTTAAAACATGGCAGGTCACATGTACAGATAAAAACACTAACGTATAAGCAAGGTTCACAAAATTAACTGAACACATTATGCATACTAAACTTATAGAATACTCACTTTCACACTAGCACATTCATCTTACAGATCAACGACTTCACATAACGAGAAACTAACATGACATCAGATGACAGCATGCGAATCCCATTTAAACATATTAATCATAACCTAGCATTGTAACGGTAATCACATAAACATACAAAAGCATACACATATATAATAACATATAATAAACCCAGCACATAATTATTAACACTTGAACATACCGAATCATAATCAGAATACTTAACATAGAAATAACAGATAAAGATTTAGTTAACTACCACGAGCCCAAAACATATCATATCAAAAACATCATAACTATATAGAAACAATCTCAAAATAATTCGGAGTAGCTAGCTCCCAGAGTTTTATGAAGAGATGCGTATTGCCACGACATCATTCACCTAAACAAATCATATCAGACAACAGATCAGATCTAGGATGCACCCATACGCCCCACAAACATACATTGATAATATAATATAACTTGAGCTCATAACAAATAACAGATAAAGGACGTGGCAGAACTTCACTCTACTGCCCTAGAGTCATGTCAGAAGTGCATTACTGACACGGACATGGAACCCCATGACTAGTTAATAATTGGCTCGGGTGTCAAACTAACTTAGGTCAAACCGAATTTCAATTATGACACAAGTCTTAATCAAACACGAGGTTCAGCAAATACATATCAATAACTCATATCATAAGGTTCATACTCAAATATACTAAGATTCAACAATTATGCATATCAAAGTCTTCCTATCATAAAGTTCAAATCAGGTATCGCATGATTCAATAAAACATAAGTTCAGATAAGCAACAGGTCACACAATCAGGAAAGGGTTCATAGCAGTGGCATCGGAAATCCTAATACAAAAGCTAACGAAAAGAAACCGTTATAAGAAACCTTTACTGAAAAGGTCAGAATATCTGTACCTTAAAGCAAATGAGAGGAAAGCAAACGAATAAGTGAATACGAAGATGTAACGTCGCGTCTCCTTCAACGAATCTACACGGATTATGATTGATTTAATACTTATTAGCATCATTAATGTTATAACAGATTAATCTCATTAATATTCTTAGAGTTGTCAGAATATTCTCATTTTTAGTGACAGACGGAATTCCAACATTTTAGAGTATTAATCATTAATTTGCCAAACTTATGGGTCAAAAATGATAAATGGTAAACTTAAGGGTTTAATATGATAAATATCTTATTTGAGGACTTATATGATCATCATTCAAAGTATAAGGTTTATAAACGTCAAGAACGGATTTTAGGACTCTCTTTCAAAATAGTTTACACAAGCCTTGATAACTTACATGAAATAACGAATTTGCACATTTAGCTTTTAACCCTAATCAACTTCCTATTTAGGTTCTAGGGCTTCCCATACTCTTTAATATTACTAAATACGCATTAAATTCACATGTTACTTCTTTCAATGATTTCCACTTTGACCTAGAACGTATATGATAAACAAACCAAAGATATCTCAAAACTCATGCATGCCTCTACAAAATCAACTCACACTTGTCGAACCCATAATTACTCGGAATTACATATTACACCTTTGATATCTTTAATTTCACGATCTAACCTTATATTATCAGATTTTACCATTTTAGCCCAAAGGTTTTAGAATTTACAAAACATACCCTTTCCAATTTAATAACAATTCAAATGGCCCTCTAAGTATCCAAAATTACACGTTTAACCCCCACACTTATTTTATATGTTTAGTACATGTATTTTACTGTTTACAAAAATAACCTTTAAGTTTCATAATTTACAAAACCAACCCAAAACTTTTATTCAAAACCGAATCATGCATAATTCAAGTACAAACCCTAAACCTAGGTTTAACCCATCATTAGTTCATCATTACTACTGCATTAATTACCCTTAATTATAACAAGCAAAACCCTAATTCTATAAACCCTAATCGTCCTTCTTTATTTTCTTTCCTTTTTCATACGCTATTGAACAATAAAACCCAAGACAAATCACACAAGCTTCGAATTCATGAACATGTATTTTATGCAGGTCGTATATCATATAAGAGTCTCCAGAAAATTTAGATCATGGTCCCAAAATTATTATACGCTCGTTCGTTATTTATACATTTTTAGGGTTTTTAATCCAAAACAATTCCATGCGACTTGTTAAATATGCATGACTAATTTTTACAGGTTCTATATGACTTGTAGGACTGAAAATAATATTGGAAACATACCCTTGATGAGATTTGGACGTTAGAACAAAAGAGACACAAAACTCTTCGGCTGAAACCCTAATCGACCAAGAAACTAACCAC
>OU343217.1:64639054-64729620 GCA_910596185.1 Chrysanthemum makinoi | reverse complement strand
TCCCATTTATAGTTTCAAGTTCATAAGTTTCTGTCATTACACTTAGTTAATTGAAAACTACAAAGAAGGTCTTTCATAAAAACAAACACCATGTTTTTAAAACACTTGGTTTGGATGTTGATTAGATGAGAACTGATACGCGTACAACGCGCGTTCGGGGTCAAAGGAAATTCCTTTTCGTCGAGCAAGTTTTTCAACACCCTAGGTAGTGAACCTAATCGTTGTAGTGTAGTATTAAGGTAAGCGTCGGGAATTGATATCGTTCTCTAGGGGAATAGGAATGCTAGTGAGAAATTACAACGCTAAGGTTGGCGTTGAGGAAGATTATTTTTTTTATCTTTTTTATGTTTTTTAGAAAATTAAAATTACGAATCTCGGGGTATTGGATTTGGGGGGTTGGTATTTCTACCGATTACTCTACTATTCTAATTATCTAATTAACTAAGCTAAGGTGAGTGTAGTCTATGACTATTATTGTGTGCTCTTATGATGATTAAAAATGTGTTTACTTAGATGTTATTACTCCCTAGTTATCTCCTATTGATGGTTGAATTGTCACGTCTTTATTCTTAACGCGTTGTGTTTTCTAAGGTCGTAGGGTATGCGTTTATCCCTAACTCTTTGAAGCTACCTAAGGTTAATGACTATGAAATCTCTAGGATTCATAAACTTAACACTAAGGTTATCTTTGGATATTTAGCCTACAATGCCACTAGTAACTATAAGCTAAGGTTCAACAAAGACTAATCAAGCATTAATAACACAACGGATGACCTATCGCAATACTAGGTCAATCACAATTAAGATAAGAGACAACCAATCAATATTCAATAACTAGGTTTCATATATCTAAGCAAACACACAAGTAAATTAGCCGGACATGGAGAACATGCAAGCATACACACAAACAATTGTAGACATGATTGGATTAATGAAGTAAAACACTTATCTTGTTGTAAAATAGATATGGAACCTTAAGATACTGGCCAAGACAGTCTTGGTTTGGTTTAGGTTTTTACTCCACAAAACTACCTCTCTAAAAACTGAAAAATTCGGATTCTATATATAGTGTTAGAATATGCGACGACGTCACTCTTTAATTGTGACACCGTCGGGTCGCCGCCATTAGGGTTTCGTCTTAGCCACGTCAACTCTTTGAAGGCGTCACCTTTTGCTTGTGACGTCGTCGGCTTCAACCTCTGACGCCGTCGGGATCCAAATCTAGGCAGTCTGAGTTGCGACGCCCTACTCTTTTAAACCTGATGTCGTCACTTGTAAAATAACAATTTGCTCTCTGAGTCATTTCAAGATGTGTCGCGACGGCGTCGCAATTAGGCCGTGATGCCGTCCCCTTCAATTCCAGCAGCTCGAGTGTCTCGATTCTTGACTTTGGCCATTTTCTTCATATATTCGCGCCTTTTCGTCCGAATAAGTGTCATTCCATCAATTTGCCTTAAAGAGACCTAAAAAGTGAAAAGGAACGAAATTAAGTAGTAACGGATACAAAAGTGATCAATTAAGGGCTTAAATGACCCCACAAAAGTGTACCTTTTAAATCCTTATCAAATATCCTTACACTTGGTATTTGCTTGTCCTCAAGCAAATGTGCTTTTGGCCAATTAATTTATAAGTTATGGGTCATGAAGCATTAGTTTAGAACGATTCACAACACATATAAGCCCCACAAAAGTCATAACAAGCACGGAAATTACATACTAGCACCTCACAAGTGGTGTTTGGATACTCTCATCTCTCGGGTGTATATGAAATATATCAAGTTGGAAATGGAAGATAAACACTCATTAACTGGTCCTAGTACATAGATTACCATAAGCTTGAGACTAGATCAAACCTCCATCGCTTTGGCATAAGCACCTAGGAAAAACTATCCAAGAGGTCTTTTAAAGGTTTGTAACGTTAGGCTTACGGTAGGGAAACAAAGGGTTTGGTGGGATAGGCGATTTAGTGGTGGCAAGTCAAAAATCTTTATGTTACAAGCATGAAAAGAATGGCGTTGCTAAACCAAGACTCGACGCTCAAAACTCTAGATAAATTGAAACAAACAAACATAATTTTAAAGATATATGTAGGATGGTAGCCCGTATGTTTTTTTCATATATATATATTTATTTTTTTTCTATTTTTTTTTTGATTTTTTTTTCATACACTTTTACTCTACCATCATCTACGATAACATCAAAATAATAGGGATTTATAGGCACATCCCTACACTTGAGTTTTTGTTACTCTAACACTAATTTGACCCGAATTGAAAAGATCAAAACACTTGGAGTACATTATTACGCAAATAAAGGGAATTTGAATTTAACATTCCCTTCCCGTCATTTCATAAAATTTAACTTTTCCCATGAGTCCCAATCGTCCTAAAACTGTGTACAAAGGATATGACTCAACTTAGCAAATTATGCAAGCAACTAGATAATTGAACTAAGGGTTTAGTATGATAACAATAATGCACTAAAAGTGAGTGCATACAAGGTATGCTAAGGCGATTTGGGTGTACATTTGGGGGTGGATTGTAAACAATGCTCTTCATTGATATTACGGAAAACCGAAACATCACGAGAACCGCGAAAAGGATAGGCTTTGAGGGGCACAACTAGGGGTATCGTGTACTAAAGATGAGTACAACGCAAGGGTGTGGGGGAATTACTCAACCGATGTGGAAGAAGTAATTATATTACGGGTATCAAACAAGGGTTTTCCTAATGCCTCTTATCATTTAGTTATTCCTAACTACACAAGTGTATCTCACTAGCGATCTCGGAATGCATCACAAAACAAGTTCTAGAATCTATTATACTACCCGGTACACACTCGAAGCATTAAAGTGGAACGCTTTAATTCCTACAAATCTAAGGGCGATCCTCACATTTTGGGTGGAATTTAAGTGGTAAAGGGTTTTTGTGCTAGTCATATAACTTCCTATCTATGAGACGCTTTATTAAGACTAATGGCCCACTCCTACATGTCATGAAAAATTTTAAATTTGGTGCCAAAATTACCCTAACCGATATTTCTCATGGTTTATTACACAAATGAAATTGGACAAGGCAAATAGTCAAGGATAAGCATACTTTCAAAGTTCCCATTTTATTTTCCCTCCCTACACATAAACTGAACACTGTCCGCAATGTTCCCCGAAAGTATCAATGTTATGATAATGGAAGGTAATTAAAAACGAAAGAAACTAGTACTCCCCTGATTAGCTTGGTAGGATCCGTGTGAAGTAGTGGTTATATTTTCTTCTAAGAAGAGTGTTTGCGTGAAAAGCTCCTTCCAATCTTATGTATCTTCTTCTTGATAAATTAAACCTGCACACTTGAAGAAAACAAACGAAACCTTCGCGTTAAATTTGCGGTAACAATATATATATATGACTCTACTAAACTAGGATATAATGCTTGTGGAATGGATGTTTACAGATTTTCTGGAAAATTAAGACCTGGAAAATTCCAAAAATTTATAAGTAGCTCAGAAAACGAGAAAAAGTAGTAAGCAGTTTCTAATCCTCCTGACGCCGTCAGGTTATCCTGACAGAAACTGGTCTGCGATTTTCTGGAAAAAATTCTAGAAAATTTTTATCTTTAGAATCTAGAAAAATTTCCTGCAAAACATTCATTATGACTCGATACAAGCATTTGACTCGAACAAACACACATGTATATCTTTTAAATAATCGTAATTCTCATGTTCACGTTCTTTTTGAAAACGGTGTAATCCTCCCTACACTTATCCCTTATGTAAAATACCTTTATATGTAATTAAGACGAGGTTAAAGACAAAATAAAGCATTTTTACAAATTTAAACATGTGAATAAACAATCAATAAAAGATATACGACATACAAACAAGCAACCAATTAAGCATGGGTTGCCTCCCACGAAGCACTTTTCTTTATTTATGAGTCTTGTGTCTAGACTCGAAGTCGTGCCCTTACGTTACTTCATTACCGTCACCTTCTTCCTCATGACGGTCTCTATTGGGTTTTTCCATGTTATAGCAATGCCCTATTATGCATCTTTCTAAGAAGTCATCTTCTCCCCAATTCGTTCTATATTCCGGTCCTAGTCTCAAGCAATCCTTATAGAACCCGAAAATCTTATTCATCACATAATCAACTCCCTTTTCCTTATCTTCCTCATTCCTATAGTAGACCGACAGCTTAAGTTCTTTTTCATCATTGGATAGTGATGAAAATTTCTCAATCTTAAAGGGCATTTTTGTAGGCTACATCATCGGTCTCATCCTTGAATCTCACTATTCCTGAAGACGGATCATAAGTCATCCCGGTGTTTTCTATGAAAGGCCTTCCTAGAATAACGTGGGGCAAGCTAGGATCTAAGGCCGTACTAAATCATCCACAACTATGAAGTCCGTAGGAAAAATGAAACTTCCTACATAGACGGGCAATCCCTTAATTCTACCAAGAAAATTGCAACTAACCCTAGGATTATCGGGGTCTTGCCTAGTTGGGATAGGCTTCTTCATTACCCAATTATAGTAAGTGCTAGTCATGATATTTTTCGGGGACTTGCGATCAATGTAGGCTTTTGCCACAAAAAGGTGTCCTATGCAACATGGTATGTTAAGATTCCAAGGGTTCCCAAACTTGATCCTAGGGCTTTTCCTAACATACATGTGATAGAGGTCTCGTACTAAGTGTGGGTGGTGAGAGAGTTCTTCTTCTGTAGGAAACTTATTGAAATAGTCATCGCCTGCTTCATCTAATTCCTCGGTTGTTTCATCCCTATGAGTTTCACTAACCTCAAGTACCGTCTCATAGTTTGTTTCGTCATTTATTCTATTAGGTTTTGCTTGGGTCCTTAATCTCTACACCGGAGGCTTCGGGAGTCGAGATAGCATTAACCTTCCTATCACTATCGCTCATGGCTTTCAAGAGGTTATCTATCTTCCTATCCATCTCGGCTTGTTGTTGGTTAAAACGGTCCAAGAGCTTAGCTATTTGAGCTTCTTAGGATGTGACTAGGTGTTGCAACATCCCTTCTATGTTATGTTGGTTAGGGCCGTGAGATGGGGGCCATGAGAAATCATTAGATGTGAATTCTTTGGTTTGTCCCCAATAAAAGTCGGGCTTGCCCTTCCATGCTTCTCGGGCGTCATTAAAAGTCCTAGGTCCGGGTGTTGTAGGGAATCTTCCTCCCGCTCCATTGGTAAGCGAGGATGCGTAGTCAACGGAAGCTTGTTCAGGGAGTCTTGTGCAAGTGCGAGTGTTATGAAGACCACTACATGGTTCACACAAGGAAGAAACTTTGTTCACTTGGCGTGAAGACTTAGGATTTTCGTAGGAGCTCATTAGGAATTTAACTTGATCTTTAAACTTGAGCATCCTACGGTCGGAAGATTGTGAGTCAATGGGAGGCAAAGAGATTGCCTTTATGGCTTTGGGAAACTCACGGGGGTCATTCCAACTTTCGTTGTCATAGAGAGCAAGGTCCTCTATTATACCCCATGATTCTTCCGCGGTGAGATCAGTAAGTTTTCCACCGGCCGCTTGGTAAATGGATCGCTTAGTAAGGATGTTGACATGATCATAGAAGAGTTGGACTTGAAGCCAAAGATCAATGCCGTGATGAGGGACTCTATGGAGTAAGTCCTTGAATCGAGTCCATGCTTCAAAGAGAGATTCACCTTGACGTTGCTGGAACATCAAGATTTCATTCCTAAGCTTAGTAGTTCTCCCCGGTGGGAAAAATTGAGCAAGGAAAACGAGAGGTGAGATCATCCCAACTTGAGATGGAGCCGGCGGGAAGTCGCTCAAGCCAATTACTATCTTGGTCCCGTAGAGAGAATTGGAAGAGACGCAAACGCGTGGTCTCCCGAGTAGTAGCATCGAGGTCGATGGAATCGACGATTTTAAGGAAATCCTTAAGATGCTGATTAGGATCTTTGGAATGAAGTCCATGGAATGCACATCCGTTTTGCACCAACCGGATGGTGTTGGATCGAAGGGCCGTAGTTTGGGCTTGGTCGGGAAGCTCAATGGTGTTTCTATAGCCTAGGTGGCTTGGTCTTGAGTATTCACCAAGAGTACGGCCTCTTGGCGGGTCATTAGGTAGTGGGTTGATGAGTGGTGGTTGATTATTGATGATGTACCCTCTGAGTAGTACGAAGGACACTCCTCCGAGACGTGTCGAAGCCCTTCCATTCGAAAGCCCAAGTTAGGATTCCAAAATATCCACAGGCGTCAAACCATTTGTTATCACGAAGGTTACCTCAGGGGAATTCGCCATTCGAAGCCCTAAGCCCTTCGGGGTAAGGCTGACGAAAAAGCACTGGATAGGGGAACCTCCTGACTTGGTCAAACCCACGATCTCTCTCTCTCTCTCTTGGCTTCCCCGTCAAGTCTGAGAACGTGGGTCACTAAACCCTAGCGGTTACCCACAATCATGGGACGCCCCCAAGATCTCCGACTTTCATGCAGAAGTGCTCTCAACCCTATTTCATCCACTATAAATAGGTTGGACGGGCAATGGATTATGGTATGCTCATTTCACACTCATCTCTTTACTTACACACACTTATACAACCATAACTCATACTTACTCTCACGCCGGAGGTGGTTCGCAGGGTCCAACCCCTGCGTAATCACTTAACGTAGTGTTTCGTATTTCTTATTCTCAGGTGAAAGGCAAGTCTTAGCTGGAACATACACCCCTCATACCTTTGATCATCATCGAAGCCTGGTAGTACAATCTTTTTTACAATCAGTGGCCCCATCCGTGGGACCACTACTATTAGTCCCATAATAACCCAGTCTTAAAACCCTAACCAACTACACTACTTTTCCGGCATGGAACCAGGAAGAGAAGATACACCTCCACTAGGTTTCTCTACCCTGGTCCCTCTCGACACAACTAACACCGATAATATCGCCCCCATAACGGCCTCAACCTTCACCATACGATCTCGTTTGGAAACCACTCCCGTACATCAGGCCTCAACATCCGCTAACCCTATTCCAGATATTAGCCCCGCCTTCGTTGAGGCAAACTTTGAAGCCTTAGATTCTTTACTAAGGGCTCATAAGAGGCAGGTTCGCAACACTGAAATGCGAAGAGAGCTGGAATATTCCAGTGAGGAGTATGACGAAGAGATTGAAGTAGAGGAGAGGCCTCGACCGGTTAGCAGGGGGCGCTCGACCCTACGAAATGGTTCTCCTTCCATCAGAAGGCCAAATGGAAGGACTGTGGGTTTTGAGGAAGGTCCCGGAGGAGATCCGGGAAGAAGGGAAAGAATGCAAGGTGAAAGAAGGAGCGAGAACTGTAACGGAGGAAGCAACCTGGTAGGGAATGGAGGGGTAAACCTACCCCCTCTCCTAGTTGCCCACTTAGGAAGAGAAGGGATGGGGGGCTCCGAGACCCCCATCATATGTTTCAAGTATCGAAGGCCCTCCTCCATACTCTGGTGTGAGTCAGTTACCCCCTCCGGGAATGAACCCTTATCTACCGGCTAAAACCTATAACACCTACCCTCCGAATGGTTCTCTCCCCAACCAGAGTTACCAACAAATGCCCTATGGACACGTTCCTACACAGTCGATGGGTGTGAACCCTTCATACCAAACCTTCCACCCTGCATACACACAACCATTTCCTAACCCATATAACCTTACACCTGTTTATCCGCCTCCATATAACCCTTACTATGCCGAAGCCTCTAGAGCTTGCACACCTTTTGTGAAGTGGATCGAAGACTACCCTCTACCTGACGGTGTAAAGATGCCCACGCACATAGGCACCTATGATGGGATAGGCGACCCTGATAACTTCCTACACTTGTTCGAAGGTGCTATCAAGATGCAGAAGTGGGTCATGCCCGTAGCCTGCCACATGTTCACATATACGCTCCATGACTCCGTGAGAATATGGTGGAATGGACAGAAGTTGGGAAGCATTGTAAGTCTAGATGACCTTAAGGCTAAGTTTTGATCACACTTTAGCCAACAGAAGAAGTACACCAAGACCCATCTAGCCGTGCACACTATCAAGCAAAGGGACAACGAAAGCACAAGGGCCTTCGTTACGAGGTCCACCGATGAAACTTTGAAAATTATGGGTTTGCACGAAGATCAGAGGATCTCGGGTTTTGTACATGGCCTTCGGACGCGAAGCTTGGTGGAATTCCTGTCCACCGATCTTCCCACCACTTACAAGGAATTGATAGGATCCAAATATTATTGTGTTGATGATTCGGGTGGTCTTGGATGATCAAAATACATGTTTGCCATAGTTAGAGAGTTAGTAGAGAGAGAGGGTGTTCTTGCTAGAGACTTGGTTCTCAAATGTAAAAGGTTAGATTGAATGAAGCACCACCCCTTCCATGGATGGAAGGGGTATTTATACTTACACAATACACGACCTCCTATCGGCCTGTGGATCAGGCATACAGTGGGTAAAGACCCGTCCTTCCTCCACGGTGTTGCTCTAAACTAAACTACGCTACAAACTAACAAATAAACTACTTAATAATGTAAATAACGACAAGTCTACGAGCTAACTTATGCTAGATAACATTTGGGGTGACCGACACTTCACTATGGAATTTTCTAATTCCTAACAATCTCCCCCTAAGGGAGGTCACCCCATGTTTTACATTTCGAATCCTAGCATTCTATTCTTGTCTTTGTTCTTGAGCTCGTAGACTTCAATTCTTCATTTCAACAATCTTTGTGCTTTAGTAGTGATTCTTCAAAGTCCGCACTGATTTGTACTTTTAGTGGAGGCCTTAAACTGATCCACATCTTTGATGATCTTTGAGCTTTCTTTGAGATCATCACCACAAGTAAATCTCTGGATCACCCTTTATTGTGTTGCCATCATGTGAAGTTGTGACTTTTGGACCGACATGCTCACACTTTTGAATCATGACATCTTTCCATTAGAGTAGCGGAAGCTTTACTGGCTCATGATATTTGCAAAGCAGTAGCGAATCTTAGTATAGAAATATCAGAGCCAGGTTATGTAGATATGCACCAGTCATGATTTCTTCAGATTAAGTGTGGATGCAGTGAGCATGCGGCTTTGGATTGACTCCTCAATTCTGATCACCTGCAACCGTCCAAATGTACCTGCAAAACAACAGTTAGCAATAAAACACACGAAAGTGTCTTTGATCACTTTCGTTGAATTGAGGTACACGCCCACGGTTCCCCGTTGATCAGTACAAGTCCTGCATGTGATAAGTAGGATTCCGAAGAATCTCCTTGACAGGGTTTCGCAGTTGTTCTAGCTGTTCTCAAACCGAACGTCTCAAAGAAGACAACACGGAGTGAGTGAACCGGTAATTGAGATTCACCGATTGATGAAAAATGATTTGAAAAACAATCGCGTATTGCTTAAAGAAAGAGTTTTTCAATATGACGAAGGTTTTATGAGAAAGATCAATTTTCAATCAAAATACTTTTTGTATTAGAGAATGAGTACACATTCGACGTGCTAGCGAAAAGAAGAGATTCGCACATCGAACGGTTTTTCTAAAAGTATTTTTCAATCAGAGATACTTTTGAATTTGAAATGAATACACATTCGACGTGCTAGAGAAAAGAAGGTTTGCACATCGAACGGTTTTTCCAAAAGTATTCGTCAATTCCATTCCCGGACCAAGGTTGATTCAAGAGTGAATCGCCCCATCGTTTCGTCCAGTTGACACAAGTATGATCTTTAGAAAAGATCTCACATGTCACCTACCAAGAGCTTGTTTGATGTTGGCTCTAGAAGGCTTTCCATCTTCATCGTGAATATTGTCACATATCACTCGGATGTTCTGGCAATTACCACAAGGATAATGCGTAGGACTCTTAATATATACTTACTTTCCACATTATGTGAAACAGCAAGTCTTCAAGAATTTAGTGTCCTAATGAGATATTGTGGATGATCTCTTGGCTCTAGACTCAATCGTGCACATTTGGTTCCTATGCCGGAGACTAGGGAGAGGGTCTCCTTCTTCAATATCAACAATCTCTAAGAGAAATTCGATAGATTATGTAGGTTCCCCGTGAGAATGAAACAAGTCCTTTTAAGAGGAACTTGAGTAGTTTGGGAAGTTGTAGTGCAATGCATCACTGGGTCCATGATGTCTTGTCTTCAATACCAGTGTTACCTTAGTAAACACCAGTAGCATATGTATTGAACCCGGTTTATGCCCTAAGGTTGAATTATTGGAGGGCTATTTCTTTTCACCCTTTCTTCATTTTATTTCTTTTTCATTCTTCAACCCCTTCAGTGCTTACCGAGACTTCATAACTAGAACTTTGTTGGGTTTATTCCAGTACTAGCTCTGTCTCAGTCCGCACTCTTCCCGTATCTCACTTTTCTCCTTTTTTCAATATACCTAAGGACTCTACACTATCTAGTGGATTGTCCCTGGGTAGATCCCTCCGGCTCTGGCGGGATCGTGGGAACAAATACCTAACCTAACCATCCTTATAACTCCATGCATAAAGTAAAATGGTCGGTCTTTTGGTACAGTTCATTCCTTCTCGAAACCAATTGAAAAATCATTTGGAAAAACAATCAAGGTACTTGTGATACGAGATCAAAGCATTTTGTACCTTAATAGTTTTGATCATTTAGAAAACCTCCCCCTCAACATGTGCACATGATTTAGAAATTGTTTAGCACATGGAGGCAAGAGGACTTTGAAATATTTTCTTTGATCACAATTTTCATACGAAAAAGCCATTTGATTTTCTTGGTAAAATTCTCCCCTCAATATGTGCATAGGATTTTTGAAATCATTTTTATCACATAGAGGCAAGAGTTAATTTGAAGCACATCCACAATCACAAGCCATTAAGAAACCATTTTAAAACACAATCAAGGTACTTTATAAATTACTTTAAAAAGCTTCCGTACCTCGATAGTTTGTTTGCTCCCCCTCAATATGTGCTTCGATATTTGAAAGCGTTTAGCACATATGAGAGAGCAGCCTGCACAATTAAATCAAAATGATCACCTTTTATCAAATTTCATTATTAAATCACAAATTCTCCCCCGATCAAAAATATCAAACCCTTTGAGATTTTGGATCCCAAGTGATTTAATACGGTTTAGAAAACATGGGAGAATATGTGGCCTGGTTTAAATACTCATCATGTTTTTGGATAAATCCTCCTCCTCCACATGTGCATTGTGTATGAAATCGTTTGGCACATGGAGGCAGGAGTGCCTTTAAAGGACTAAAACCAATCCCATTTAAACAGATAAGAGATTTAACTCACGATCTCTACTCCGATCAAAATTTCAAACCTTTTGAGATTTGTGATCCCAATTGACTTAAATCATTTAAAAGATTTTGGGGAAAGACGTGGCTTGATTTAACTTTGAAAAATGACAGATAAGGACCATGTTAAGACATTAAAGATTGTTAGTGTCAGGTATGATAGTTTTAAGAGATCTTTAAGTAAAATAAAACAATTTCACAATCAAACAAGAACAGAAAAAATTTCATTTTGAAAGACCTTGATTCAAAAGAAAAATCATACCATGACATAACATTAAATCTTTAGATCACCACATAATTTCGTACAAACGGACTCTTTTGAAGATATATTGTTTGAAAATATTTTAAATTAAATCACTCTCCCCCTCAATCGATGACCGAAGTCGATAATTGAGTGACTTAAATTTTGATAAAATGAAGTCCGGTGATTTTCAAAATTTAGTTCAATTTATTTTCAAAACAATATTTTTCCATTTTTCAAAACAATATAATTTTTCAAAATTGTTTAAAAAATGTTATCCTGCATAGAGATATGTTAGGTGGTTGAGAAGCTTCTGTTGTAGCTGTAGGGTTTGGAAGAAAAACCATCTGCTGATGCAGTGAGACTTCGTCTTACGTTGCATTTTGAATGCCAACTGAGGTCAAATTAAGCTCCGTTTCTTCAATCACTTAGAAGAAAACCATTTGCTGATGCAGTGAGACCTCTTACGTTGCATTTATGCCAACTCTCCATAGAAGTCCAATTAAGCTCCGTTTCTTTATTTGTCAACCCAAGAAATGGTTACCCTTTCCTTTCGGCATCCAAACATCATATTATGTGGGATCCTGATCGGGAACATTCTTATACCCAATATACTTGCATACGTTAGTGAACACACATACAGATATATGGTGGTCGACATCACCCATAACAACAATCGACTAATAAAAGTCAATTCAACATAACAATCAGATCATATAAGGCATGGGGTTTATGTGTTAATCAAACACTAATCATCTAAACCTAACAATCATATCCTAAATTCCTAGTCCTTCGACACAGGCAAATATCATTTTTAATTAAGCACGTAGGATAATTAAGAGAGCCCGTTAGATGATATAGATTTGAAAAACATTATCCCCCTCAATCCATGACTCATTTTATGAAAAGTTTAAAAGCGTTGAAGTCATTGATTGAGTTTTCAATTTTTATGAAAAACTTTGAATCTGATTGATTTTCAAACAACTCATTTACCACCATTTTTGAAAACACCAAATATTTTTCTGAAGAATTTTAGACGGAAAAACATTTGTGTAGGAACAGAAGTCCTTCGACATACTTTCCTCAATTTGTTTTTAGGATAAGTGCACGAAAATATTTGAAAATTGGTTTAGCGCAACACTTTCCTTTCTTTTTAAGAGCAGGTTGCTATCAGAAATAATAGCAAACCATAGTTTAAGCGCGGGTTACAGTCTGAAATAACTGGAAGCCATATTTTGTGACATGTTTTGAAAAGAATATTTACACCTCCTGCTCGAACTTCATCTATAGTCCCGTGCCATTATTGAATGACATTTCTAAGACCGTAGATGTTATCGATACCAGAAGACATGTCTTGAAAAACATATTTTTGGTATTTTTCAAATTTTCTAATTTTTATGGGATTTTTTGAAAGGTTTTTTATTTTTCTATTTTCTTTTTGATTGTTTTATATTTTTGTATTTGGTTTTTGATAAATATTTACAAAGATAGATTAGATGATATAGTTTAAGAAGATGATGATACGAGTACCGAGATAAGGATATCGAGCAGCACGTCGTAGAAGATAGAATTCGTCATCTCTTAAACTTCCACCACCAAAGCTTCCGAGGCTCCGTAATAGAAGATAGAACATGAGCCTTTGAGAAAGAGAGACTTTGGCGGCTTCCCCAAACCGAAAATCCTTATGTTGAGCAGATTCGAAGCTCTATTTCAAGCTTGCCTTAGCCAGGTGCACAAAGAAGCACACCATTATCAATGATCCAGCTGCTCCTTTTAAGAATAATCACCATGATTCTTCGTTCGAGGCTATATCATCCAATAGAACAACAGCAACGTATCATCCCACATTTAAATAATCTTCTCAAATTTCCTTTTCCTCTGAAGTCAGAAGCAATCCATTCCAAAAGGTGTCAAGAGACCACTTCCCCCACGTAGTTGAATTGATGCAGTCAGTCTCTTAGACTAGAGCTCACGAACCCGAATACACATACCCGAAGACAAAGAAACTTATACCATCGAAGTAGCAGATTAAGTCCGATAGCCAAAGAATAACCCCGATGTATACTTTTCTCTCCCCCTGAAGAAAGTTGAAGCTCAAGAACCCAGTACCGAATGCCCAAAAGAGAATAACGATAACATTGAAGAAACAGGCCGAATCAGATTATCTCTGCGGATGACAATCTCTGCGGATGTCCACTCCGGAATAAGTGATTAATCCCTCAAGTGAGACAGCTGAGCGTCCCCAATGTACACAATCTCTCTCCTCTGATGAATGCGATAGCATCATCACACACTTGTGTACCTCTTTTATCATCAGAAACTAACTCTTCCATCTCTTCCCCTACATAGTTGGAATAAAAAACACCTAACGCCATGAGTCAAATCTTGAGTTTCTCTGCGGTAATGACAATAGTCTTCCCGGGATATCTTCAATCACTTAGAAGTATTAAGCTCGTCAAGATTACTCGCGTATAGATGTGTGTCTCCTTCCCCCTTGCTGGTTTTGATACTTCAGAATTACCAACTCTATGTAAGCCCGTATACATGAAATCTTTTGAGAACAACACTGGTAATCTTGTGGGAATCAACATCTTTGAAGTAGAATGTGAGCAAGTCTAATTGGGGATTAAATCAGACATTTCACCCTCCCCCAATTAGTGCTCTCCCCTAAATCGACAATCTGTTTGATAGATGCCCAGATTAAGAAGAAGTCTTTGGATAATCAAATGCAACTCGTCTTTAGTCTTCTAACATGTATCAGAAAATGTAGAACGTAGACTCGACCTTCTTCAAGATTGTCGGTTGGGGATTAGATAGTTAACATCTTCGACTCACCAAAACACAAGAACATCACCAAAAAGCATCCCAATTAACTTATATCTTGCAAATCCCCTTAATTAAGATCCCTCCCAATCAAACAAGAACAGAAAGATGTTCATCAAGGAAATCAGCAATCAGGCAGCAGCGAACACAAGAAATGGTAACACCAAGCAAACAATCACATCAAACAAGAACGAGAAGGTTGTTCGAATCATCATGTTGATGTGCACGTGAAGCATTAATCGGAAGCACTTTGTCAATAAACTCATATCAGCTTGTGAAGATGTCAACTAACAGCTCTTAGAAGAAACGCCATGTAAAGATGACCCGATAAGAAGAAGCTCGGTTCTTACATGAGTTTAGAGCCGTTTGACCATTTATTCTCAGATATCGATCAACCATGCAGAATTATCATACTTCTTCTCCCCTCAAGAATTGCATACGGAGATGCCATTCTTGATTAAGCAAGTGAATATCTTCAACAATGTAGTCTATTCACACTTCTCCCCCGCAAAATTAGCATAGGATGTCGCCATCGTCATTATAGTTGAGAAAGTGGAATCAGAAAACAATCAACAGAGCCGGTTCACTTGATAATAGAAAGCACATGGAAAAAGTATGAAGCATGTTGATGAGAATGGTCATAATGAGAAGATTTCTCTTCTTCTGAAGATAATGCGCACTGAAGCGTACACATTTCTTTTCTTTAGAGAACGAGGCATGAACTGATGTGTTCATACGTCATAAGAAGATTTCTCTTCTATGGAAGATAATGCGCACTGAGACGTACACATTTCTTTTCTTTGAGGTACGAGGCTTGAACTGAAGTATTCAAACGTCATAAGAAGATTTCTCTTCTTTGGAAGATAAAGCGCACTGAAACGTACACTTTTCTTTTCTTTAGAGTACGAGGCATGAACTGTAGTGTTCATATGTCATAATGTTGAAGTACGAGGCCTGAACTGATGTGAACAGACGTCATAATCTCTCTCTTTTCAGCTCTTTTAGCAAAACATGTAATCAATCCCATTATCATTCAGTAGGCCCTTTGTCGTGACAGCTGATGGAGAAAACCCAATATGTTGAATTTGACCCTGAAGTAAACTAACCCGAACTCATGACTTAAACTTGCACATATGTAACAAAGAGCGGTGCCGATTTCCATTAGCATCTCTAAGTACTCTCTATGTACTCTATACTCTTCAACCAACCAACCATCAAGTATAAGATGTACATTACCTCTTGAAAATCCACAATAGAATGTGACACTGAGCACTACAACGTAACTCCTTAAAGTGATAGTTATTTTGTGGTGGTGTGAGCCCAATTCCCCCAAGTGGTAAAAGAAAAGGTAAAAGACACCCAACAATAACTAGATTTTCAAGTCTTCGTTTATGATAATAAGCTCGAACAAGGATATCGAAGAATCTTCATCCAACCATCCCCGATACCTTCAGATACTAAGTACACTTTCCCGTGATATTTCACTTCAACCTCAAATAAATAATACTGAATTAACGCCGTTGTCACATCTTATGAACTGCTCAAATCTAGCCTTCTTTGACATTTAAATGAACTTTGATAATGGTTTCATCCCGACCATGGTTAAAAGCACGTAACCCCGTAAAACCTTGTAATAACCAAACTGCCATGAAGACAACCCAAACACACACCCAATTTATGAAGTACACTCTTTTATCCCTTCTTCGAAACAGAAAATGTAGCACCATCATCAAATAAGATCCAGAATTACACTTTCTCTTCTCCTAGATGGTTCCATCAATACGGGATTTTACTACTCTATGGTTTAAACCGAGAAATGATTTCTTTCGCGGGATTTTACAAAACCAAGAATAAACCGTAAGATAGATCCGGAAATGCACTTTACTAATACCAGGATATTTCCATTATCACGGGATTTTACAGGTCTATGATTTAAACCGAGAAATAGGTTCTTTCGCGGGATTTTACAAAATCAAGACAAAACCGTAGACAATGTTAACTTGAATGAGTTATGACAATTTTGGTTTCGGTGAATAACTGTTTTAGGGAAACATGCAGCGGTTCATCAACGGTTCATTATCCAACGTCAACAACGATCCAATCAACACTTTGGTAAACACATCATTCACGCATTATGTAGGCAGTTGCTGTGACCACTTGGTGAAGTAAATCCGATATGTCAAACTTGATCATGAAGTAGAATTCCCCAGATTTGTTACTTAAACTTGTACTAATCCTTGTGAAGAAGAAACGGTGTACCCAATGTACAAAACCTCTTGACATTCTTAACTGAGTGAGACACCGAAGTGATAGCAACATTGTGGGTCAAGCGAGAAAGAATCACAAACGTAACTAAATAGCCAAGTCTTTATCACCCTCTGTAAATGCCCAAACAAGTCATCTTCGCGGAAGGGTAGAAAGAAAGAAGACGAAATAAGTAAACGCGTCCGGAAAACCTCATTTCAAACCCAAATTAGAAATACCGTCCAAACAACCCCATAGTCAACCTTGTTCAAATATTAATACAAGCCGTGACATCATGTCCTTCATGAGAATGAAAAAAAAACCAAAGTATCAATCCTCATAACCCATCGAATCTTATCATCAAATCTCATTTCTCTAGTTAAATCACATAAAATATCACCTCTCATCATCAATACTCATCACACAACAACTCACATTATCAGATATCATCAACAATCAAATCTCAACTTGCATCCCATGATGATACAACTTTAGCACAAATTCATAGCCCCACATCTGGTCCAAATTGCATTATGACTTTGAACGAGCAAGGTTGTACCACTCAGTATTAACCAATGAGAACGCCGGTTATGACACAATGCATAAAAACACATTGATAATCTGATATTCAACCTAACATTGGCAATATTTAGGATCAACAACTCAAGAGTTATTTAAAGGTATCCGTGAGTCATCACAAGAGCTTCGAACACGTTATGGAACAAGTAATGGTACAAATTATGACTAAGTAACTTCCGTTGAACAATTTAGACCAAAGTATCACACTTTATAGAGAAGTATCAACTCATATGTCACCAAAATAATTGAGATGCCACAATTTCGGATAGCACAAAAATTCATGTTAGCATCCCATACGTGAAATCATTAACACGATTGACCCATGAAGACACACCATATAACTGGATATTAAGTACCAACATGATTCGGCCCATTTGAGATTGAGATCCAATTATCTACAAATCCAAGCTTAGGCCCAACATAACCATGGCCCGTCCATACGTGAAGCAGGTTAAGAAAACCCTAAACATCCGGGGTTATATAAACCACTAGCCAAGACCTTGCAACCCTAATCACTAAACTATACGCCCCCATCTCCAAAAAACGTAGCATCACTATCCTTACTCAAATCCACAAACCCTAAACAGCCTCTAACCATCTGTCCGCCCCCATCTCATTTTTAGCTAGCCACAGGGTTGGCTTGAGCAACTTGTAACAGCCACAGGGATGGCTTGATGATGGACAGGGCATAGAGATCGAATCCAAGTTGAACACGGGTAGGTTACTTCATGACTTGTTGACTTTATGCTAGATGAATCAAAGAAACTAACACAAATGTTAGTTTTCTTAACTTATGTGTTCGGATATTCATACAGAGTTTGTATTGATAAATTGTTCATTTAATGAATAAAAGATATGATTCAATAATGTTGTTGACATCATTTCTTTACATTCGAAAATTATCAAACCCGTATAGATCTATGATGATACGAATATTTCGTGTTAAGGACTCATGATAGTCTTGATAATTCATTTGAAGAACACGAGTTATGACACCTGAGGCCAGATTGTTGTTTTTCCTTTTTCAGTTAGAGTAGATCAATGATGTTATTAATTCGTGTGTAAGGACCTTTGAGTCATGATATCTTGTATGTCACACGACTTAGAACTGAGATCAATTACATTTCATGTTTATGGAACTTGTTATGAGTTATGATTGAATCGAGTCTTGGAGATGGATTAAATTTATGGACTGATGAAGGTTTGGTATAACAGCCTGAGGTCGTGAGTCTAGTTGTGGTGTATGGTATTGGTCAAAACTCTTCTTCCTTCATTTCATTTTCTGTCAAGTTGCTTGCTAAGTCGCTACCCAAAACCGATAAGTCGCTACAAAACATTAGTCAAGTTGCTATTTCAGATTTAGACACAAGTCGCTAACTTATCAATATAAGTCGCTAGGTCATTTTCAGTATCAAGTCGCTACTTAGCTTTATATATAACTCGCTATTGACTTTCAAGAAAGTCAACGAATAACCAAGTCGCTATGCTCAAATACATTGTACATGGACAGGTAGACACATAGACAACTCACTAAGAACAAAGTGCTAAATAGCATTTTGACAACTCGCTAACTTCATCTGTTTCATAGACAACTCGCTAAGAAGAACATTTGACCATTTGATATTTTTCCGGCGAGTATTCCGACCAAAAGCCGTCCACATTCAAAGAAACCTAGAAAGCAGTCATAAAAATTGCATCTTTTACCCGTTTGACCACAGTTTTGACCTTGTATAAATTGACTTATGACCATTTTAGTACCAAAAAGTTTAAACAAAAACTGCTTAAATATTTGACCAAATGACACAAAACAGTTTACCAATTTGACCAAAACCAAATACATAGAAACTGTTTACCCAAAAACAACCATTCTAACCATTAAAACAGTAAACAAAAACCATTTTAAGACATGTATTAACAACAAACCAAACTAGCCTCATAGACCGAACCATGAAAAATACCATATGAATCATCAAAACAATAAAACCTTGGCTCTTGATACCAATTGATAGGATCCAAATATTATTGTGTTGATGATTCGGGTGGTCTTGGATGATCAAAATACATGTTTGCCATAGTTAGAGAGTTAGTAGAGAGAGAGGGTGTTCTTGCTAGAGACTTGGTTCTCAAATGTAAAAGGTTAGATTGAATGAAGCACCACCCCTTCCATGGATGGAAGGGGTATTTATACTTACACAATACACGACCTCCTATCGGCCTGTGGATCAGGCATACAGTGGGTAAAGACCCGTCCTTCCTCCATGGTGTTGCTCTAAACTAAACTACGCTACAAACTAACAAATAAACTACTTAATAATGTAAATAACGACAAGTCTACGAGCTAACTTATGCTAGATAACATTTGGGGTGACCGACACTTAACTATGGAATTTTCTAATTCCTAACAGGAATTGATGGAGAAGACTTACACTTGGATTGAGTCCAAAGAAGTAGCAGCAAACGGGGCTCTGATAGAGCAAAAGGAAGCTTCTGGCAAATTCTCTCGAGGGTCCTCCTGGGAAGGATCCAAGAATAAGAAGAAGAACAGAGACCGCTTCACTCCATACAACAAAGGTTCGAACCATGGACTCTTGGCAAACTTGGTCTAATCTCCCCGAGAGATTCTCGGCACTTGAAAGCCGCAAAGTCCTTTGATCCACCACCTCGGATGTCAGCACGAAGGAAAGCCAGGGACATGTCCAAGTACTGCCATTTCCATGAAGACCATGGACACGACACGAACAACTGCAGAGAGCTAAAGAAGCAGATCGAAGAGGCGGTACGGTTCGGACAGTTAGCACATCTGGTTAAGGGCATTAAAAAGGGAAAAGACAAGTTCTCCGACACCCAACTGGGTGAATGGAATGGGAACAAGAAGGAGGTTATGCCTACAGAGGCTCCGATACTAATGGTGCACAGGAACGATCCAACCTTGAAACGGAAGGAAGCAGACGGGGAGCTGGGAAGCGTAGGAGAAATAACCTTCCCTTCCATCTTGGGGCAGACACCTTCGACTGACCCCGTGGTCATCAAGGTACGAATCTCAAACAGGGAGGTAAATCGAGCGTATATGGATTGTGGAAGCTCCTGCGAGATCATTTATGAGCATTGTTTCCAAAATCTCAAGTCATCCATACGCTCACAAAGGGTAGACTTGAAAACACCACTGGTAGGGTTCTTCGGCGAACACTCATGGCCCCTGGGAGAAGTACCGTTGGAAATCACCATAGGCGAAGGCCCCTTATCCCGCACGGAAACCCTCACCTTCATTATAGTCAGGTCAGATTCTCCTTATAATTTGTTAATAGGGAGAACAGCTATGCAAAAGATGGGCATTGTTGTTTCCACCATACATGCTGCTATTAAGTTCCAAACTCCCTTCGGAGTAGGAACTGTTCATTCTAATTATGGGGCGGATAAGGGTGTATATGGTGTCAAAAAGATCAAAGAAAAATTGGAGGAGCCTCCGATAGCCATTCTAAGCTGCACAGATGCTGAGGAGCAAGTTGTAGTTAACCCTAGCTACCCTGAACAGACGGTGGTAATAGGAAAACAAATCCCGGCGAATTTCAAGGCGAATCTCACGGAACTGTTGCGGACTAACCTTGATATTTTTGCTTGGAAATATTATGACATGACAGGGGTACCAAGAACATTGCTGATAAACGGACAGTCCTTCGGAACAGAGCATAAACTCAATGAGTACAAACACATTGAGCCAATAAAGCAGAAAAGGAGGAGCTTGGCCCCGACGCTGCAGCCTACAAAGAAGTTGAGGAACTAACACAAGCAGGCATCCTAAGGGAAGTTAAATACCAAACTTGGGTAGCCAACCCAGTAATGGCCAAAAAGAGCGATGGAGGGTGGCGCATGTGCGTTGACTTCACTGACATCAACAAAGCATGCCCGAAGGATTGCTACCCCCTACCAGAAATTGACTGGAAGGTAGAATCCTTGGTATGCTTCCGGCTAAAATACTTATTAGATGCCTACAAAGGGTATCATCAGATCCATATGGCAAAGGAGGACGAAGAAAAAACAGCCTTCTACACAAGAAAATGTGTCTACTGTTACAGAAAGATGCCCTTCGGATTAAAGAACGCAGGGGCAACTTACCAACGTCTCGTAGATAAAGCCTTCAACAAACAAATAGGCAGAAATCTCGAAGCATACGTTGATGATATGGTTATCAAAAGCAAGACGGAGGAGGACCTACTCCTCGATGTACAAGAAACTTTTGACCAGCTTCGGGCGATTAACATGAAGCTGAACCCTAAGAAATGCTCCTTCGGTGTCGAAGAGGGGCAATTCCTAGGGCATTTGATTACTAAGCAAGGGATAAAGGCTAATCCCTCTAAGGTAAAGGCGATTACAGATCTCCAAGCCCCTAAGTGTCTGAAAGATGTGCAGAGCCTGAATGGGAAGCTGGCAGCTCTAAGTCGATTTTTGTCGAAGGGGGCTGACAGATCGCTACCATTCTTCAAAACTCTCAAGGGATGCGTGGATAAGAAGACTTTTCAGTGGAGTCGGGATGCAGAAGCTGCCTTTCAGAAGATGAAGGAGTTCATCGAAATCCTTCCAACACTTACAGCCCCAATCAAAGGCAAAGTGTTGTTCATGTACTTAGCATCCTCAACGGAGAGTATTAGCGCAGTTTCTATGGCAGAACGAGACAAACGACAGATCCCCATTTACTTTGTTAGCAGGGTCTTACAAGGGGCGGAAATCAACTACCCAACATTGGAAAAGTTAATACTAGCCCTAATCTACGCAGCAAGGAGGCTCCGGCGCTATTTCCAAGCCCATCCGATCACAATCTTAACTGACAAGCCACTCAAACAGATCTTGTCAAATCCCGAAAAGTATGGGAGGGTGGCTAAATGGGCTATTGAACTTGGAGAGCACGAAATAGAGTTCAAGGGTCGAAACTCTATTAAAGGGAAAATTCTCGCAGACTTCTTGGCAGAAATACCTTCCGAGCCAAACGCAGAAAAGGAAGGGCCCAAAGCTAAGCTCACTCAAGTACAGGATGACTGGAAACTTTATACAGATGAAGCATCCAGCTCTGATGGTTCTGGAGCAGGTCTAATGCTGGTCAGCCCTGACGGGAAGGAGCATACATATGCTCTTCGTTTTGAGTTCGAAGCCACAAACAATGAAGCAGAGTACGAAGCCCTATTAGCAGGCCTCCGATTAGCTAAAGATATGGAAGTCAAAGCCCTCGCTGTTTTCGTAGACTCCCAATTGGTAGCAAACCAAGTGACAGGCTCCTACGAAGCAAGGCAGCCCGTCATCAAACAATACTTGGAAAAAACAAAGGAGATGCTAGAGAGCTTCGATTCCTACACCATTCAACATGTTCGTAGGAATCATAACAATAAGGCAGATGCACTGATGAAACTCGACTCTATGGCCTTCGCTCATCTCACCAAAGAAGTACTAGTCGAAGTCTTGCCTGAAAGGTCCATCATTCGCAAGGAAGTTGCAGACGTGGTTCACGAAGAAGGAGAGACATGGATGACCCCCATTAGGGAATATTTGATAAGCGGTCTTCTCCCTGAAGATCCCAAGCTAGCAAGGAAAATTCGGGTTAAGTCACCACAGTACCGGCTAATAAGGGAAACCCTATATAGAAGGTCATTTCTATCACCTTAGCTAAGATGTATAGGACCCAAACAGGCTACGAGCATTATCGCTGAAGTCCATGAAGGATCCTGCGGCCTCCATGCAGGACCCCACTCAGTTGTCTCAAAAATAATGAAGTTGGGCTATTATTGGCCTTCGATGCACAGGGATGCAGCGGAAATCATTCTCAAAAGTGAAGCCTGTCAGATACACTCAAACGTTTCCAAGATGCCGAAGCAAGACATGATAAGTGTGACATCCGCATGGCCCTTCTCTCAGTGGGGAATTGACATCGTAGGACCTATGCCTATGGCTCCCGGAGGAGTCAAATTCTTGCTAGTGGCGATTGATTACTTCACTAAGTGGGTAGAGGCTAAACCTTTAGCCTCCGTTACAGGGAGACAGATCGAGAAGTTTGTGTGGGAGCACATTGTATGCAGATTCGGAGTTCCACACATCATCATATCTGACAATGGAAAGCAGTTTGCCAACGGAGTCTTTTACGACTTCTGTCAAGGGCTTAACATAAAACAGTCCAGGACATCCGTTTATCATCCATAAGGTAACGGAATGGTGGAGGTTACAAACAGAGACATAGTCAAAGGGATCAAGAAAAGGCTAGGACGAACTCACAATGGATGGGTAGATCCCCCCTTCAGCCTAACACACGGAACAGAAGCGGTTATCCCTTCGGAGCTAAGTGTACACACGGAGCGTGTGGCAACGTATGATGCCTCCCAAAATGACGAAAGGATCAAGGAAAACCTTGATCTGTTAGAAGAAAGAAGAGAAATAACCTCCATCCGAGAAGCCATGCACAAGCACAAGATCGAAGGATTCGGCCTTCCACCTTCAAGCCAGGGGAATATGTGCTACGCCTCAACAGCGTAAGCAAAGCAGAGTACCAGGGAAAGCTGGGACCTACTTGGGAAGGACCCTACATGATAGCTGAGACCTATGGTAACGGAGCCTACAAATTGGCCACTCTTCTCGGAGAACCCATCGACAGGACATGGAATGGTACGAACCTTCGAAAGTTCTATGTTTAAGAAGTACTTTTACTTTTTAATTCTTGTAATTAGAAGCTTCTCAAGGGAAAGCAAACATTATTGGTAGTTGTCTTAGTTTTCATTTCAAGAATGATGTAATCCTCTCTACGAATTCAATGATAAATAAGACATTTCCCACAAATCTCTTGCTTCGTTTCTTAAACACAAAGATTTGTTCAACCAAGTCATTTATGAGTTTCAATGTCGAATAACATGGCTCAAGATGTAATAAACTCCTTATCATTTATGCCTACTTAAACATTCACATTAACTCTCCTAATAGTTTATGGCGCTTGTAAAAATATGTACAAAGTCATACTACTTAAAGGATTTGAGATAGAGTGGGTCGCGACCCTCTGTCAATGATCAAATTTGGTCATTATATTCTTGGTGTTGCAATTTACACACAATGAGGTTGTTTAACCTTAGGTTGTAAAATTTAAGCGATGGAAAAACGGCGTATGAGAAATTAACAAGACAAACACAAATAATAACTAAGTGTGCAGAGGTACTCTCCCACACTTTATCATTCAAAATAAGGGCTAGTTCCCTTGTACCTGCATGAGGAGCCTAATCCCTAATTAAATTGTCTTTGGCCCAGGGTCATACATCACAAGCATTCAAATTGTTTAGAGAACAAGAAAAGCATTGTCAAATAAGATAAATTGTCTTAAAGGGTACATGCCACCCTTGAAACAGAATTACTGCCAACACGGCAACCTTCATTACTGCTTTTGTGGGGAGGGGGTCGGAGACGATTGAACTGAGGTAGGCTTGGCAGACACTGTTTTCTTGGTAGGAGTCGTAGGCTTCAGCTTGCGAGGCTTCTTGGAAAGGAGGTCTTCTAAAGGTGCCGTAGGATCTTTGGTAGCTTCAGTTAGGAAGGAGTACTCTGCAGTTGCAAATGCATTTCCTGCCTCATCATATTCAGCTTTAGATGTGGGACGGTAGCATTCAATCTTGGAGAGGTCCACGGGCTTACCTGTTTTGGCAGCCTCCTCCAATGCCAAGCACCGTCCATGAAAAATAGCTGATTTGATGACCTTCCACATCTGTGCTCCCAACTCATCACTGTGGTAGAGTTCCATGGCTATATATGGCACCACTTTAGACACAACCTCAGCACGATCCTTTTGAAGCATCTTGTATCTCATCTGCAAGCCATCAATTTCCTCCCTCAACTTAACTTCTACCTCTCCGAGCCTAGCTTTCTCACTCTCCAAACCAGCACACTTTGCATTAAGCACAGCATTTTGACCAATGAGAGTCGCTGCCCTACCTTCCTCTGCCTTGAGTCTGACAATTTCAGTTGTCAACTCTGCAACCTTTTGACGAAGGTCTTGAACGAGAGGATTCTTCTCAAGGTCCTTCTCAATCTCATTACACTTGGCCTCCAACTCTGCATATTCCTGATCCCTATGCTTTTCCCTTTCCAACATGACATCCATCTCCTATCTAGCCTTGGTCACGGCCCTAAGCAACTCCCTGGTTCTGGTATTTAAGTGATTATCCAGTACTACCTGCCTCGCTACACCATTGTCATGCATATCACAAACCCTTTCAATGGACATATTGTCCAGCAAACCTTTCCATTAAGGGGGGGTGACATGATCAACAATCTGGTGACAAGCTAAAGCATTGGGAAGCTCCTTCGTTTCTGGAAGGCCTGTGACCAATACAATGCATAAGGGTTAAGTTAATTTTGACAAATTATCACTTCACATGTTTTATAAGGAAAAACTGCTTACCATGAAACTCCCACAGATTCATCTGGTAACTCAAAGGCTGACTTCACAAACTTCCTGCCTTCAGTACTCTTCTGCTTCATAGCCCTCGATCCGGAGGCGGGGAGGGGATTCTTCCTTTTGTTGGTTGACTTATCTGCCTTGCCAGCTGTTCCTTTTCGGCTTTTCAACCTGTCAGCTATCCCGGTGGACCCTACAACCAGGACATCCTCCTCCGCAAGATCGTCCGAGTCAGCAATATTCTCAACAAGTTGAGAAGGACCCTCCAGCGCAAGTTGCGGGGGTGCTGATGCAATAGGCTCCGACTTTGGAGTATCCACCTCATTGTTGTTGACGGAAGTGGAAGAAGAGCCAACACCGTAAGACTCTTCGGCCTTCTCCGCAGGCATGAAGCTCAAGTCTTCATCCAAATCTTGGTACATAAAATTCCTGAATGACATCTCTGCAAAAAAGAAACAAAAAGAAATAAATATCAGTGCTACATTGGTCCTACTTTACAAGAAGTAGAGAAACATACTTTTTCCATGGTACATGATAACAGGCTTCTTGGGAGACCCCTCTCAGCTCTCGGCAATCCCAGCCATGAATAAAATTGGCTCGGGGAACACTTGCACATCAATAGGGTATCTAGCCAAACGCTAATAGCAGGGATCCCTTCGCACCTCATATGGCAAGGGGTCATTGTACCGTTTTGCATCAAACATATTTTCCTTATTCAGCAACTCTGGATAGTTTGGGGGGATAAAAGTGTTTTGCACATAAAAGAAACTTCCTTTCCAAGCTGTTATGTTGGTGTATACTCTCCGAAACAGGTTCGGCACATCTGCCTCAGGCCTCTTAGCCAAGGTTAACCAATTGCCCCCAGGATACATGTTCAAAAAACCTCTTAAAACCTTCAATGTTGGTTCATAGCCGTATGCTTTACACATCACTATAAATGTGGTCAGTTTGGCTAAACCAAAGGGGTTGAACCTAGAGATATGAACCTTGTAGAATTGCATAAACTCTAATATCAATGGGTGCAGTGGAATCCTAAGGTTGAAATGGCTAAATGCATGTGTGTATAGCCCTACGAAACCTGGAGGAGCATAAAAAATAACCTGATAGGACTTGGGTAACATCACTTTGTGCTCTAGTGGGATTGGGTAATCAGCTAAGTGATCATGTAAATCTTTTGCAGACAATGTACATTTTTGCTATTTTACGATAAACCTGGAATCCATTTTTAACAAAAACAAACAAGCTACAAGTTAGAAGGAGGGTTTACCTTTTGATTTAGGAGTGGTAGCGATCAAAATGTTACTGCGTGTAGAAAGTGGCGGAGAGAGTAAAATGTTTTAGGGTTTCAACAACCCCTCCTTAAATACTGTTTTTTACCGCTTTCCTAGCCGCACACGTGTCCTGGATAATTACTCTTATCCGATTTAAACTTTTTAAAATTTAAAAGTAAGTCTTTTAGTCTCCGGGTAATATGGGAAATTGTGATTCCTATAGCGGGCAGCCGAAAGGTTTAATTAGCATTAAAGGCGCTGAGTTAGGTACATAGTTATCTTTCAACTAATGCGATTAGCAGCAAGATGGTATTTTTTCGAAGCATGAAGTTGAAAGCAATGCCTCCTCGCTCATATACATCACTTTCGACTGGGGGGCTTGATAATGTACCCTCCGAGTAGTTCGAAGGACACTCCTTCGAGACGTGTTGAAGACCTTCGATTCGAAGGCCCAAGTTAGGATTCCAAAATATCCACAGGCGTCAAACCATTCGTTATCACGAAGGTTACCTCAGGGGAATTCGCCATTCGAAGCCCTAAGCCCTTCGGGGTATGGCTGATGAAGAAGCACCGGATAGGGGAACCTCCTGACTTGGTCAAACCCATGATCTCTCTCTCTCTCTCTCTCTCTCTCTTGGCTTCCCCGTCAAGTCTGAGAACGTGGGTCACTAAACCCTAGCGGTTACCCATAATCATGGGACGCCCCCATGATCTCCGACATTCATGTAGAAGTGCTCTCAACCCTATTTCATCCACTGTAAATAGGTTGGACGGGCAATGGATTATGGTATGCTCATTTCACACTCATCTCTTTACTTTCACACACTTATACAACCATAACTCATACTTACTCTCACGCCGGAGGTGGTTCGCAGGGTCCAACCCCTGCGTAATCACTTAACGTAGTGTTTCGTATTTCTTATTCTCAGGTAAAAGGCAAGTCTTGGCTGGAACATACACCCCTCATACCTTTGATCATCATCGAAGCCTGGTAGTACAATCTTTTGTACAATCAATTATCACCTTCCATGATGAAAAGTGATGGGATTACTAACAAAGGTCACAAAGAAGGGGGATAGACTACGAGGATGCTAAAAATGGAAAAGAAAAAGCTTACTTGATAGGAATCAAGCAAGGAAACCTAAACGAGGTGGAAATCTAACTAGCTATTCTATTCCCCGGCAGCGGCGCCAAAAACTTGATACGCGTACAACGTGCGTTCGGGGTCAAAGGAACTTCCTTTTCGTCGAGCAAGTTTTTCAACACCCTAGGCAGTGAACCTAATCGTTGTAGTGTAGTATTAGGGTAAGCCTCGGGAATTGATATCGTTCTCTAGGGGAATAGGAATGCTAGTGAGAAATTACTACGCTAAGGTTGGGGTTGAGGAAGATTATTTTTTTTTATCTTTTTTATGTTTTTTAGAAAATTGAAATTACGAATCTCGGGGTATTGGATTTGGGGGTTGGTATTTCTACCGATTACTCTACTATTCTAATTATCTAATTAACTAAGCTAAGGTGAGTGTAGTCTATGTCTATTGTTGTGTGCTCTTATGATGATTAAAAATGTGTTTACTTAGATGTTATTACTCCCTAGTTATCTCCTATTGATGGTTGAATTGTCACGTCCTTATTCTTAACGCGTTGTATTTTCTAAGGTCGTAGGGTATGCGTTTATCCCTAACTCTTTGAAGCTACCTAAGGTTAATGACTACGAAATCTCTAGGATTCATAAACTTAACACTAAGGTTATCTTTGGATATTTAGCCTACAATTCCACTAGTAACTATAAGCTAAGGTTCAACAAAGACTAATCAAGCATTAATAACACAACGGATGACCTATCGCAATACTAGGTCAATCACAATTAAGATAAGAGACAACCAATCAATATTCAATAACTAGGTTTCATATATCTAAGCAAACACACAAGTAAATTAGCCGGACATGGAGAACATGCAAGCATACACACAAACAATTGTAGACATGATTGGATTAATGAAGTAAAACACTTATCTTGTTGTAAAATAGATATGGAACCTTAAGATACTGGCCAAGACAGTCTTGGTTTGGTTTAGGTTTTTACTCCACAAAACTACCTCTCTAAAAACTGAAAAATTCGGATTCTATATATAGTGTTAGAATATGCGACGACGTCACTCTTTAATTGTGACACCGTCGGGTCGCCGCCATTAGGGTTTCGTCTTAGCCACGTCAACTCTGTGACGGCGTCACCCTATGCTTGTAACACCGTCGGCTTCAACCTCTGACGCCGTCGGGATCCAAATCTAGGTCGTCTGAGTTGCGACGCCCTACTCTTTTAAACCTGATGCCGTCACTTGTAAAATAGCAATTTGCTCTCTGATTCGTCACAAGGTGTGTCGCGACGGCGCCAATTAAGCCGTGACGCCGTCCCCTTCAATTCCAGCAGCTTGAGTGTCTCGATCCTTGACTTTGGCCATTTTCTTCATATATTCGCGTCTTTTCGTCCGAATAAGTGTCATTCCAGCAATTTGCCTTCAAGAGACCTAAAAAGTGAAAAGGAACGAAATTAAGTAGTAACAGATATAAAAGTGATCAATTAAGGGCTTAAATGACCCCTCAAAAGTGTACCTTTTAAATCCTTATCAACAGCCTTTGTTTTTATTTATTGTTTATTAAAATTGCACTAATCATCTTTGTCATGTTGCTTTGTTAAAGCTCATACCTACCAAGCCATAGGAATTTCTTGGTAACAAGAATATCTTCTCTAAGAAGGTATCTTAAACACAAAGGAGCCGGAATTGTCTACTGACATTTGTTGTGTCATTTGTAAATATATTCCTAAGTGCATTAGAGGTATGAATTTCCACTTATCTCTAAATAACATTAGCTTGATAAATAAGTATGTTTACATGTGTATTTATATGATTATCTTTTGTGCACATTCATATATTACATGTAGCTTCATTAAGAAGCTTTTCTCAAGATACGTGTTACTTTTTCGTCTATAGTCGAGGTTTATAAAATTTGTGTTTTATTTCATTTAATCCAAAAATCATATCTTTCTAATAATAAAACAAAACACAAATCTCAAAAATTCCTCCTTCCCCATAAAAACCCTTTCGACGTCCACTCCACAAATCCTCACTTTTTCAAATCTTCCACTTTCAAAAATTATCTCTCATTCAAAACTTCATCTTCCTCCTCATCTCATCTCATCTCAAACCAAAACCAACAAGGTTCGTCATCAACATGGTTTACATCGCCCTCGTACTCATCGCCTTAACACTCATCGCTCTCGTGTTCCCTATGATGAAGTTCTCGTATGGAGACATATACTTTGTGTTGTTAATCTACATTGGTGTTATATACCCAATCCTTTGTATCATTCTTAGCATTGAAATGAAATATTACTAATGTTCTAGTTTATCTAGTTCATTTTTATAATGCGTTTGTCATTTCTTTTGATTTATACCTCTCGTACTTTTTATTAGAAACCATTAATGCATGCTAAAGAAAATGTAGGCTAATATACATATTTTGGTATAAAACTATAAGATGTAAAAACATATGTTTTTATCAAAAATCTTTTTTCTGTTACTTCAGATCCATGGATCCCTGTAGGTATAATAGCCGGATCCTTGATGGAAGGGAACCGTGGGAACCGTCCTTCTGGATAACACTTTTTCCATGCAAAATAAAAACCGTTTTCTTCCTAAAAGAAATGTTCCACTGAATGTCAAACATTAAGTGAGTTAATTATCATTGTTAATAAAAATCTAGTAAAAATGTTAGGTAATCATTGTTTTGCCCGTAATACATCACATCCTATTAACTCTTCTTTTTTATAGGTTTCGCTATGTCGCATGAGTATGAGTTCGATTTTTCACTCACTAGCGTCAACATTCCTGACATCTCTCTTGAGCCCAACACACCTGGCAATCATGTCCGTGGGTTCAATAATCTTGAAACCTGTCACTTCCATGAAGGACGTATTGTCGACACTCCTCTACAATACGAAGAAGGTATTAATACCTCCTTCCGAACCATAGGACTGGAATGTCTTCTCGAAATTAACGAGAAAATATGTCCAAGGTTTGTATTGGAATTCTTCCGTCAAGTTGAACTCGTTCGTAACGAGGATCGCTCTCTATCTCTTTGGTTTTGGATCAAAAACCAAAAGTTTGTTTTAACCCTTGGGCAATTTGCTCACATCCTCTGAATTCCAAATCATGGACAATGTGCCTTCACTGAAGATTGGTCTCTTGATTCTCTCTTCAACTTTCATGAAGAAAATAGTCCATATTGTTCACACATACCTTCCTCGGAAGATTTGACTCACATAATATGCGAACCTCGACCCTATTACTCCGATCCAAACATTATCTTTACACGGGATATCCGGGAAGAGTACAAGGCTCTCGCACTCATCCTATGTGAAAATGTTTGGAGTCTTAGGGGATATCGAGAAATCCTTCCCGCTTGTTGTGCTCACATAATGTATTGTTTGCTAACACAACAACCATACAATCTCGCCTACTTCTTCACAACGCGAATTGTAAATCTTCAAGGCTCCAATAATAAACTAATCCCTTATGGAATGTTCTTGACACGCCTTTATCATAACATCATGTACTTCCATCCTCAATTTCAAAGTCCGTTGTACGTACTTGTGAACAAGATGATGGAACCTCTAAAAACATCTCTCATAAAGACTCATCAACCATTTGATGATCCATCTAGCGAAAACGCTCAAGGAACGTAGCTTTCTTTCAAAATAGGGTCAATCCTTAGTATCCATGCTTTATCAATGTAATTCAATTTCTTTCATGAAATAAAATATCTTACATTTGATATCTCTACTACATTAGTGTTAGAACCTCTTAGAAAAACACTAACTTTGAAGTATGATGCATTGTCCAACCCTTGCATACCTTTTGTAAAGGTTCTGCTTAGCAGAGAGACGGATCCCAAAGCTTGTGCTAGACGGATCCCTACTCCTAGGGAACTGTGGGATCCGACAAACAGAAATGCAATTGCAATCATTGTATTTTAAAACATGTCTTTAGATCACTTCACACTAAGCTAGACATAGTGCCTTAAGGCAAATTGAGTCCTTATCAAAGTTGAGTAAATTTTTCGTACTCACGCATAACTCATTTAGATCACATTCAAAACACATGTAGATCTATCGTCTCAAAAAAAATCATTATTCTTCCGCTCCTATACTCACACATGATCCCTCACATGTTAAAACATCTAGCTTTGGAAATCTTTCAATTATAGCAAAATTGATTATAGTCATCCTTACCTCAAAATTGGTCGAAATGATCAAATTCTAGTTTTTCCATCCTAAGCCTTTAGGATATCCTCCAAGACATTATCCTAAGTTACTATCTGATCTCTAGGATCATTTAACTCCATCGGACACTCTCAAATCTTTAAGTGTCATCTTTGGTCACTCATTGGTACTCATAAAAGTTCCAATTTCTTCCATAAAAGGCAATCATTAGCTACATCACTCATTATCCTTAAGTATTTAAGTACCTCTTCATTTAAGACACTTAGATGGACTGAAACACTCAAGAAGAAATAGGCATTAGACCTTACAAACATCATTGTTATCTTTTTCTAGCTGCTGAGAGACGGATCCCTAGGATTAGCCTAGACGGATCCCTCATTGGAGGGAACCATGGGATCCGTATGACAGATTCATATCAACTCTAGCTAAAACAATCATTTCAAGCTCATCTTGCTAACTGGAACACTCCATCTCATCTTAATTAAATTCCTAGATCAGCACAATTCTGAAGTTGACTCTTGTGCATGTTAATCATCACATTCCAAGGAATCTTAGTGTCTTAAGTCTTGAATGCACTTGCCAAATCCCTTGCTTTATAAACCACATTGTTAGGACTCCTAAATTCATCATCTTCATCCTCATTTTCAGCACTTAGAAACCTTTGCAAACCTCTTTGAATCATCTCATCATGAGGAAAGCTCCAAGTGGTAACTCATCCACCAAAGGACGACCCAAGAAAATTCCTCGTGTTGTACACGAAATTTCTTCAACCAAATCATCTCCGGTCAAATCCACAAATGCAAGGATTTCTCCTCCACCAACTCAACCAATCAAATCAATCCCTAAAAGGATAGTTCCCACAAAACTACCTATGCCAAACACCACCATACCTCCTAAACCAAACAATCCCATTTCCACTAAACCATCACCATTGGTGTCTAGAGCTCCTTCATTCACCACTCCACTCTCATCACCACACCTCTACAATTTAGAGGATTTTCCTCCTAGGCCGTCTCATCCTCCACCACCGGCAACATTTTCCTCATTAGGAGGAATAATGGAACAAAATCAAGGTGTTGAGTCAACACTAGCTCCGACTTCCTTTTCGTCGTCACCATCAAATAATCCCATTTAGATTATGAGAAATTATCAAAGTCAACCACCCGACCACATGGAAGTTGACACCTCTCTACCACCACCATCATTCTTGGTCGAGCCATCTTCGAATGCGCCTCTACCAATCTCTCCATCGTTTGAGGATCCCCAACCTGCTTCACTTGATCCTTCACATCAAGCAATTTCCTTTCTTCCACCACCACTACCTAGCCATGACAAAGATTGCTATCATTTTCAACATGTTGAAAGTTTGATACATGAAGTACGAGAAGATCAACGTTTCCTATTTTATCACCTCCTCGAACGTTTCGACGAGATTAAACCTAACCAAACTTGAGCTAGAGGATTTTAGTGGTGTCCTAGTATCAAGCGTAGCTTATATAGTATAGTAACTCAAAATCATGTATCGTTCATTTTCTTAGTTTTTAGAGTCATGTACTTCATATCTCTAGTTTTACTAAATAAAATTACATGATATTTGTTATATTATTCTGAGTATGTGATTATTGGTCTAATACATATCTCTTATTGATGCCAACATCCTTTTGGTACATCACATTTGCTGTATTTTAGCTACAGACTGACGGATCCCTACGTTTTGCCTAGACGGATCCCTCCAAGGAGGGAACCGTGGGATCTGTGCAACAGAAGACTAGTTTTCTACTAACTTGAGTCGTATTTGCAGGAAATTATGTATTATATACTTGTCTTTTAACCTTCGTTTTGTAGGTTTTCAATTTACACATGAAAACTTTGACACTCTAAACTTTGTTCCAAAGATTTTGAAATGAAAGAAAAGAAGAGAGGAGTTAAAAGTGGGTAGAAAAGAAGAGGAGATGAATGAAATTAAATTTTTTATATCATGTTCCCGAGTTATGAGAGAAGTTTAGCTAAAATTACTCTCCTCTTCTTTTCTCTTTTGTCCTAAAAAAAACTCAGGAACATGATTTTTTTTTCCTAACCACTTCTTTTCTCTTCTTTCTAAAATAAAACTCGGGAACACAGCGTAAAGCTAGGGGGAGCTTTGTGTCAAAGCATTACATTGCAATATTATTTGCAATATTAGGATTACATTTCATGACGTACCCTTGCAAAGTTGCAATTATCTATGGGGAGCATTATCGTCGCTAAGACGAAACCATTTGCAAACATAGTTGGAATGCATTAGCTTAAAAGTTTTTATTTACTTAACGTCCTCATAAAGGGATGGACTCGTCAAGGGGGAGTTAAGACGAGAACTTTTCCCGTCACTCGCTTTCTATATTTTTCCTCTTTTACATGTTTTTCTTAAAATATTGTGTTAGTTTCTTTTCAACGCTCTTTTTTTTCGAAAAAAGGGGGGAGAAGAAAGTAAAACCTACAAATTCAAACTTTTGCGAATTTTAGTTTTTCCTTAAAATAATTTTATGTTTTGTCATCAACAAAAAGGGGGAGATTGTTAATACAAATAAGCCGTAAAAAACGTGTATTTATACTTTACGATCTTCTAATGTTTTGTCGATAACAAACGTAAAATCATTTTAACGAAACAAATAAAATACGTAAATGGTTTGAGCCAATAGTTTTTTTTAACACACTTACTTTTTCACATAAAACACTAAAACAAGTATAAGTGATTTTATGATTTAATAATACATATGTACAACAACTAGTATTGTAAATATATACATAACTAGTATGTATTATAATGGGTAATATTAATGAGTAGAAACTTAAGTATTTGACCCATTGACCAAATACATTAAATATAGTTGGGTAAAACCCAAAGTCCATGACCCATATCCATGGAGCTTGACCCATAACCCATTGCATAAGTCATACAGGGTTTTAATCCATGGCCCATAGTTTTAATCCATGTACCATGGACTAGATGCATTGCCTCTTGGAGATACATTGTATCTACTTTAATACCATGATAACCCATGACCCATGACTCATGAACCAAAACCCATGGGCAAAGGGGAGCATCCCACGGATCCCCAGTATTGCACTGGACGGATCTCTCAAGTAAGGGATCCGTGGAACAGTAGCTATTTTCTCTCTATAAATAGTGAGCCATTTCTTAATTCTTTCTCACCCCTTCCTCACATATTTTCTCTTTGAGTTATAAACTCTCTAACCCCAGATCCAAGTGATCTATGTATGTAGTTTTGTTTTGTGTGATTCTCTAGGTTCCTCTTAAAGGCGAGATCACCACCTTTTGAAGTCAAGCAAGCTCAAGTCCATGAGTTGCCATGCTTCCTCATCATCAAGACTACTGAAGTTGTCTTGTTGATGGTTCTCTTCTTTCTCACTAGAAGTGTAGTGTCGAAGACATAGGTGAAAGATGTCTAAAGGGTCAAGACGAAGACATTAGTGAAAGGTGTCGATCGTCCGTATTGAAAGCACTAGTGAAGGGTGCTTAGAAGTCAAGACTAAAGACATTAGTGAATGGTGTCTTGAAGATCGAGGCAAAAGGCATTAGTGAAAGGTGCCTAAGGTATACATTCGATATGGTGTGATTCGATGTACAATATATAATAGTATTGGGTCAAATGATATTGTTATCCTTGTTTATGTTATTATAAGGAGTAGATCTCCTTTGGGGTTAGGTGTTGGTGTAGTGTTGGGTAGTAGTTCTTCCATTGTAATGGAACTCGGTATCTAGCCTAGTACCGGATAAAGGGTAGGAGACGTTGTGATAGGTTTGGTTCTCCTTGGTGAAAGAACCCGGTATCTAGCCTTGTACCGGATAAAGAGTAGGCAACGTTGTGAAGGTTTTTCCACCATAAGGAGTCGGTGTTGTGTAGTGATTACGAACTCTAGAGTAGGTGGCTCGGGGAGTGGAGTAGGGCAAGGAAGGTGTCCTTGTAGCCGAACCACTATAAATACTCGCGTTGTTGTTTTGTGCTTCTTACTCTTTATCTTTTCATTACATATTTATATTTCTATATGTCTGTTTATCAACATCCAACATACATCCAAATAGATTGACATAAGTCGATCTAAATAGTTTAAAACGTAGTTTTAATTGTTAAAACTATTCAACCCCCCCCCCCTTCTAGTTTTCCACATGTACCTCAAATGTGTGTGCGTAAGATCAAGGTACACAAGTAAGTTCGACATTTCTGCTTCATTAAATCTACATTAGGACATATCATAAATCACATATGTGCCCAATCGTATGAAGTAGATGAACCTTCTCAGCCACCAGTTAAATTTTGTCTCCGTTTTTGCGCCTTTGGTTGATCCGTCCAGCTCCCTTCAACAGCATCCTGACGTCTCCAGCAGCATCACGATCGGGTGCGGCTTCTATTTCACGAACCTCTCCAGAAATTGTTGCAGCAATGCAGGGTCGGCACCATCATCTTCGGCTCTACGAGTAAACTCCATCTAAACGATCGACAAACGAATGCGCGAAGATAAATCAAACAAAATCAAATGCTAAAACTAGGAGGTCAAATCAGCGAAGACAAAAGAATATCGAGGTCAAATCTGAACGACAATCAAAAGGAATCAGAAGAGATCAGAACAGACGAAAGCCTAATGTCTACCCAGTCCTCATAGGTCAATCCTAAGGTCAAAAAGATGAAACCTTTGCTCTGATACCATAATTGTAACACCCTAACCCGAAAAGGGTAGAAGTGTCACATTCTGGTGTCATATCAGAACATACAATTAAAATTTTACAAGCGGAAGCCTTATAGTATAAAATACAAAGTCATAACAACGGATGACTTAAAAGGAAAGTTACAAAATCCAAATATATATAACAATGAAATGAACATCAAGACAAAATCTCTTCAAAAATAAATCCAAAAACAATAAGGTAACTAGGGTCGGTCCACTCAGATAATCCAACTCTCAGCCCATCAAAGCCCATCTTCAAACCTAAAACCTGCCGCAGGAAAAGAAATGCGGCTGAGCTTAAAAAGCTCAATGAACAGATATAACAAAACGAACGCTTAACAAAATCAGAAATACGAAATGAAACAAAGGAACAATAACAAGGTCGCAACGGAAAGGAAACAACGAGTCAATGAGAAACCTGCAGAATACGATAGTAACAGATATCCAGAAAGAGCAGCAACCAAAGGAGAACACAGCAAGCAACACATCCATGACATAAATATAATCACATATAAACAAGCAGACATACAAGCACCGAAACATAATACAGCATAACAGACGTCACATCCACTCAACATAAGAAAAACATGCAATCGAGTGAGGAAATCAGAATACATATAAGCCAAACGAAAACTAAAAGCAAGCGGAAGCACTTAAGTGAGCATGGCAATCACACAAGTCAAATAACCAACAGCTAATAACATAACAGTATCATAACATAATATAAACATGGCAGGTCAACAATTAGCAATAAGAACACTAACGGATAATCATAGCCCATGAACATAATTAAACGAAAGTATCCATGATAAATAGATAAATCAACTGATTACACTCAAACATGATCACCAGACCAATCGAAGGGTCACATCACAGTAAGATAACATATAACCAGACGACAATAGGTGAAACATATAATCGCATATTAATCATATCGTAGCAGGTAAACGGTAGTCACATAAAACATGTATTAGCATAATCAAATTCAATAATCATATAATAACCCGGTACGTGAATGGAATGATAGTCTGATGTAACGAAATAAAAGTATGGCAGATCAATGCAATGGAATATATATCATGGTAGTAGAGTGAGTCACAGAAGGGTAATGAGTAATAGACAATCAATACATAATACGGTGCGTTGGAGAATACAGAAGGTACAATATATGTATATCAACAGTGTAATGGTTGTCAGAAATCTATCCCGAGCCAACAATACAATACAATACAATCAATAGTGGCATTAACAGCCCAATATCCAATAGTAGCCATTGTATTCGAAGGGGTGACCTCGGAATACCAAACCAATAGGAGGGGAGACCTCAGTAACCAATGGAGTGATCAGCTCCCAATATGTGAGGGGGTGTATTGCATACACGCACCACATCACCAATACAATATCAATACAATACAATACAATACAAATCTAGGATGCATCCATACGCCCCATGCAAAACAATAGTGGCCATACAATATATCTGAAGCACGCAATAATCAATACAATATGGGGACGGTATGGAACATCACTCATCCACACTAGAGTCATGCCATTGGTGCATCAATGACACGGACATGGAACCCCCATGCCTAGTTAATGGCTCGGGTATCAAACTGACAGGTCAAAAGCAAAGGTCCAAAGTATACAATATGGATGTCATCATAATCAAAGGTTCAATAATTCCCAAATCAATAGCAATAGTCCAATATCAAGGGTTCAATATCAAAGGTTCAATAGCAATGGTTCAATAGCAATGGATCTATATCAATGGTTCAATAGCAAGGTATCAATATCAAGGGTCAATAGCAATGGTTCAATAACAAAGGGTCAATAGCAATGGTTCAATAACAAAGGGTCAATAGCAATGGTTCAATATCAGAGGGTCAATAGCAAAGGTATCATAGCAATGGAATATCATAGTAGAAACAAAGTCGAAGGATCAGAAAGTCATGAGAAACCCCTACTGAAAAGAGATAGAATATCTGCACCTCAAATGTGTGTGCGTAAGAGTAAGGTACACAAGCAAGATCGACGTTTCCGCTTCATTAAATCTACATTAGGACATATCATAAATCACATATGTGTTCTATTCATAAATCATGTTTAACCGATCTCCCATTTACACTTAGTTTCAAGTTCATAAGTTTCTGTCTTTTAGTATTTCAAATCTGGACCAGAGTTTAGTGATTTTTATAAAATATTTACTTAGCTGAACTGAAATTAAGGAAATTCCCAGGGGTTACCATATGGGTTAAGAGACTCTCCAAAAATTGGGGGATTTAATTTTCCAGTCAAATGGCCTATGGAAAATCATGAGTCCAGACTTGTCCAAAACTCACCTAGATTTACACACACCAAAAGTATAGCCCAAACAAACACACTCACCCTACTCCACACATCAAACCAAAAATTACAAGTGTCACAAAATATATAAACATCATAACCACCAAAGGAAAAGTTCCAGAACCTCATAGATTCAATACTAAAAATCAAATACTACATCACAAATTTAAACTCAGAAATTCAGATTCAGACACCTTAACTCCAAAAATGTAAAAATCATACTGCGAGGTATGCAAATGATACGATGCTTATATTTAGAGAAGGATATTTCAAAGTATTACAATTTAGGCTCAAGAATCACTCAAAAAAATGCAAGTATCATCAGATAACACCTAGATGAATCCAACCTAAATTCTGGACAGCTTAACAAGCAACCATAACCAAGCAACAAACAAGTCACCAATCATCACTTAAGCATGTCAAACATCACAAAACTCATCATACATCATGTTTAGGGTAATAGCATGCATTCTACAGAGGTGTCATCAATTTAACCAATGAAGAATAAAATCAAGCATTTGACATATTATAAGTCCATAATGTCATGTAAAAAGCTAATAACAAGTCCTAAACATGTTGCAAACCTATCCATCACCCACCAAATCATATCCACAAGGCAACCATCATCAAATATCAATAAATTACAGAAATAAAAGTCTAACCATCCATCTCATACAATTCCCCATCCTATTTCACAAGATTACACGATTTAATCATGTAAACATTACCATAACCTTCACATAAAATCATGAACTTCTAAGCTATCAAATCCATCAATAAGCATATTATCACCCATCATTGAAAGTTCATGTACTCATTCAATATGACATATAAACATGTTATGAAATCCGTTTCCAAAACCTCATATCCTAAGTACCATTTTTAAAGCTAACATGTCTACATAAAATCATGAATCAACAACTAATACCATTCATAAAATATGACGCACACTACACGAAACCTCCATTCCAAACACACCATACACGAGCCAACCCACACGCAACCGAACCAAACACACCCTAACTCACCCAAGCCGACTCAAAACAGCCCCCAACCTTAATTAAGTTTATGATTTCATGTGACCCTTTTTACTTGATCAACCTTGGTCTTGTTTTAACATTTTATGAGACATGTTATATTGGTTCAAAAGCATGTGCAAGGAGGACACCAACGACCCAATTCAGAAAATAAAAGGACAAGACGAGGTCATGGTGATACCTTGAAACGTGAGACAAGGAAGAAACAAGGACCAAGGCTGCAACACTCATGACCATGGCCAAGACAGCCTCACCTAGGCTTAGAAAAACCCACGACAAAGATGTATAGCCACGTATACTCACCAATTTCATTTAAAGCGACAAACAATGATAGATCATAATCTAGATTAGCTTCACCAACATGTTCATATGCCAGACCAAATGAGATAATTGATCCACCTTTTAGATACAACGCTGGTAAATCCTAAAATATCCACAAGATTATGGAAACCATACATACACACAATGCAACTAAACTGCCATAAAAGACAATAATACGAAGTCTTTTTGTCAGGACATTCATACCGGATGTGAATCTTCAAAGTCAAAACTCATCCAAATTCCATTAGGCACTGCATGCTTCACTTGATGAACCCCATGATCACTTGTGGTACTACGACATTATAAAATCAGATCAGTACAGAAAGTATGAATTATTAGTTAAATAAACAAACAAATATCAACAAGTCCTTGTAGCACAAGTAAAATGAGAACCTTGCATATAAAAGAAGTAGGCCCAACTAGAAAAAAATTACATTAGTTCTCAACTGGGAATCCTTAGAGTCTGCATAATAGATAATAAAAATGTAGTTTTGATATGCAAATGAATGGTGTAGTTAGGTACCACAAACACCTAAGTTTTTATCGGCTCGTTGCAAAAGAAAAACGTATTGTTAGAATTGATTGTAATCGTCAATCAAGAAAACATTTTCCATAAATTAAGAATAATATCTATATATAAATCGTTGACAGTTACAATCAGGCCAAATCAATTATAACAATTCCCAAAAATAAGAATTCCTAAATCAATTAAAATGTTGTAATTATTTTCATGGTGACAACCAATTAACCTTAGATAATTTCACAAATATATTTCAAAAATGTGACAACCAATTACCATCGACCCCAAAAAATATTAAAATTATATCCGTCATCCTAATTAAAAGAATCTAATTTAACACCTAAGAAAATTATATCATTTAAATCAAACCTCAAAAAATTATTAAACATCCTAAAAATTATTAGTATGCAATTTTTTTAAATCAAACCTAAAAAAAATGAAAATCCAACCTAAAATTGTGAGTCTTTAATAAAAATCAGTGTACCTTGTGTGGAGATTTTTTGAACCATCCCGATATGTATAATTGTTGATTTTTAGAGAAACTATGATATCTTTGTAGGTGAATATTTTTTTTAGGAGAAGATCAATGATGGAGCGTTATCTTTTGTTTGGTGAATGTTTTGGGTAGGAAAGTCAAAAGAACGGATGAAGTGTTTTGTTAAATGGTTGAAGGTTTAATTCCTTTGTTTGCCACGTGTCAGCTCGAGGATAAGTGATATTTATAGGAAAAAATAATTAGGATACTAAAAAAAAACTCTGTATTAGATTTGATTTGAAGTTGAAGTTTAAATTGAAAAGATGAAAACAATTTTCCTGCCATGTGTTGATTTAATGTCGCCGATTACAGGCTATTAGTTTCCTTCACTCAATATATACTCTTTAATAGTTTTAATACTTTCTTTGCAAAGGTCATATTCCTTTATTATACTCTCTTTAATAGTTTTAATACTTTTCTTACTTTCTTTTGCATGTGGGTTTGACGCAGAGTTTGCATGCCAACATTCCAAAATTGCAACAATACAAATGCTTTGAACATTACAACTGCATGCATTGGTACATTTGACTTTTAATATTGAAATCGTTGTTTTAATATTGAGATACTTTCCATGCAGTCATGAGAGTTGACATAATTGTTTTAATATTGAAATCGTTTTCATGCAAGACGCAATTGGAGAAGACGGTTGACCTTTTTAATATTCAAAATCTAGACTTACATATAGTAAAGACGTTTTAAAAGGTTTGCCCCTTTTAATGACGTTTTGACATCGTTTCCAAGCAAGATATAAAGACGTTTGACCCTTTTCAAATTGAATTCAATTTTTTTTTTTGACATTTTAAAAGGTTTCAAAAATTTTGACTTTCAATATTCAATATTCAAGTTTTCATTTTTCTCCTTTGACCATTTTTGCATTTTATGTAGTAGAGAAGAGATATAGATATAGATATAGATTAGCCTTGACACTAGGGGTGTTCATCGGTTCGGTTATCGGTTTGTTCGGTTCGGTTTGTTCGGTTAATTTTTTTTTTGGGTATAACCGAAAACCGAACTGAACCGAAATTAAATTTAACTAAACCGAACCGAAAACCGAAAACCGAAAACCGAACCCCCAATAACCGAACCGAATAAACCGAATTACCTAAATTTAATAATTTATTCATTTATTTATATATATTTTTTGAAAAAAAAATAATTTTCAAGCTTAAAAATATTATATATATATTATAAAAGAGTTTTAATATATTTTTTTAATATATATATATAAAAATATATATATATTTATTTAATTTCGGTTTTCGGTTCGGTTTTCGGTTTGGATTGCTAAAACTATAACCGAACCGAAAACCGAAATTTTATTTCGGTTCGGTTCGGTTTTGGCAAATTCGGTTTGGTTACGAGTTCGGTTCGGTTATTTTCGGTTTGGTTCGGTTTTGGTTTTCGGTTTATTCGGATATTACCCAACCCATGAACACCCCTACTTGACACCATCGCAACCTATGTTTGTTTAAATGTGTGGGCTGTGACCCAAAGTGGGACTAACGATTTGGACTTCTTGAAATCAATGGGCTTTGGCCCAATCTGTGACACATAACAAATCAAAACAACCAAACATGAATTTAACATACAAAAAATCTCATGACGGCTTGTGGTATTTTGGATGCAAGAGGAGTAAAAAGAAAAACCCATGCGTTCGCTAGACAACCTCGACCTCCCGTGTAACACCCCAACCCGACAAGGGTAATGATATCACAATACGGTTTCATATTCTAAATAATATACAATAGCAGCCTTACAACTCAAAAGAAAACATAAATAACTAAACTTCAAAATAAATCTAAGATCTCTATAATTGAATGCTTAAATACCTATATGGCTAAGCTTACAAAGCCCAGTGGATATAACAAAACAAAAACTAAAAACAAAAACATAAATACGAATTGAACAAAGAAACGAATAACAAAATCGTAGCAGAACGAGAATAATGAATCATTGAGGATTCTGCAGAAACACAATTGAAATCCGGTCAAGACAAACACATAACATATTGATGACTTATCAAAATCATACCAAGAGAAATAGAGTAGATATCATAAGCTAAAACAGTCTCAGATCAAATCCTAAATCACAGAGTTAAAACATGGCAGTCACATGTACGATAAAACACTAACGATAAGCAAGGTTCACAAAATTAACTGAACACATTATGCATACTAAACTTATAGAATACTCACTTTCACACTAGCACATTCATCTTATAGATCAACGACTTCACATAACGAGAAACTAACATGACATCAGATGACAGCATGCGAATCCCATTTAAACATATTAATCATAACCTAGCATTGTAACGGTAATCACATAAACATACAAAAGCATACACTAACATAATAAACCCCATAATTATTAACACGAACATACCGAATCATAATCTACCAGATAAAGATTTAGTTAACTACCACGAGCCCAAAACATATCATATCAAAAACATCATAATTATATAGAAACAATCTCATTCGGAGTAGCTAGCTCCCAGAGTTTTATGAAGAACGCTCCTAGGATGCACCCATACGCCCCACAAACATACATTGATAATATAATATAACTTGAGCTCATAACAATTAACAGATAAGGGCGTGGCAGGTCAAAGTGCATTACTACCATTGACATTGGCTCGGTGTCAAACTAACTTAGGTCAAACCGAATTTCAATTATGACACAAGTCTTAATCAAACACAAGGTTCAGCAAATACAATCAATAACTCATTCATAAATACTCAAATATACTAAGATTCAACATGCATATCAAAGTCTTCCTATCATAAAGTTCAAACAATCGCATGATTCCATAAGTTCAGATTCACACAATCTCAATCGGAAATCCTAATACAAAAGCTAACGAAAAGACCGTTATAAAACCTTTACTGAAAGGTCAGAATATCTGTACCTTTCAAACGAATAAGTGAATACGAAGATGTAATCCTTATCTACACGATTTAATACTTATTAGCATCATTAATGTTTAACAGAAATCTCGTAGTGACAGCAACATTTTAGAGTATTAATCATTAATTTGCCAAACTTATGGTCTAAATGGTAAACTCTTATTTCTTATATGATCATCATTCAAAGTATAAGGTTTATAAACGTCAAGAACGGATTTTAGGACTCTCTTTCAAAATAGTTTACACAAGCCTTGATAACTTACATGAAATGACGAATTTGCACATTAGCTTTAACCCTAATCAACTTCCTATTTAGGTTCTAGGACGCATTAAATTCACATGTTACTTCTTTCAATGAACTTTGACCTAGAACGTATATGGATATCTCAAAACTCATGCATGCCTCTACAAAATCAACTCACACTTGTCGAACCCATAATTACTCAGAATTACATATTAAACCTTTGATATCTTTGATCTAACCTTATATTATCACCATTTTAGCCCAAAGGTTTTAGAATTTATCTTCCAATTTAATAACAATTCAAATGGCCTCTAAGTATCCTTATTTTATACGTTTAGTACATGTATTTTACTGTTTACAAAATAACCTTTAAGTTTCATAATTTACAAAACCAACCCAAAACTTTTATTTAAAACCGAATCATGCATAATTCAAGTACAAACCCTAAACCTAGGTTTAACCCATCATTAGTTCATCATTACTATTGCATTAATTACCCTTAATATAACAAGCAAAAAATTCTATAAACCCTAATCGTCCTTCTTTATTTTCTTTCCTTTTTCATACGCTATTGAACAATAAAACCCAAGACAAATCACACAAGCTTCGAATTCATGAACATGTATTTTATGCAGGTCTCCTTCATCTGGTCCCAAAATTATTATACTCGCTCGTTATTTATACATTTTTAGGTTTTCTATATGACTTGTTAAATATGCATGACAGGTTCTATATGACTTGTATATTGGTACAAGAAACTAACCACGATCAAACCAGCACCTTAGGACCTTGAACCAGATTTTTTAACACCTTCTTTACCTCAAATCGCCCAAGAAAAAATAGCTTTTAGCCTTGGAATGAATGTCGATTATGTAGGGTTTTCTTATAGTATAATCGGTATTAGGGTTAGAATGAACCGTATAATATGTATTTATATGTTTTACAAAAATATTATAATGGACAATGGAATCATTGGGCTTTTATTAATTTAATTCTTTATAAAACTAAGTCGGCTATATATATAAAATACAAAACTGATTTTATAAAATTATAAACTATAAAAATAATCTTTACAAGGTCTTTAAAATTTATTTGGATCATATGTGATATTTCTTAATAAGAATTTACATAGCTTGTTTGGTATTCAAAAATTATTCATACTTTTTGATCATAGGGGTATTTTGGTCTTTTTGTGAAATTTAGAAATTCAGGTATTACATCCCGACTTGACTCAAACTAATCTTATATATTGGACTTGATTATAAGAGCATGGGTGACAACCAGTGAACAAAACCAAACTCCTATGTCGGCGTATCGACCCATGGTTTAAACCCTAAACCAAAATAAAACACACAACCAATCTTTTTCCAATCTAAACAAGAACCATGAAATAAGTTTAGTGAAATAAGTTGAGTAAAGGTAATTCCTTTTTTCTTAAGCTAAATTAGCACTAGAATAATTCTTACCGATGGGGTTATAAACTAGTGGTATGGTTGGCTATTTTATTTAATTTTGACGATCAATTCAATATGTGGCAAACTACAATGACCAGACGTACTTTACAAGTTTGTAAAGGTCTTAAATGATTGAAGATATTACTAGCAGGGTACCCATGCGATGCGGCGGCGGGTACCTTGAAATAAAAATTTTCAATGAATCATGCTTTATAATCTGAAACGTTTTATGTGACGATAAATTTACGGATGTCAAAAGTTTCATGTCTCATATTTCAACTCTTTAGAATATTATAGCAGGGTACCAGTGCGTCGCGATGGCGGGTATCGAGTACTAAAATTTTCGGAAAAAAATGTTTTTAATTTTATGTTTCCTCTTACAATAACTTTACCAATAGCGAAAACATAATGAGTTTGAGTAACTTTAAAAAAAGTGATTGATAATGTCAAACTAAATCATATAAAAACAATTGAAAGTGGCGCGATTTTGCGATACAGTAGTCAATAATGTTTTGGGGTTATGGTCAAATTAGTTGATAGTGGTCCATAGTCACAAGTAAGTAGAAACATTTTTTTTATGAAATATATATATATATTTTTGAACATGTTTGTATCATTTATATTGTTTATTACACTTGTCCCATATATATAAAAGATATAAATAAAAGAATACTTATAATGTATACATCTTGCAAAGTATATATTTATGAAAATGTTTGAATAATTAATATTGTTTATAACACTTGTCCCACATAGATAGAAGATATAAATAAAAGAATGTTTATAATGTAAAGAAAACTTACATGTTTAAGCAATCATTTAGAGTTATCTATGAAAAGTATAATAATTAATATACTAATATATTAATCATTGAATTAGCACTTAGCGCTTTGCACATTTGCATCATTTTTCTTGAAAAAATTGTCCTGACTTTTACAAAAAAACGTTTTTTACTTTTGTGGTTAATTTTATTTAAAATAATTAAAATTTTATTTAGATTGGTTCTCAAAACACTCTTACGATATAATAATAGTTTTGGAACTTTGAAGTTCTGTATGCATTTTAAAATCATATTCATTTATATGTGCATTTTTGCATTAAAACTAAATTAATTCAAAAAAAAATAATAAATGAAGCATTAAAATGTTGTGGAAGATAAATTAGTAAAAGCAATTTATTGTGTACATTATGCATTAAAAATTGTAATGCTTAAAAAACACATTAATGACACCTTAAAAAAATTTAGGAGAGAGGGTCATCCCTCCATTATAAGTAGTATAGATAGATAGGTGTAAATGTGTCTAATCATATAATTAGGACTTTACACCTTTGCATCATTTGCTTTGAAAAAATCGTCCGATTTTTATAAAACAAAGTTTTTAGTTTTGACGGTAAGTTTTATTAAAAGAATTCCAAAAGGCGCATGTGTTGATTCTCTAGGCACTCTTGCGATTTAATAATATTTTTCGAACATTGTATTTTAGTGTGCATTTTTAAACTCTATTGATTTAACAATATCGTTTTCGGATGGCTTTTATGGCCAAGCCGAACCGGTGGTGACTCCGGTTCCCGGTTGAACCCGTTGGCCCGGTCCGTTTTTTAAAACCATATGTACCATGAACTTGTTTACATATAAATTGCATGAAGATTTGTGTGTTTTATTAGTTTGTACAATATGTATAATAACAAGTTTTTTTTCATATTGGGGGTGTTTTAAAAATAACATTTATTAGGTATTTATTGTTATGGAAGTTTTTTTTTTCTTATATTAAATTACTTTGTATTTTTTTCAAAAACATGTTTAAAAAAAGTGCTTTAAACTATTGCAACAAATGCTATTATAGATGTACTTATTAAAATTTGCCATTATTAGCAAGTGTTGAATCTTAATTTTTTAAGCCTTCCTTTTTAGGAATGTCCCAAATGCTTTATAATATAGTATAGATAGGTGTAAATGTGTATAATCATATAATTAGGATTTTACACCTTTGCATCATTTGCTTTGAAAAAATCGTCCGATTTTTATAAAACAAAGTTTTTAGTTTTTACGGTAAGTTTTATTAAAAGAATTCCAAAAAGCGCATGTGTTGATTCTCGAGGCACTCTTGCGATTTAATAATATTTTTCGAACATTGTATTTTAGTGTGCATTTTTAAACTCTATTGATTTAACAATATCGTTTTCGGATGGCTTTTATGGCCTAGCCGAACCGGTGGTGACTCCGGTTCCCGGTTGAACCCGTTGGCCCGGTCCGTTTTTTAAAACCATATGTACCATGAACTTGTTTACATATAAATTGCATGAAGATTTGTGTGTTTTATTAGTTTGTACAATATGTATAATAACAAGTATTTTTCATATTAGGGGTGTTTTAAAAATAACATTTATTAGGTATTTATTGTTATGGAAGTTTTTTTTTCTTATATTAAATTACTTTGTATTTTTTTATTATTTTTTTCAAAAACATGTTTAAAAAAAGGGCTTTAAAGTGTTGCAACAAATGCTATTATAGATGTACTTATTAAAATTTGCCATTATTAGCAAGTGTTGAATCTTAATTTTTTAAGCCTTCCTTTTTAGGAATGTACCAAATGCTTTATAATATAGTATAGATAGGTGTAAATGTGTATAATCATATAATTAGGACTTTACACCTTTGCATCATTTGCTTTGAAAAAATCGTCCGATTTTTATAAAACAAAGTTTTTAGTTTTTACGGTAAGTTTTATTAAAAGAATTCCAAAAGGCGCATATGTTGATTCTCAAGGCACTCTTGCGATTTAATAATATTTTTCGAACACTGTATTTTAGTGTGCAATTTTAAACTCTATTGATTTAACAATATCATTTTTGGACGGCTTTTATGGCCTAGCAGAACCGGTGGTGACTCCGGTTCCCGGTTGAACCCTTTGGCCCGGCCCGTTTTTTAAAACCATAAGTACCATGAACTTGTTTACATATAAATTGCATGAAGATTTGTGTGTTTTATTAGTTTGTACAATATGTATAATAACAAGTATTTTTCATATTAGGGGTGTTTTAAAAATAACATTTATTAGGTATTTATTGTTATGGAAGTTTTTTTTCTTATATTAAATTACTTTGTATTTTTTTAATATTTTTTTCAAAAACATGTTTAAAAAAGTGTTTAAAAGTGTGGCAACAAATGCTATTATAGATGTACTTATTAAAATTTGCCATTATTAACAAGTGTTGAATCTTAATTTTTGAAGCCTTCCGTTTTAGAAATGTCACAAATGCTTTATAATACAGTATAGATAAAAGAGATTAAAGTTGGTCAAAGTTTTATATAATGTTAAAAAAAATCCAAAAAAGAGATCAGTAATCATAATAATACTATTGCTGGTCAAGAGTGGCTCCATGGAGCAGGGTTGACGCTTTTAGGTGCACACTCTTAGCTTCCAATAAATGATTAGATTTGCAATCATGTGGCTTGTTCTTTCGTTATAAATGATTAGATGTGCTTTCGCTAAATATACCTATAATAAACATTATTTTAGTGAACAACATTATTTTAGTGAACATGATAATGTTTATGTTAATGGATAGGTTTTGTGTTGAATTAAAATCTCATGTAATTAACTAGAGCGGAGGAAGAATTTGTACTAGAAAAATCAAGAAAACATGCGATCATCATTGGTTTCCAAGAAGTTTTCCAAACTAACAAGTAGTTCACGTGATATGAATGAATATTGGATCAAAATGCTAGGATTGCAGCTAGGGAACATGCAACTTGAAAGCGACAATGGTCTTGAAATGGAAAATAGTACTAACTATTCGATCAATGTAACTAAACCTTGGGTTTATTTTTCTTGTCATGCCTTGAGTTGGGAAGCTTTTTATCCATTAAGCACGAAAATGGATGCATCGATCTATCAATGATCATCCATGCTGAAGAAGTCTTTCAGATAACTGATAAAGAGTGGATGGCAGCTGGACCGACCTACTCGAGTTCATCCTAGGAAAGGATGTTTTCGTAGGTCAGTCCCACCTGCCATCGACTCTTTATCATTTAACTCAAAGACTTCGTCGGCATGGATGATCATTGGTAGATCGATGCATCCATTTCTGCATAATGGATCAAAAGCTTCCCGACAGGAAAAGTAAACCCAAGGTTTAGTTACATTGATCTAGTAGTTAGTACTTTTTTCCATTTCAAGACCATTTTCGCTTTCTAGTTGCATGTTTCCTAGATGCGATCCTAGCGTTTTGATCTGATGTTCATTCATATCACCTGAACTACTTGTTGGTCCGGAAAGCTTCTTGGAAACCAATGATAATGGCATATTTTCTTGATTCTTCCGCTGCAAAAGCTTTCTCCGCTTTAGTTAATTACCTGAAAGTTTAATTCAACACAAAGACTATCCATTAACATAAACATTATGATGTTCACTAAAAAATTGTTAATTATATGTATTAGGGAAGAAAATGAATACCCCAAGATGCTTGTTTGCTTCTGCTTGTCTTGGGAGACTGAAATATTTGCTGATGGTGTAGATGAAAGTGGAAAGGTCAGGGGTCTAGCTCTATGATAGTGAGACTGGGGGAGACGCTTTCTAGCCTGCCCAAATCCTGAAAAATGAGTACTTGGGTGATGATGGATGAAAATTCTATGTAATTTGTGGCAGTGGAGGGAAAGATGGAAAGGCGATGTCATGTGGTGAAGAAAAGGTTTGTTCTTTATTTTACTGTATTTGGTGTAATAAGTTTTTGTCTTTACAAATTTGACTCCTATATTTTTGTATTTTTTAAACCACCATATTTGTCAAAGTTTAACCAATAGTTTTCAATTTGAACTTTCACTTCACTAATAAGAATGCGCGATTTTGTCTTGTGTCTTAATAGAGCAACCTGATAGGCCTAAAATTTTTCTCGGTAAGATTTTTTTAGCAAAATATTTTCAAATTGATATAATTATCAAAGATTGTCATATTTAAGAAGATCATAACTCGTTGCTATTAATATGATACGATAATAATAGTTACAAACTTAATATATGGACCACTGTTTATATTTGTCATATTTAAGATCAATTGGCTTGCACCATTATATTTCATATGTGGTGGTTTAAAGGTTGACATTATGGTATGATTATTAAATGTGATATCACCCCCTTTAACCTATAAGGGGGAGGGAGTGGTCACCTAGTACCCAATACTACTCAAATTGCCACATCACCTCTATCCAATAAAAACCCTCAAACTCAAAAATACCCAATTCTACCCTAACACTATCAAAAGTGGAGGGAGTGGTCACCTATCCTACCTAATTTTTTTTTCATATATTTTTAATACATAAAATCACATACAATATTAAAATAAAAACATACCATTTCATTAAAAATAAAAACATTACATAATAATTAAAAAAAAAGAAACATTACATAATACTTAAAAAAAAGAAACATTAAAAAAAGGGGTAATTATGAGAATACACCTTTTGCTCAAGGTGTCGACACTTTTTAGAAAAAAAGTTGGGGTATTTCCAAAATAAACTTTGAGACTTGCGACTTTTTCCTTCCAATCTAAGAGTGCCAAGTGTCCTGACAATTTTCAGAACCCAATCATTGGAATTACCTTTTCGTACCTATGATTTATAATCGACTTATATCCAGCGACTTTTTAAGATTCGAGCGATTTTTTTTCGATATTTTCGAGGAAAAAGTCAAACTTTAGAAAGTATTATTTTATTCCTTTTGCTCCTTCCCAATGCCGAGCGACTTAAGCGAATTAATTTGAGCGGTTTTTTAAAAATTGTACTTTTGTACTGTTATCCATTTTTTACACGACTGTAAAATACTTTTTACTTAAGCGTTTTTTTTTCAGCGCTTTTTCATATCACATATATTTCGTAACCTTATTCAATGAATTAGAATAATACATACATTACAAAATACTCCTACAAGTCAAGAACTATCCGTCTTCTCGAAATCATGCAAAAAAATGTTTCGTATTCGGGTATGTAGTTCTATGCTGATATATATAAATTGTTCGTATCTTTATTTTTTCCAGATTTTATTTGAAATTAATCATGTTTAATAGTAGTTTTGCAACAACAATTTAGTTTATTTTAGTTAGCAAAAGGTTTTAGATTGTGTTGGGGTTTGTAATTTATCTGGTGTCTGGAGATGTGATGCTTTGTTGTTGTACCTTTTTGCAGTAAATGCATTAAGGAATGAAGTAATATATGGTATTTATTACAAAATTGTACTGTGATGCTTGGATGATTGAATGCAGCTTTGTTACTCCCCTTATATGTAATTAAGTAGAATATGTTTTTGATTTTATTTTTATTTATTTATTTATTTATTTTTTTTTTCATTTGTAGGAATATGAGGCGAAAATCATCATCAGAAGTAAACCAAACTACTTTTCTTTAATAAAATCCAAGTTGGATAAAAAACGAAGGAAGTTGTTTCGGGGAACTTGTTTCGGTAAATGGTTGGACCTTTCTTATTTTGACCACGAAGCACATATGATAGATTATATTTTACAAAAACAATGTTATCCGAATGAAAATCATTATGATATGCCGATTGTATATTATATTGAAGACCGTCCCTACATTTCGGTCGTCCAGAGTTTTCGCTATCACGGTTTTCATTTTGAAAAGTAAGTTTTGAAAATATGGATTTGGACACCTCAATTTTAGGTCAAGGGTTTTCCCAAAACGTTCAGCTTCAAAAATTACAAACTTAGATATTTTTGGCCTAATTGAGGATGAAGAGGCATTTGGTATCATATGCGACGAAGATGCAGTACGTCTTTGTCTATTGTTAGCTTTGGAGGTTATCTTCATGGGCAGATTATTGGTTCAGGAAGTTGATGATTCTCTCATGCGATTAGTTGAAAACCTAGATGATTGGGATGCCTTCCCATGGGGAGAGCATATTTGGAGGCATTTGTATGATGAAATTTTGGATGTTGCGGATAAACACAAGTGGGATTTCCTTCAAGGTATTAACAAAGACCACAAGTTTGTTCCAACCTATACACTGTCAGGATTCGTTTGGGCTTTCAAGGTTAATATTTTATATATCAATATACACTAGAGTCATTTTATGTATCAATATTTTATGTTATTATTTTTTATTGAAATTCCAAAATCCGTATAGATATGGATACTGGAGTCTTTTGAAAGAAGCATTCTATGGTGGAATAAAGTTCCCGATATTATGCCAAGAGGAGTAGCGTGGTCAAAGAATACACCCTTCAAAAGATCTGATTATAAGTTTCTTTTTGGAAAGGTAAAAGTAATATTTAAATTTTTCTTATTAATGCAATCTTTTATTTTACATTAATGCAATCTTTTATTGAACATTATTATTTGATTTTTAAGGATTTCAATCCTGTTAAAGAACTTACACCGACAATAGCTGAGAGGAGATCTGATTGCTATATAAAGTTTACAGCATTTTCCATGATTACATACCTAGAACTCCACCAGTCAAAACCACACATCTTTACGACGAGTGGTTGAAGAAGATGGCCGTAGCACGCAAACGTGGCAAGACTGAAAGGAAACATTTACCTATTATACGCAGGAGTGAGAGCAGTATAATAAAGATCAGCATAACACAGGATGGCGTTATTACAGAGTTAAATAAGCGTTTGTTCAAACTCGAGACAATTATTCAGGTTATTTAAGCTTTATATTCTCTTCATAGACCCATCAATAATCACACGACTACTGATAATAATATACGTCCTTAATATTTTGTATCATTTATTTCGGGTTCTTGCTCGAGAAAGAAATGGGGTAATATATCCTTTTTTTTTCTTATATATACTTTGACATCCTTTTTTGTTGATCGTCAATACGTTTGCACCAAATTTACAAAAAAGCCCCTCAAGTATCCATTATCAGTAACCTGCTTGCAGTGGATTGAAAACCACTAGCAGTCGATACACCAAATTTACAAAACAGCCCTTTAAGTATCCATTATCAGGAACCTGCTAGCAGTGGATTGAAAACAACTAGCAGTGGTTTGAAAGACTGTAGCAGTGGATACAACAAATTTTCAAAACAGCCCTTCAAGTATCCATTATCAGGAACCTGCTATCAGTGGATTGAAAACCACTAGCAGTTTTGAAAGACTGTAGCAGTGGATACAACAAATTTTCAAAACAACCCGTTAAGTATCCATTATCAGGAACCTGCTAGCAGTGGATTGATAACCACATAGCAGTGGTTTGAAAGACTGTAGCAGTGGTTTGAAAGACTGTAGCAGTGGATTGAAGACCACTAGAAGTGGATTCAAAAATTTATTTATCTTTCGTATATATGCTTTTTATAAATACTTTTTTTCATTCTTAGGAGAAATTGGAGTTAACTAATGATCTTCGGAATCTTAGTGCATAGTTTTGTGATGAGCTTAATCATGATTTTATTGACTTGTTTGAGTCAAGTCAGTCAAGCATTGATACTAGTTCATCAGTATGGCTAGATGAATTTTCTGATGACGACGTTGCAAAGGTAATTTACAAAATCAGTAAACAAGTGTAGAACCCTTTCCGTACCATAACATATCATAACTATAGGTTTTTTATAAACGCTGACAGGAATTTATTATCCAAGAAGAATTAAGGTTGCGACATGAAGAATTACAAACTGCCCGGTTAAAAGAGCAGCAGTTGATGCAACAAGAGAAGAGGTTAAGGATGGAAGAGGACAAGTTGATAAAGCGGGAAGAGGAAAAGAGGTTGCAGTATGAAAATGAACGAAAGAAAAGGGGAGAAGCAATCATGAACTCAGATCATATGAAAGCCAGTAGAGCGCGTTTTGCAGTTTCCAAAAGGAGTGAACAACGTTCGGGTGAAGCTAATTCGTATTATTGGACCAAGGCATATGCTGAAAAGAAAAGACGATGCTCTAGCTTACCTGATCCAGATATGAGTGAAAAACTTAAAATTGTCACGCCTTGGGTTGAGGTATGAAAAATACTTCTTGACAACCTTTTAAAATATATCTTGTTAATGACAATTGATTATAAGTGTAATCGTTTCATATACTAGGATCTTGCACGCTCCAGCAACGCTGTCAACAGAGTTCATTTTACAAATGAATTTGACGAATTTCTTGGACAAATTGGACCGCTTAACTGCAAGTTTCCTTGGTGTGACGATGTGTGTGTGGATAGAAGGTTTTGGGAAAGTTTGGTTTGCTTAGACCCCCCTAGGAAAGGTTGGCTAAGGGATGAGGCAAGTACTCATACAACTGTACCTACTGAATTGATTTCTTATAACGTTTATCACACTCATTCATGTTTCGAAATTTACAGCACATAGAGTTGTGGGTTAATTACCTTTGGCATGTAAGGCCCGATACGGCTGATTGGGCGATGGTTAGTAGCTATTTTGTTCAGCTTCTGTTACAAAATTCTTTGCCGTTGTGGTATGCTAATGGTGAAAGATACTCTATTCCATGGTCTGACGTTAAGCACGTAAGTGACGATATATATATTTTATTCTAGTCCAGTGTCATTCATTTAATTATCCTGTTTAGATTTTGCCATATATTAATGTTATGTTTGTGACCCAAACGTTGTAGGTTTTCATGCCTATTAATGAAACTGAAGCTCATTGGTGTCTTGCGCGTTTGGAGATAGACACAGGCATTGTTACCTTTTATGATAGCGGTCAAACTTTTGAAGAGGAATGGCGAGAGTTTTATATCAAACTGAGGGAGTGTTTACAGGTTTGACTATTTATTCATATGTCATAAGAATTAATACAGAACCGTTTAACCAGGTTTTAAAACATTATATTTTTTAAAACAGTGTAACTTTTGTCCACAGCTACAATTACCTGAGGTCCTAGCACAAGCGCAAGTATTTGAGAAGAAAGGCATTGATCCGGCAAGTTATTTCATTACATTTACTATCGCTGAACAAGTACCGAAGCAGGCCGGGATATTTGGTGATTGTGGTATTTGGGTATGTATTTTTTTATACCGCTTGGATTTTGGTCTATCATTGGATGTGAAGGATCCTATTCAGGCTGCGCTTTCATACCGTGAACAAATGGCTAGGTTTTTTTTAAACACCGTGTTTGTGTTTAGTGATGTTCTAGTTTTGTTGATGTATTACTTGAAACAAATTGATAACCATATGCTTCCTCGAATGCTATTAATTTTTGTATTCAGTATGTTGTATGATATTGTTGTGTTCAAACTAATGTAATGGGATAATTAGAGACGCTACAAATTTGTATACTAGTAATATTTTTCTAAAAAAATGAGCAAAAAAAAAAGCACACACCAAACTATGGATATACAAAGTAGGGCTAACCCATGCATGCTACTTTACAAGTATTGTCCATTGGGTAATAGGCATTATCCAACATGTAAACTAGGCGACTTTTTTTTGTTGAGTTTGACTATATCTTATATATATCACTTGAGTATGGTTGTACTTTTTAGACACTTTTCTACTGTTCACTTTTTTGTACCTTTTGTGCCTTTTGTAGCTTTTGTACCTATTAATAACCAAAACTAAATTTTATCTTACATATATTTTGTGTTTTTTTTCAGATTTCTACTTTCTACTAACTATGGCATCACAAAACACATAATCAAAGGCCTGTTATGAATTATGGTATCAAGAATGGCTGTAAGTTTGTCCATTTACTTTTTTCTGTTAAATTTTATCTTAAATATATTTTGTTTTGCTGAATTATTTCCATTGTTACACAGAATGTCTGAAAACAGTCAAGATCTTGGGTTTGATGTTTATCATGGCAGTCGGTTCTTTTTTTATCCCTTAAGTTATCTAGGTGGAGATGTTTTACATTTGAGGTTACCTAGGTTGAGTAGGTTATCGTATTCTCAAATATGTGACAAACTGTTGAAAGAAATTAAGGAGGATATATGGGCTTGGTTTTTTTGTCTTCCAAGTAGTAGTCTAGAGGAAGGCTTGACCCTTGTAGAAGGTGATAATGATGTCAAGAAACTGTATGACATGGCTGAGCTCCATGTTCTAGTTGAGATCTGTCTTTGTCATCAGCCACAGGTTCATTTAGTTAGCTACTATCACAAGAACCTGTCTTTTGATTCCTCAGACGATGAACTGACATCTAAAATTAAAAGTCACGAAAAGAAAAAAAAATATGTCGACTGTCTGTCGTTTGAAGAACTAATGGCATGGGAAGAAGAGGAAAAAAATTCACCAGCCTACCTTAGGACACCTTATGTCAAGCCTTTTGTTGAAGCTAGTTTATTCAGAGGAAAGTCTGAATTTGGTGGTAATAATGACCTTGAATACATTCCTCCTTGTTTAAGGACTACAGTCCGACCTTATGTGTCGAATGACTTTGAAGATTCTTGGACACAGAAGTCCACTGTTACCGAGTGTTTGTCAAACGAATGTGGGTTCGAGATTAGTCCGTTAAGAGGTAAGAACCTTTTTAACGACTTTCAGGCTGCTGGTAATCATGACCTTCAGGATCCACATTCTACTAGTTTACTCCCATCTATTCAAACCAGCCCTTTAAAGTGTAAGAGGCTTTTTAATGATATTGATGGCCTTCCTACAGTTGGAAGCTCTACTGTAGTTCAATATGTGTCCAAGAAAAGTCGTTTTGAAACTGGTACCTTGAAATCTAGGAGATTATTTGATGAATTTGAAGCAGTTGGTAGTAATCAATCTGATGATATGAAGGGTGATGAGGCAATCAGTTTGGTTAATGATCAAGTGATAGTTGAAGGTTCCACAGCTGATCCAAGTAATTCGAAGGTATGATGAAGGCTACCATGTGGTAGTTATTTGATCTTCTAGGGTGGTATGTACCCTGTTAAACAATTTGTATTTTTGTTCCTTTCCAGGCATGATGACTAGTTAGTGTATGTTACAAACTACACTAACTAGTCATCATGATGAAACAATTTATTTTCAGTCTGTGGTGAAGGCTAGTTAGTGTATGTTACAAACTACTATGTGATGATGGTTCTGCTACCATGTGTATGTTACATTGCAATCATTTTGATTAAATATGGTGATGTCTATTTCAGTCCTGACTTGGTTCTATCAGCACAACCATCTCAATAACAAAACTACACAATCATCTTATTTCATAGATAAGATTTTCAACACAACCATTACATTCTCAAACGCTACATTCATATCATTCATTATTCAACCATTACATTCATTCAAAGAGTACTTCTAGAACCACATCCTTCTTCAATTGCTTTCCTTTCCTTGAGTTTTTCAAAGAATTCTTCCAGATCTTTAATCCTTTTTGCCAATGCCTTAAATTTTTCTGGTGTAATCCCATCTTGGTTCTCCTTATCCGTAACATCACCATGTAGCTTTTTCTTCACAGATAAGTCTGAAGCCATTGTGGATTGTTGTATGTGTACTATCGAACTGTCAGCAGCATCCTCTTTCCTGTTTGGCACTTGTTCAAAATTACCTTTTCCAGAAAAGTTCAAAGCCATTATGGGTTGTTGTATATGTACTATAGAATTCACTGTATTTATGCTTATTTTGTTGAGTTGTGTTTAAGCGGGAAGATTTTTTTTGGTGGGAAACTAGATAAGAAAGCGAATTTTTTAGCGATATAGTCTGAGCGACTTTTTTTATAGCGATTTATGATACACTAAAATCTTATCTTTTAACTATTTTTGGCCACGTCCAATTTATACCTACCAGAACCCTAGCTTTTTTCGTGCAACTGTCAATTTCGTTCAATTATTAAAATTGAATTTCTCAAAAGGTTCGTGAATCTTTATTGTCATGGTCCCGCATATCAATATTGACTGTATTTTATGTTTCAATATTCATATCAAAATTTTTGGCCACATTAACTTAACTTTACATTATTGTAATTGTTTATAAGGTAATCATGGCAATCGAGTTTGTGGTGCGACCAAACATAGCTTTTTACCCTGGGTTTCTTGAGCTTCCTCAATTTGCTCAACGTGCTTTTAATGGGAATCGGAATTTATATTTAACTGGAATTCAAAGACAACGGAAGAAAGTAAGGATTGTTGCTCGGTTAGGAGGTCCAATTAGGATTGTAGGTAACAAATGGGTAGAATTTGTTCATGAAAACATGTATACGGATGTTCATATGTTACACTTTGTTCAAGAAGGTGATGACTCTTTTTACGTTACTGGATATGATTCTAATGGGTTGGAAGTTGAGGAATATGCTGGTGTAGAAATTCGTCATATAAGGTTTCAGAGTTATCGGCTGCCATACCCTCATTTTCCACAGGTTATTTATAAGAATTAATTTTTTTGTTTACGTTTTTTTAAAAATAAGTGTATTTTATTACTGTATATGTTATAATTGTCAATCATGTTGTTGTCTCAGACATTGCCCGGTAATTTTCTAGATGGTATTGGGTTGCAAGGTACTGTTGTTGTTGTTGTTGAAGGAATGGAGTTTAATGTGGATGTTACTTGGGGCTATGAAAGAGGTCCTGATCCTCGTCCTTTGTATGTTATGGATGATGAAATGTGGTCAACTGCTCTTCAATATTCCGATATTGAATTTGGTGATGTTATTGTTTTTACTAAATTGGAGAACAATAGCTTGAATATAACCGTGTTTGGTTTTGATGGTAGGGCAAAGATACAGGGGCAGTTTCTTGGTGTGACACAATTGTTTTTCCACAAAATGATCTTGATAATGAAGATGGAGGTAGGCTTGAAATCTCATAATCATATTCAGTAATTTCATAACATTTATCTTTAAGATTTATTTTGATATTTTTGAAACAGGTGATGAGCGAATGCAACACATTTGCCAATGGTTTGGTCACCTTGATCATTTTGGTGAGCGAATTGATGTCTTTTATAGAAGGTCTACTGAAATTCTTCCTTTATGTAGACTTGTAAGTTTGTGTTTTGTGTGTACTTTTTTCTCTATGCATTTATATAATTTTATATAATTTTTGTAAATGTTAAACACCAGGATATTCCAGACCATTTTCTTCACAATCATCCTATGCATTTTTTTCAAAATGCACTTTTTAGGAATGATGCAGTCGAATACATGATGCGAATTCAGATTGACAATCATAGAGACAAATCCATACCGGGTGAATCATGTGAATGCACTAGGTGACTGGACCCACTTTTTTGAAGATTGTGAGTTTGAGCCTGGAAAGATGATAAGGTTTAAGTTCATGTATGTAGATTGTTATGATGATTTGGAGTATCCTGTTTTCCCTATTTGTTAGGAAATCGGATACGTTTCTTGCATGACATTTTAATTTTTATTTCTTTATTTATTTTATTTGGTTACATGAACAAACTTTCAGTGGTGGGTGTGTATATACTTGTATTCGATTGGACTGTTTAGAGTGTTACAAATTTTAACAGTTTATGGTAAGTACTTTTCAACATGGCCACTTTATGCGCGTATAACGGTTAGGCGGTCAACCCCTTTATACGTGAGGAGTTTCATTAACAACACAAAAAAAAAATTCAATAACATTTTTCACATATATATTTTCAACACAATCATTATGTTGTAATCCTTCATATTAGTGCATAATATCACTATTTTTCGCCTAGGTTTGGTTGATGTAATCTTGGTCAACATATTGGAGTGTGGTTGGTGTATCCACTGCTAGGGCATTTCAAACCACTGCTAGAGTTGATGAAACCACTGCCAGAATAATGAATCCACTGCTTGAGTTAAACCACTGCTAGTAGTGTTGTGTAACCACTGTTAGTATATTGTAATCACTGCTATGCGACTTTTCAGGTGTGAAAAAGGCATGAAAGTGATTAAGCGACATTTTAGGTGAATATTAAAGCAATTTTTTTTAATCGACGTTCTTAAATTATAGTACATCGACAACTGTAAAGTACTATCACATAAACCAAAATATTCTGAGTGACTTTTTAAAAGCGTATTTTTTCAATTTTGCGATTTATGATACACGAATACTTTATCTTTTATCTTTTTGTGGCCACATTCACTTCCTTCCGACCAGAACCCTACCTGCTTAATAATCTAATTCAACTGTCGTTTTCGTTCAATTATTAAAATTGAATTGTGCGAAAGGTTCGTGATACTTTATTGTCATGGTCCCCCATATCAAATTTGTCTCTATTTAATGTTTCGATATTCGTACCTAATTAGGGTTTACATTTAAAATTATATATATATATATATTTTAAAGTATTGTATTTTATGTGTTCTTGTAACAGGATGGCACCTAGTTGGACTTCAGATCCTCGTTACCTGTTTGACGTTCATGTTTTGGGCGAGTTTTATTTCCAACCGCTGAGGTATGAAAATGGGGGTGTTTTTTATTGGAGTGTGTCCAAGGATAGGAAGGTGGACTATAGTAGTATGTGCCAGTATCTTAAAGAACATACTGAGCTAAATTTCCATTCCTTGTTTTTCTGTTTACCACAATGTCAATTAGAGGTAGGCTTGAAACTAATAGAGTGTGATAGGGATGTGGCTGCCATGTATGACCTTGCTGATTGATATGGGAAGTTAATGATGTATATGGCACATAATCCCCAAAACTTATTTGATTTTTATTATCAAAATCTTAACTTTTATGATTCTGAAGATGATTATACAACTAAATTCATTATACATGGAAGAAGATTAAAAGATGCAAGCAATATGACATGTGATGAGCTTATTGCCTGGGCTGAAGAAGAAGCGAGCAGCCTTATTGCTGTTGATGTCGATATGTCTGTTAGCCATAGGGATGTAGTTGCTAATCTTAAGGTTAAGCGTAAGTTGGTTTTCATTGAAGAGCAAGATAAAGCCTTTGCACGCAATCGATAAAAGTAAAAAAAAAAAAAAAAAAAAAAAAAAAAAAAGCTATTTCTGAGCTGTTAGATGCTACTTTGTGACACATAAATCTAATAAACCAGGCGATATATGTGTCACAAAGTAGCATTAACAACCAGGAATATCGCGTTTTTTTTTTCTTTTTTATAGCAGACACTTTATTTTACCTTCGTAAGCGTCAAAGTTACCAATTAACTCATATCACACTTACCACAGGACACGTATCCATATCGATTATACATTATTTTGATGATGTAGGTTATGTTTTCAACACTACGTTGCAAGCCAGCATATCAAGGGAGCAGGTTATAACACAGGTATGTTCCAACAAAAGTACTTAGACAAACATAAATAAGTAAGTGCATATATTAAAATATCCAACAAAATTAACCTTACTAGGTTTAATAAACATCCATAAGCATAAACATAAACTTTATACATTCCTTAAACCCTACAACCCTAGCCATATATTAAACCCAAAAGACATATGAAAAACACCAGAAGAAACCAGATCAGTACACCATAGACTTGAGCTTCTCAATGAATGACATTAGCTCCCTTGCTCGCTTCTGCTTGTTCACAACCTTCACCAACATGTTTGCAATGTCTGCCAAATCCTCATTTTGCAAAATATTCAACTGTGAAATACTTTTCACACCTGAATCAAAGGGATACAAAAGCTCCAACTCTGCAATCACGAAATCCCTCTCAGCAACACGAGCCCTAATATCTTGGGCTTTTTTAGTTAATTCTGCTTCGTCCACCCTAGTGACAGTAACCTCCCTCCGAAACTTCTCCACCATCATGTCTCTAACGAGACTAGAACCAGCAGCAGCAGCTAACTCCTCGCAGAAAGGCCTTTTTGTAGTTAAATGCTTAGTCCATCATTTTCTTCTTTTGTTATTTTTTTTAACAAAAAAACAGTTAAAATTTTCCTTTGGTTTATGTGTGTTTTAATATGAGTTATAAGCTGTTTTGATTTGATAGCCACGCATAGTAATTATGGCCTTTTGACTTATAAGCCCTTTTGATTTGATAGCCAACTTGAACCAAAATAACTAGAGTAGACTACTTGATGAATTTGTTTACTTGATTGCCAGTTTGAACCTTTTTTTTCTTTAATTTGACAGGTTTCCATGCCTTACAGTAATCGTGACATTAGAAGACGGGTTTAAACATATTGCAAACGTGCATGGACTCAGAATAGTTGTATAGCTAAATTGTATATTCGACAATCGTATTTAGGTGCCCAAAATTTATCTCTCTATTTAGTTTCCTTTCTTTTAAATTGTTAATCGAACAAAATTAACCTTGTTTTTTAAACAACTTTTTTAAGCTTATATTTTTAAGCAATAAACTTTGTCGTAATTCAAAATATTTTTAGCATGTATATCACCCAAGTATCTACGAGAAAGTATGGTCTTTATATACAATAAGACATGTTTGATAAAAATACAATAAGACATGTGTTTAATAGTAGTATCACGTAAACCGATATATTCGGCGACTTTTTAAAAGCGCGTTTTTTTTCTTCTTAGCGATTTATGGCCACTATCACAAACCTCGACAAGAACTCTAGGTGATTTCACACTAAATTTAGTTACAAGTCAAATGCAAATCACCTCGACAATAAGAAAAGTGTAAAGTATTATCACATAAACCAATGTATCATGTAAAGTACTTTCCATAAACTCTAGGTCGAAGCGACTTTTTAAATGCGCCATTTTCATCTTAGCGATTTATGGAAACTGTCTCTTTAACCCGACCAAAACTCTACCTAATCAATTCTAAATTTAGTTACAATGCAAATGCAAATCTTTTTTGTTGACTCTGTCACACAATAAGAAAAGTGTAAAGTATTATCACATAAACCAATGTATCATGTAAAGTACTTTCACATAAACCGATGTATTCCGAGCGACTTTTTAAATGCGCCATTTTCATCTTAGCAACTTAGACCGACTAGACAAACATATTATGTTTTACTAACCAAAAATTGGATACAAAGATTTATGTGGTTGCTATATATATATATATATATATATTTATTATTTTATTATTTTATTTTTTATTTTAATTATGTCGATTATGCTATATATATTTTTTGTAATTCAACGTCAATGTAGTTTGTTTACTAAAACACAAAGACAAATATGATTAAGATTGATAACGACATAAACAAAAGTAAATACACTTAACTAGTACATCAACCCTAGGTACTAGTCAACTTTTACCATCAACACATCAACACATAACCCTACCTTCATAACCATAAACTAACCTAAATCAAAGCTTTACATAACCTAAACAAACATAAACCTAACATGAAGGCTTCACAAAGTCAAAGGACCATTGACTCAAGAGGTTCAATGAAGGATAACAAAGAAGAAACGCGAGCACGCCTTTCTAAGATGGAGGTCTGTTGCCTTCCAATCTCAGCCCTATCTTCATTTTGCATCCTTCTCATGTGGTGAACAGTCACAACAGATGAGTTTGTTGGACCAACAACCAACAGCTCTCCAATAAGCACATCCCTACATTGTACACGAGCGGTTAGCTCGTCAATCTTCTCTTGCAGATCTAATTCATCCCGAATAGTATCCCTAACTTCTCCCCAATATTCCACAATCATCATAGACTTGTCAGATCGAGAGTTTGCATGTACGGATAGTTGATCCAAGAGGGAAGACGGGGGTTGGCCATTGTTGTTGTTGGTTGAGATAAGTTTTTTAGAGATTAAAAATAGCAAGTACTGGAAATAGTGAGTGTTAAGCACAAAATGTGTTGGTAGTTGTGATAGGAGTTGTTAGAGCAGATTAAATAGAGTGGAAATATAGAGTGTTAAGCACAAAATTTTTTGTCATTTAGTAGTTTTAAAATAGAAGTGTAAAATGTATATTGTTTAGAAGTTATCCTCATTTTTTTTAAACATGATGGATGTTTCTCATATATGTTTTGATTGTTCATTTCTGCATGGGAAAAGGTGTTCATATATATGGTTGGATTTGGAGGACATATTTATGACAAAGGATAAACATTAAGGGTGCTTTTAGTTGGAGTAAAATTCCTTGTTTTCTATGTCTATTTTGTAAAATTTAGATGGGAAATTTATCTACACTTAAAACATAAAAATGCGTTTAATCGATATTTGTATTTTCTATTTTGAAGAAAAGAAGGAGGTTGGGGATTACAAAGGAAAACTAGGAAACAACTAAAATTTGTTTTGTAATTTTCCTTTGTTTTTCACAAAACATTTTGTAGAAAACAAAGGTGTTTTCCGAAGTTTTTTAATTTTTGATATTAAATTGTATTTTCAAAAGAACAATTTTTTGTTTGTGACAACAACACAAATTCGCTAAACATAATTTCATATATAACCATCAATCGATAACATAAAATGTGTTTCCAAAATCGCCAATGGTCCGAAACTATACATAAGCTACCTATACGCAAACGGTCCAAAACTATGCGTATAATCCATTTAGCGGTAATCCTAACCATGTTATTCTCTACAAACAAATCGTAACACATAAGGCGCGAACTCGTGTTAACCAGGCGGTTTTGTAAGTTGACTTCCGATATCTTCTGCTTCTTCGAGTTTGACCAAAGCTTAACCTGCGTATTTTAAATAGCTTAGGGTTTTAGGTAATGAGAACTATCCAAGCATCGGGTATCAAAAGACCCGTTAAACCATTAAGGTTGAGTTGGTCATTTTAACAATTAGGGTAGGAGGGTAGGATGGTGGATTTTGGGACATAAACCAAGTTCTTGGCAGGGTGTTGGGGTCCACCCCCTTTCATGTGTAATAACACTTTAACTAGGTTAATGAGATCATGTTGTGTTCATATGCTTGTGATACAAAAGATTTGATCGTGTTTGCGTACGACTATTTGAACAGTGTGTATATGGTTGAGGGTTACTGAAAACAAAGGAATGATGTTAGTGTGTCTACTTAAAGTGATATTATACCATTTCTCGACACCATTTCCTTATCCTTTTAACAATGATCACCCTAAAAACTCACCAACAATTATCTCCTATATTATGAACCAACAAAATTGAAGTTTGCGTCGGTGACACGTGGCTTCTTTGATGGTTTACTGAGGTACACGGTTTCTTGGTCCAGTAGATACAGGAAGTGTACAACACATTTTTTCTTGTTACGGTTTGTTATGGTTACGATGATGAGAGTTGAATCTTGAAGGGTAGAAAGGTGGTGCAAAGTGGTTTAGCCATGCGTTGAGAGTTCATAAATGTGTATGTATGTTTTTAGTGTGTGTTTTTGGTACAAAGTCCATGTTTCTGTATGACAAAGAGATGTCGAGATTATAGTTAGAAATAGATGACAGGGTTTGTAATGATAATGATGGCGAGTGAAGTGGAGTTAATGAGGCACCCGCACAAACCCTTTCATATCTCTCGCCACCATTATATATCTATCATTACAAACCCTTTCATCTCTCTTGTTATCATCTCTGATCTCTCTCTGTCACACAGAAACATGGACTTTCTCACCAAAAAACATACACTAAAAACACACACTCAGTTAAACAATCTCAAAGCAAGCTAAACCCTTTTGCACCACCTTTCTACACTTCAAGATTCAACCCTCATCATCAGGTAACAATAACATACCGTAGCAAGAAATGGCTTTACACTTTCCGGTATCTACGGACCAGAAATGTACCTCCTCGTCGTAAACCATCAGAGAAACACGTGTCATGGCCTTTTGACTACAATTTTGTTGTTTGATAATACATGAGAGAATTGTTGGTGAGTTTTTGGGAAGATCATTGTAAAAAGGATAATGAAATGGTGTTGGGCAATGGTATAATATCACTTTAACTATACAAACTAACAACATTCTTTTGTTTTTAGCAACCCTCAACCATATACACACTGTTCAAATAGTCGTCCGCAAACACGATCAAATCTTTTGTATCACAAGCAGATGAACACAACATGATCTCATTAACCTAGTTAAAGTGCTATTACACATGAAAGGGGTGGACCCCAACACCCTGCCAAGAACTTGGTTTATGTCCCAAAATCCACCATCCTACCCTCCTACCCTAATTGTTAAAATGACCAACTCAACCTTAATGGTTTAAAGGGTCTTTTTGATAGACGATGCTTGGATAGTTCTCATTACCTAAAACCCTAAGCTATTTAAAATACGCAACGACATATCTTACCTTTTAGCCTCGACTGTGGTCGCGGCTTGGCCTCAGATTGGCACCCGTGACACCTAATCAATTTCAACAAATATAAAAGCAAAGCATATATTCCTACAACTAATCAATTGCATATAATATATTTTGCTCAAGATAAGATCGAAACCGATATCAATGTTGTTGAAGGTTTAATGAATTTTTTTTTATAAACAATACGAAAGTTATTATAATCACTTACAAACCACAATACCTAAGCTTTTCAATCAATTTGGTGTAACATAAACAAAACCCATGCATTAACCAAATAAGAGAACATAAACTATATAAAAAACCCATGAAGCTTTTACGTCAGTCAAGAGTATTTATAAAAATTAGTAAGCGATACCCGTAGCGGTGATGTAGTGGTGGTGGAGGCGGCTATGATGTAGCGGTGGTGAAGGTGGTGCGATGATGAAGATGAAGGAGGTGAGGTGGCAGTTGAGGTTAATAACTTTTGTTATGTGTGATATGGGTAGTATGTGAGTTATAGGTTCTTAAATAGAAGTTATTATGGAATCGAGAAAAATTAATGTGGGGAAGGTATAAGTTGTTGAGGAGTAAATTAAGTGGTTGACTTTGGTGGTCGGATGAATGACTTGGAGTTGACCTGATAATGTATACTTGGGGCTGTATTGTAAATTTGATGTATCCACTGCTAGCATCTATCAAACCCTGCTAGTACTTTCAAACCACTGCTAGTTGTTTTCTGATAATGTATCACCATTTTGTAAATTTGATGTATCCAATTGCTATCGTCTATCAAACCCTTTGCTAGTGCTATCAAACCTATCAAACCACTGCTAGTGGTTTTCAAACCAACGCTAGTGGTTTTTAATGTATAAAATTTGATGTTTGCTAGAGTCTATCAAACCACTTGCTAGTGGTTTGAAATCCAACTGCTTAGAAGGTTCCTGGTAATGGATACTTGAAGCTATTTTGTAAATTTGGTGCAAACGTATTTTTTCCCCAATCACCTTGCCAGTTGAATTAATTGAATCTAGTGTTTGTAATGGAGTTAATGAATCTATATGTTATGTTCTAGTGTTTTAATTCGTTAATTATGTTGTTAATTGTTGTATTCGTCTAAAAGAGTTGTTATATGGTTTTGATTGTATTGGGTGTTGGTGGAACTATGGTCCTTGGTCAAACAAATTTAGAGTGTAGGGGACCGGTTTTAGTCCCCTATCACATCTTGCATTAACTTATAGCAAGCACTTTGTAATATCGACAATATTATGTTTGAACAAGTTTTTGTTTTTTTTGTTGACTTTATAAGTTGACTAGCTTGTAAATTTATGTTGTCTTTACTCCTATCTACTTGTTCAACAACCACAACTCCCATCTACTTATATAATACATCTTAAGTCAACAATTGTTTATCATACCACCATATTATCACCATGGATGTAGAAAATGGTTGTCAAATGGTATGCATTGACTATTGGCTTCAAAGGGAAAAACAAGTGGATTGACCTTTTTGCAAGGCGTCCACCTTATAGAGCTTTCATGTGGTATGTTTGTCCAGTATGCCTTGAGATAAGGGAACACATCTTATCTTGGTAGAGATGGTGTTACAAGGGAAAACACAACCACAGGAGATAGTGGTGGATATGTCATGGGTCTACATATTTTTGCACCTACTAGTGTTGCAAGGCGGTGCATCCTTGAAGCGGCGATGAAGAACAAAGTGAACCACCTACAACTGAAATAGCAAGTGGAGAGCGCCCAAGCCAAACACCATGTGAAGCACCTTGCACTGAAAGAGCAAATAGAGAGCATGCCCGAGACAAACACAGTTGAACCAGCGCAGCGGCAAGTATTGACCAAATGGATCACCTACTAGTCATTTATCGCTATGAATTCCTAGCAAGAAATGTTATGTTGTCTTTCAGTCTAAATGTAGCTTTAAGCGATATGTGTGTGCTTCTTTTGTTATAATAATTGAATTTTGGTTACAATTTGAATCTGTTGACTTTATAAGTCAAACAAGCGAGATTTTAAAAACTAACAATTCGGTTTGGTATCCTCTAATAATTTGGTTTATGTTGACCTTATAAGTCAAAATGGGTTTTCACCACCTTTGGATATGCAAGTGCAAACTACAAAATGAAAACAACATTTGAAATATACCTACACCACCACCTAATTACACCATATGAAGCAAAACATACATGTTAACAAGTATCGTTTTCAGTAACCATCACCAGCCAAAAACTATACATCTTCATTACATCAACAACTAAAAATAACATGTGAACTTCTTGATGGGAGGCTTGTTTTTCATGGGGGGAGACTTGAGGTCCTTAGGGGGGGGGCTGCATTGTAAATTTGATGTATCCACTGCTAGCGTCTATCACACCACTGCCTAGTTGTTTTCTGATAATGTATCACTTGAGGGGCTGTAAATTTGATGATGCTATATGTCTATCAAACCCCACTGCTAGTGCTATCAAACCACTGCTAGTGGTTTTCTAGTGGTTTTCACGATAATGTATACTTGGGGGAAATTTTTGTAAATTTGATGTATGCTAGAGTCTATCAAACCACTTGCTAGTGGTTTGAAATCCTATACTAGCGAGGTTCAAGTAATGGATACTTGAAGGGGCATTTGTAAATTTGGAAAGCGTTTTTCCCCAAATCTGCCAGTTGAATTAATTGATCTTCAAATCACTTCCAATTGACGCTCAACATAAATCCTAACCACTCCAAACTGCTAATTTCACAATCCCACATCATATTCCATAACAAGTCACAATGCCGTCGAAGTATTCCAACACCCATAACCTAGTTGCTTACTTAATAAAAAGTAATCAATCAGATGGTTTTCATGGCATGATTGATTTTATCAACCACACTAAAATTCACTTTGCATTAACTGTAGCACCCACAATTCTTAAAGACTATATATATGATTTTTGGGGTAATGCCTGAGATCTGAGGGCGAGATGGAATAGAGGTGTTTAGGACTGTGGTGGATGATAATGAGATTTTGGTGGATGAGGAAGTCATTAGAGGTACTTTGATGTTCGATGATGCTAATGGACTAGTTAATCTTTCTGATAATGATATATTTCAAGGTTTAGTAAGGTTAGGTTATACAAAAGGGGAGCGAGGTAAAATTTTTGAAATGTATGTTTTCTTCCCAATGGAAGCTTTTAATTCACACCTTGTGATGTGTCTGCGAGTAATAAGACCGGGTTTAATGAATTTCCCTCCAAAATTGCAACTGCTTTAATTTGTCTATCTGAAGGGATGGAATTCAATTGGTCTAGCATGATTTTTGAAGGGTTTATGCAGAATATTAGGAAGAAAGGTAAATATTACTTGTATCCTAGGTTTGTTCAACTTATTGTTGATAGCCAAATAGCAGAACCTGTTGAACATAATACAAAGTATGAGGTGCATTATATGCTTCCTAAGGTTTTTGCTCATATGAGAAACCAAAATCCTAATTTAACAATCCCAATTGTTCCATTGTTCCCTCATATGATTAATTTAGCTGTCATTCGTGAGTTTGATGATGTAACTGAACCCCAATTGACTGAACCTGAACCCACTGCCACCTTAGTTGCACCTACTGCTAGTACAACTGTAACCACTGACACCAACCCTGATGCTATGATTACTTTACCCAAGGATTCACTCCTCGCACCAGTTCACACGGTCGTGATGAGGGTAGCTTGGAACATCAACATGAATTGACGGATAATGATCATGTATATGATGACTTTTCCAATGAACCACCTCTCGGACCGTTAACACAGTCGAGTTGGTGATGAAAATCTTGAACGATTAAATGAATTGACGGTTAAATGTACAAAAATGGAGAATACGATCAGACAATTGAAGCACAGGATGTTTGTGATGGAGAAAGTTAGGAGACATGGGCTTAGTGTTGTTAGAAGAGTTAGGAAGCAGAATAAGAAGGTGAGCTCCTCTCAAGATGTGGTTTTGGAGGACCAAAAAAACAGGGGAGGGGACAAAGGATTTGATTCAGGAGGTTGTTGTGCATATGGATGAGGATGGATAGTGTAGATCATGGAGCAGTATGTGGTGTCGATAAAGATGGGAATGAAGGCTGTAGTATGCTGAACATTGTAGTAGGATATAGAGAAGGAGGTGGTGCAAGACACATCACTGCTAGTGTTTCTGTAACCACTTGCTAGTTTTGAACCCATTTGCTACAACTTCAACAGAGGTAACCACCCATGTTGTAGAAGTTAAAGAGAATGGAGGTGGTGCGACACATCCACCGCTTGCTAGTGTTTCGTAACCACGGCTAGTTTTTCGAACCCTTGCTACAACTTCAACCGAGGTAACCACACCAACTGTTGTAGAAGTTAAAGAGAATGAGGTGGTGCAGGACACATCACTGCTAATGTTTACGTAACCATGGCTAGTTTTCGTGAACCCACTGCTACAACTTCAACTGAGGTAACCACACCAACTGTTGTAGAAGTTAAAGAGAATGAGGTGGTGCAGGACACATCCATGGCTAGTGTTTGTAACCCGCGACTATTTTTGAACCCATTTGCTACAACTTCATGAGGGTAACCACACCACTGTTATCTTAGTCTCACACTGCGCTATTACTACCACATCTACAATTGTCACAACTACATCTGTTTCACCACCTAAATCAAAAGAAATTGAGAAGGAGGCTGCCAGTGATAAATTTAAGCAAAAGTTCATCAAACCCTACACCTACCATTGCACCTGCTCCTATATTTCTTAAACCAACTGGACCTAAACCCTTGAGCAAAAGTTTGACTATTGGTGAGCCTTTGAAGAAGAAGGTGGCTCTACCAGAAATTGGAAAAGGAAAAGGTATTCTTGAACCGAGATAAAGTTTAAGAATAAAGAAGAGTAGATTGCTTATGATCATGACTTTGGTGCAAGAATTGTAGCTGAAGAAAAGCGAAATAGAAAGGAAAAAGCTAGAAGAGGAGGAAGCTAGTCAGAGATGGTTAGATGTTTGGGAGGATACACAATCCTATCTTGAAGCTTCTAATAATATTAAGAATGAGTACACTCGTCAAGAGTGGGAACTGTTGTCTAATAATCAAAGAGCAAGAATCATGGGTGAATGGGCAACAAGGATCAGCAAAGAGAAAAAGCAAGTCAAAAGAAAGAAACCTCCTACAAAGAGCGAGATGAGAAATACATACATGAAGATTATCAAGAATTCAGGCATACATATTCTTGAAGATCTAAGAACATGTTCATTTGAGAGGATGAAGGAGCTTTGTCTGATGTGTATGAGAGTTAATGATGATTTTAATCCTATGAATTATGAGAAAGAAGCAGAATGGTTAAAGAAGCAATCCAGTTCTAAAAGACAAAAGGTGGATGAAGAGTTGAAAAAGAAAGAAAGAACTAAACAGTATTTAAAGGAGACTGATAATCCTAATCCTGAACCTATTAATCCTATTCCTTTAAAAGCAGTTCATCCTATTATGGATTGGCAGATTGTTATAGAAAGAGGTAGAGAAGTAGTTGAGATTACAAGAGGTGATGGAAGCAAATCCACTTATTTCAATTTTGGGATCTTACTGGATTGTTTGACTAAGAGTGATTTGGACCAGTTGTGGAAAGTAATGAAGTTCAGATATGGGAAGTTAGGTCCAAATGGAGAGTTAGCTAAGTTTGTATGGGCTGCTATAAAGAACATGTTTGAACCTGATCTTGATGCTGAATATTGGTATGATTGTGAGGTGGTTGACTGGCTATTGTACTCATCTGCAAGGTTCATCTTTGTAAAAACAAAAAAAAAGGAAAGGTTTTTCATGTTTGTTGATAGGGATTATCCTTTATCAAAGAATGTGGCAAGAAAAATGCTGGTAGCTAAACTCACTTCAAGAGGAACAAGGGAGACACATCCTATAATTGATCCACTGTTTCAAAAGATAGAGAAGATTGCAGACATACAAGGAACCACTGCCAGAGGTAATTAAACCACTGCTAGAAGATTGAATCCACTGCTAATGTTAGACCGCGGCTAGTAGTAAAGTATAACGGATTAGGCGCAAAAATTTAGAAACCAAGAAAAGGATGCAAAAAGGTAAGACGATACTTTTAACAATGTTAAGTTAATGTCTTCGATTGTTCATTTTTGTTATTTTCGCAACCTCATTTTAAATTACAATCCCATAGATTCCATAGGTATACGCTGGATATGATGAAAAGACAGAAGATTCAAGACCATCCAACTATTGAAGACAAGAAAAAAGGTGAGTAAAACTCCTACTTACTAGGAAACTTTATTGAATAAAGTAGGTTACTAGAAAAGCACGTACGATATAACACTAAGTACTTGGAAATCAGATACATTATAACACTAAGTACTTACTAGGGGCATATAGTACTCTTAGTTACTAGGAAATCACATACGATATAACATTAGTACTTGCATATCTCGGCGGTGCTTATAGCGGCAACATACCCTCAAGCTTATGAATAAATAAATTCTTGTTTCGAGCACTCAACTCCAGTTCGCCTGCCAAGATATTCATTTGCATCACTTTGTGTTCACTAAGGGCTTGCTCCTGCTTTAGAAACTCAACAGTTTTTGTGGCACCTTCTTTCGCACAGTTGCCATCTCTTGAATAACGGCAGCCCTTTCACGATTAAGTCTAGCCAATTCTTTAGTTAGGATGTTCACCTTTCTTGCCAATTGAACATCTTCGATTCATGATACTGGCAGTAGTAAATCATCATGTCTGTCCAGTTGTTAGTGTTAGCAGCAGCTCTTATCTCATCACATTTAGGCAGACCTGACATTGTTTTTGCTTACTTATTTATGGAATGATGTTGTGTGAAAATATACTTGCAAGTTTGCTCTTAAATAGACAAATTGAAAGGTAAATAAATAGTCACATGCATACCATTGACGTTACACTATATGCCTGACTCCTATATGTTTTTATAGAAAAGAACAAAAAATATGCACATGTTCAACAGTTGATTGTATAACATTCTCACAAAGTAACATAAAAAAAAAACCAATAAAAGCAAGCCACTCCTGTAGCTATTATTATTCAAGTAACAAACATTGAAAATCCTAGATGACTGATAAGTTGTGCTTCCATTGTGTAAAAGTTCAAATTGAAATAACAACTATAAATCGTCCAAATGAACAACATTTTCAGTCACAGGTTGTGGTGAATGTTGTTAGGAACGTTGTTTTCAGGAGTAGATGATTTACATTTCCATACGAAATCATTGTTTGATTGAGCACTTGATTCTCCCTGTTCGACCTCTACACGCGTCCTCTGTCCTCCGTGTCGTTCTTGTTCCAATGCTTCTTCGTTAGTTGTAGGGGTGCACGATTGTGAGTTTCTTTTACGTTTCTGAGATGTGACATTAGTTCAAACAACCAAAGCAGTAATTACATACAAAATTATATACATTGAAATAAAATATAGAAACACACTTGCCTTTTTTTGTCATCAACGGTTCGATTACATGACTGTCTTGTGTGTCTGCCTTTCCACACACCACGGGTTTTGCTTTCGCTCTTCCCCTGTGATCGGATCGTGTTTTTCTTTGGGTCTTCCAGGTTGTCGCTTATCCATAGGGTGGTTTTACGGTTTGCAAGTCATCGAGGTATGCCACAAGGATACATCTTTTAGAGGATAAACCCTTGCTTCGTATGTATTTTTAGTGACGTTTTCTTAAACCAATCCATCGGCCAACTGCTAGTGTCAGTCATCCCTTCAACTCTAGACACAGCACAAACATGACCACAAGGTAGACCAGATAGCTGCCATTTGCGGCAAGTGCATTCTCTGTTGTCAAAATCAACAATATGAACATGTTTCGGATCAGTAACTTGGTAAATATTGTGCATCTCAATTCCGTTAACACCCCAGTTAGCACTCTTTGCCATTCTATTGTTTACTTTTGCATTTGCCCATTCGGTAAGTTCATCCGTTGGAGCATCTGAAATAAAGAAATAATAATACATTTTCGAGCGATGTGCCAAATATGTAATAAACCAATTATAATAGATAGTTTTTTAAGTTACCTTTGTATTTTGCTCGACATTCAAAATACCATTTTTGTAGAAGCCTTCGGTAGTACTCCATTAGCTGGGTTATTGGAACCTTCCTAACATCTTTGGTTAAAGAGTTTACTGATTCAGCACTATTTGAGGTCATGTAATTGTACCTGTTTGCGGGCATAAGCACGACCATTTATCAAATCCAACTTCATCTTTTAGTTTTTTATACACATCAGGTTTTAATGATTGAATCTCAGAAATTGAAGCATCAAACTCCTGCTCTGTGTAAGCTTTGCATGTCCTCCAATATATAGCCTTCCACTTTCTAGTTTTCAAATTGCAGTTCAACATTAAATGACGACAACATAAACCATGAAACGCGTTGGGAAAAACGGTACTACATGCATGTGCAATTTCCGGATGTCAGAGATGATGGCCAAATCTTTTACTTCACCAATGCATTCTTTAAGTTTGCTCAAAAACCAGGTCCATGATTCATTGGTCTCACCTTGAGAAACACCATTTGCAATAGGTATAATCTGGTTGTTGTCGTCCATCCCAACAACGACCAGATTCGTACCAAGGTATCTCCATTTAAGATGTGCGGCATCAATTATTAGCAATGGTCGCATAAAATGTAAGAAGCTCCGAATCTATTTTAAATCAATGAGAAATTGCTTAATTAATATTATTTACATAATAATGAAGCTATTAATTAGAAATAAAAGATGATAGAATTTATGAAAAACTTACAGCAACACCGAAACCAATGAATACCATCTTAAACCGATCTGTCTCATCTGTCTCAATGTGTGTTACTTTCCCCTCATTTTGCAACTTTAAGTTATAGCAGTAATACGGCAACTGCTCAAAAGACTCCCTAGGACAACCGTTCAACAACTGTAATGCAATGGTTTTCCCACCCCAAGCTCGGTAGTAAGAAATGTCTACTTTCCAATCAACATTAAAATCTTTTTTTATGTCCGCACCCGTATAGACCCTTTTGCAATTCCTCAATTTATCAACAAGTATGTGACCCACTAATTTTCGGGTAGCATTTCAATGATTAGGATGAATTTTGTTCGGAACATGTATGATCGTTAATGGAAGTAACATAGAAGTATCGGTTAACAACACTTTTTCGATGCGTTAATGTACAGTTGCAACCTTCTGCAAAACAATGCTACCACATGTACCTTGTCTTACATGAGCTAGTAACTTTATACTCAAACATATCAACCAACGCTTTTATTCCTATTGCATAAATGCATCCTTGCTTATCATCAAACCGACTACCCACCTTTAATTTAGATACTACAGGGTGTTTATGGTTACTTAGCTTATTAATTTTGGGATCAGCTGAACTGGGTGGATCAGGGATATTTAGAAATGTGGTTTTCTGCCAACTAGGCTGCACATCTACATTAACGTTTGCTTTTGCACCCTCGTTATTATGATCTTCAACTTTTGGTGTTTGAAAATCAGATTCTTGAGGAAACAAAGGAACATTAAGATCAATATCAAGAGTCTTAGAAGAAGTAGGCGGCTTTACCTCGGAAGATTTCTTGATAAGTTTGATGTATAGTTATGCGGATCACGTTACGCTTACGGCATATTTCATGAACGAAGAAAGAAACATCATCATCGTCACTCACATCAATTTTGGTTGAAGCGGACATGTAGTATAAACTGATGATCTTTTCTTTAATCTGATATTTGTTAGTGAGATAGGTAATCAGATGTAGGTAGGTGATGTTAACTGGAAGTATAACTCCACAAATTGATCTCTCAAAATCCAAATAAAGTTTGAATTTTAGGGAATTAGCTAAGTCATTTTTATGAGATTTGTGTTCTGGGATTGTACAAAACAATAAACCCAAAAAAATTCGCTGAAAAGAGGACCTTTTAGTCGCTCAATATAAAATTCGCTTAAACTTTTCCCTCCACATTCACAAAGTATATTTCCCGCCAAATTTGATGTCACTCTACTAGAAAAGCGTCAAGTTTACTTATTGGGTGAAATAAAACAATGGCTCCCTCCTCTGCCTCTACTTCGGATCCAATCGAAAGCCCTTGGAATACTACATCAATGCTACACCTGTGAATGTCCAAAACCATTACGGTGGTAGTACAAACCATCTTGGACCCGGAATCATCCTGGTAGAAGATTCAAGGCTTGTCCAATTTATGTAATATTATTATGCATTATACTTATTTTACTTGTTAGGTTTAATATGTGAATTTAACAAATCTTATTTTTAGGACAAAGAGACCAAATGTAACTTCTATGGGTTCCTAGACCCGGAACTACCAAGTCAATATTACAAAGATTTGTTTTACAAGGAACATGAGGAAAAGAAACATTTAATGAAGACGGGAAAGCGTTCAGTCTCGAATGAAGTTATTGAGGTTTCAAACAATGATATCATGCAAATGTTGGATGAGTTGACTTTTATCAAGTCAATAGTGCAAGTTCATGACAAAGTTGTGTTGGTTTTCAGTTTGGTTGTTCTCGTCAGTCTTTGTAGTTTGGTTATGGTAATCTGTTTAGCAATAAGTGTTATGTAATATGTATGTTATAGTCTTTTAGCAATAAGATTGTTTGTAGTCGTTTTTTCAAATTAAATGGATGTTTGTAAAAAACAAACATTTTAGCAATTTACACAAAATGTTTGTTGCAAATAAACAGTATCACTACACGTATATACAGAAACAAGGGCTTAAAGAAAGCCTACATGGGTGTTAATACCAAGTTGCACTACAGACATGCATAGAAGTTGTCTTTTGATGTCCTACACAGACATACAGTTTGTGGTTACATTTAGTTGAACAACAAAAGTCGAACCCCAGCGTACAAGCCATACCCAAAGAGATGAAATGCATCTTTATTCATCACTTGTATGAACAACCACCTTATACTTCCAAAAGTACTCCACCATATGCTCTCGATACGCCAAAGCAACTTGAAGAGGGTCATCAACCTTCACACTTAAGTTGTTACCGGCACTGTGCAAAAAATACATACCCAAACTCCACAATCACCGTATGCATTGGCTTGTATAGGGACATCAACCGCAACTCGAAATGTGATCTTATAATCGAAGCAGATATTGATTTGGCTTGAAGAACTTTACACAAGTTTAGATACTGTGGTAGCTTTCTCTCAAAAGTGACCTCATTTTAAATTCTTTTCTCTCGTCTCAGTTTCTGGCGTACCTAGTGAGTCATAAATTGTTATAACTCCGGTAAATTTGTAACTTCGTGAGAAACCGATTAGGTCAGTGCGTTCACGGAAAGTATACCTAAATGTGAACAAATAAACCTTGTCAAAATTCATCACATTTTGAGCATGTATATATTTACCCAAGTATCTAAAAGAAAGTATGGTCTTTATATACAAACCTTCTCGACACTAGACCATGGCAATGGATAGAGTTTACCAGTGGCGTAGTGCGCATAGACCCATCAAGGATAGAAGAAGAGAAAAATGGTCCGACCATAGCCCAATCGGCATTGCCCGGCCTGAACCACATTAGATCAACCCAAGATCGGATGCTGCAAATTTTTTTATAAGCAACATACCGTTAAACTAATTCAAATAAAAATTAATTATTTTATAGAAATTAAATATCTGTTAAGTACCTCATCTCCAAGCCATCCTTTTTTATTGCCCCTTCCATAACCCAACAAAGCCAACCAAAATTTTTGATGAACAACTATGTCGCCAAGATCCCAAGGAAAGTTATGCGATGACTTAAATTTTTTTTTTATAAACATATCCATACACGCTGGTTTAGTAATCTTGTTGATATCGCAACCTTCAGGACGTGACAGATCCTGAAAAATTTTAAAAACCAGATTAATGTATATGTCTTTAAGATGTATGTTTGTAAATGTAGTTCTGCTATACCTCTGCCCATGTTTCCAACTGATTATCTTCACCACATGGGGGATTAATATCTTTTCTCGGTATTTTGGAGCGTCATTTGACGAACGGCTGTGGAGTTGTGGGAGGAGGTTCACTATGGGTCCTGCAAACACTTGCCTACCCGCTTTGACCTTTTTGAGTCAACATCTTCTTTCAAAACAGGAGTACTCTCTTGGGTAACTTTGGCATTACTCTCTTTGGTAACTTTGGCCTTTCTAGTTTTCTTTATTGCTCTGCCATTATAAGGTGACTTGTCGAACTTACTTGCATTTCTCTTCCTTTTAGCACGCATGAAAACATCCTATACAAAATAAATTCATCATTGAAATAACATCAAACTTTTGAAGTACATGTGGTAAGTTTAATAAATAACGTAGGCTACCTCTAAGTTGTAGTCAAAGGCTTATTGGCTTGTCCGTCAGAATTATGAAACATGGCCTGTCTTGCTTTCACAGCATCATTATCAATTTTGTCTAATACCGCCTTGGTAGACAACTCATTTGCAACCGTAACTCAACCCGTTGACTTTATCATTAGCGTGGCCATCAACATTGTGCGATTCATTATGAACAACCATCTCTCAAGATGATTCATATGCTCATCCCATCCACGCCATTTGTGACAACTGCTTCACTTACTTTCATGAGAATCTATAATGTTATTTTGCAACATTTAACAACGCCTCCACGATCATGAGAGTGTTCATCGTGACATTGCAATCAACAATGTCATTTTCATTAACTTGAACACCCTCTATAGATTTATCATCCACATTTAAAACTACTTCACCTACTTTCTCCGCGATCATGAGAGTGTTGATCAGCAGCATTGCAATCAACAATGTCATTTTCAATACCGTGAGCGCAACTTCTGATTTATCATCAACGATAAACACACCTTCATGAGCATGTATTTCATGTGCGAACCGCCTCTGGGTTTATCATCACCGATTTATCCTCAACGTTAGACATACCTTCACTTACTTTCACCGTAACATCGGAATCATGAGGATGTATCTCGGTAGCTGAACGCCTCTCCGGGTTTATCATCACAAGATTTATGATCAACGTTAGACGTACCTTCACTTACTTTTAGAGTAACATCGGAATCATGAGCATGTATCTCAGTAGCTTCAACCGCCTCTCCTTGTTTATCAGTACAAGATTTTTCATCAACATTAGACACACATTCACTTACTTTCGAGTAACATCGAATCATGATCATGTATCTCGGTAGCGAACCGCCTCTCGGGTTTATCATCAACACTTACCACTACCTCACTTGGTGTTTCGCCATCTTCCTTGTTTTCAATAGCCTTTTGTTCATCTAGCTCCATTTGTTTGTCATGATTATCGGAAGGCCCATAAGCAGAGAAATCATCTTCTAGCTCAATCTGTTCATCTAGCTCCGTGTTTGCCTGTAATTATACAAGAAAAACACAACTATATGGATGACCAAATCTAGCAAACATGTATAGATAGTGCAGGTGGAATTAATATATACGTACTTCAACAGCCAATTGAGAAAATTTTTCATTCGAATTAGGTAAATTCAAATGACTGGGATCATGATCTGGAATGTGATCAACTAACGGCAATGGTTCGTCTTCAAGAAAATAATCCTCAAGCAACGACATAGCTGATGGAAAAGCGGCAGGGTCTATATAAGTAAGGCCACCTTGTTCGTTTTCAGCATTAACACAAATCGATTTGTCACAATTCTGTAGTTAAGAAAACTGATTTAGGTATGTAACAAACTAACGATAAAAAAAAAGTACTATTAAAAGGAACATAACCTTTTTATAATCAGCCGAATGAACATCATGAGAATGAAGATCAAACAAACTAGGAGTACCATTCCAGGTTTCATTATGAATTGGACTTGAAGTCTCAATTTCCATGGCATTTTGGCGAAAACAATCCTCAACCGATTTGTCGTGCATATGAGTTGAAGTCTGAAATTTAAAATATACAATCAATTATACTACTAAAGAAACGAGACCTAAATGATTAACAAATATTAAAGGAAATTACCATGGCATCTTTGGAAGCCAAATTTTCATCAACACATTGCCTTACTTGCAATTGATCCTAAATAATGTATATATATAATCCAATAGTTGATGAAAAACCAATAAATATTGCTATCTAAATGATGTAGATACAAAATGAAGGTAAAAGAGCATGTTCACCTTTGGACGTTGTATCTTTAGAGATTCCTCAAAAATGGCAAGTCTATTTTTAATATCATTAAGGACCTCCACATTGGCTACGGGTTGTATCTTTAGAGCTTCCTCTACAACAACAAGTCTATTCTTAATATCGTCAACCTCGGCATGTATGTCTAGATGATTGGAACTTTGATCTTTATCGATTCTTGGAACATCATTATCAGCTAAGGCCACCTCTTTATCATCTAACGCCACATCTCTATCAGTTATCACCACCTCTTCATGTACCTACAAAGCAAGATCGAAGCGGAATGTGCATTTGTCAATTGTCAACGTGAATAGTCGCACAAACAACGTAGTTGATAAGGATGAAAAATAAATCATACAAAATGGGCAACTTACCTCATTGGTGGGATCATCGGCAGGTAATTGATCTTCTAGACTATCCAAATGGCTAAAATATGCATTACTTGGTGCAAACCATGGTTGTAACATTTCTGCATTTGTTGGAAGAAGATCCAATCGGAATAGAACCTAGTAAACAAACAATTATAAAGTAAAAACAAATATAACGAAGTCGTGACTTATTTGACAAATACAAACCAATGGAAATGCTTACAGGACCAAAAAGTTTTCCATACTAGCGTTTGCCAAATGTTTTACCCTTTGACCAACAAAGACAACGTGGTATCTTTGATGGGTCTTTGTTCCACCATGAAGTGCTAGTGGGATAACTCTCAAGAATCCATATTTAAAATGAAGGAAAAGAATATAAGCATTGTATGACGCTAGTAAACAAAAACTAAGATGTTCATAAATGTCTACACATCTAACCTTAAAAGCCAAGAAAATGCCAGAAATATTATATGTTGCAATTGTAGAAGGGTTTTCTTGCAATTTCTCTTTGAAGTGAGCATTGTAATGCGGGTACCACATTGGCTAAATTTTTGTAAAAACGGGTCCACAAGAACTCTCCCCATGGATATGCATTCCATGCCCCAAAATCCTCAACTAATTGCAACAAATGATTGTCAACGATGTACCAAGGTCCACGACCTATGAACACGACCTCGGCGACTAACAAGGACATACCACCTTACGCATCCTCGGTGATAACTTTGAAAATTGTGCGTCATTCCCAAACAAATCTAAAAGCTCATTCCCTTTTACAGTTACTTTTCTTATAAATTGTTTTTGGGAAAGACCGCATAAAAGCAAAAGGACTTGATCAATTTCTCTGAGGGGAGGCAAGCGACCGAAGCGAAAACGGTCATCAATAGAAACTCTTTCCTACCGAATTTCAATACATTGTTCCCAATTTTGTATAAAATGGGGAGACAAGAATCAAGCAGTTTGTCGATATAAACTGGTGTTGTAAAGCGAAATTAACCATATGATTGCCTTTACCTAGCTGGGAATATCTAACCATGGCCCAAAAGCGGTTGCTCTGAGCGGACCTCATTCGATCGGATTGCTTAACAATTTAGACTTAATTTCGAAAGCAATAACACAGGAGACGAACCGTTACCTTAGCATCAAAATATTGGAGAATGTAAGCCATTTGGGAGTTTAATTGGTGAATAATTAGGGGTTTATTTAGGGTTTAACAATTTTGAATTGTGTTTTTTAGTAGTAGAGTGTTAGTGTGTGTGTTTGTGTTTGGGTAAAGTTTAAAACAGGGGTAAAATTTAAAAAGTGTAAAAGTCTTTGTTAAAAGGTACTAAAAGGTACAAAGCATGTAAAGTAAAAAAGTCGCAAATTAATTAAACTTAAGTCGCTCAACATTGGGAAGGAACTAAATGTATAAAAAAATAATTTTGTAACTTTGACTTTTTTTACTAAATGACAAAAAAATTAGCAAGATTCTTAATAAAGTCGCGGAGATTAGATGCATTTGTACAATGATGATAGTTTGTGAAAGTCGAAACAATAATTGGGTACACAAATTACGAAGGACACTTGTCAAGCTTATATGAAAAATAGAAAAGTCGCAAGTCTCAAAGTCTATTTTGGAAATACCCCAACTTTTTTCCTAAAAGTGTTGACACCTTGAGCAAAAAGTACATTCTCATAATTACCTCATTTCAAAAATGCCATGCTTTTTTCTTGTTGACAAAATAAGATATAATATATTGATTTAGATTTGAAACTACACTTGAACTTGATATAGTAAGGGTTAAACCAGCATTATATTTGTCAAGAATGGTAATTCTGTGTTGGATGTGTAGTAAGGTCGAGCAGAAACGAGGTTAAGACAATCATTAGCAAGTACTTGCAATACCACTAAGTGGTTCTGGGATATCACTTGAAATCGTGTGATCACTTTCCAAAGTAAACTATTCGACCGTAATGCACGAGTTAGACGAATATCTACTTGGGATAAGACCAAATGTTAGTTATAGAATTAGGCAAAATTCAATAACCCTTAAGCTTATCGGTGTTTAGCTTTCGGTTTGTTTCTCGGTTATGTATATTTCTCGTATTTTCATCTTGATGAAAACCATCTCTATTTATAGTAGAGAATACTCACTTCTAGTTAATGGACATTATGGATGATTAACGGCCAATTAATCACTCATAATAGGCCTCCGTTATCATAGGAATAATGGTTACATGACCAATTAAGCGTGGTCATAAGCGTTTTAATGACCAATTGAATGAGTCAAACATTTACAAATTAATCAACTGCAACACTACCGATAGGAACCATTACACTAGCGGCGGGAACCATACACTACCGTGGAGGAACCATTACACTAGCGGCGGGAACCATAACACTACCAGGTAGGAACCATCAGGTTACTACGCTATCGTAATAACCAATACACTAGCGGTACAAACCACTCTTGATTAAGTCGAGGTGTTCGGGGACCCATGGGTGTACACTCGTACCTCTAACCCAAACCAGGTGTGAACTAATCCCACAAGTACACTAAATTTACCAACAATCCTCCCCAAATTTAGTTCACTTCCTTTTCAAGAAAAATAAACATCAAACAAAACATGTGCATAAACGAAAATATCCTGAGGATTGAATTTTCATCTTAGTACATTACACGTTCAAATATTCGAGAATCAGGGTGTTCTAAGAATTGAACCCTTCAACTCATTTGAATACCTGAAGATAAAATACACACAACTTTACAAACACTTAAAAGCTCCTGACACTATACAAGCCATTTGTCTATATCCAAATTCATAAATGTTGTTAGAGTTAAAAGTCCAAAGCTCCCTGAAGCGGCAAAAGTTCAACATTCACATAAGTGGTTCTTTTTTATTCATGCTCCTGCCAAACACTTTTTCAAAGGAAAAATAACCATTAAGAAGTAAAGACTTCATCCTCCTTTCAGCAGGTTCTGAGCACAACCTTGGGATTTAAATAAAACATGTGCTCCAGTCCGCTGCATGTTCAGCTTTCCACATTAAACTCAGCTCCCAAGTTTCCCTAGGAGGGAGTTGGGTGTCTTAGCATTCAGTGACTAAATTGGACTTAAACTCATCCCTTTAGCAGACTTTATAACCAACTCTCTAGCCAGACCCTTCGTCAAGTGATCAACTAAATTTTGTTGAGATCTTAAAAACTCTTAGATACCACCCCATTCATGATAAGCTCACGAATCATGCTATGTCTGACACCTAAGTGTCTAGACTTCCCATTGTACATCTGGCTATAATCCTTTGCCAATGTTGCTGCACTGTCACATCGGATAGAAATAGGTGCTATAGGTTTAGGCCACAATGGAATCTCAAGGAGTAAGTTTTTCAACTATTAAAGCTTCTTTACCGGTTGCTAAGGCCACAAATTCAGATTCCATTGTTGAGCTGGTGATGCAAGTTTGCTTCTTGGATGCCCAAGAAATTGCACCTCCACCAATTAGGAATACCTAGCCACGCTGGTAGCGAATTGTCTTCGATTATTCTTCGATCCAACTTGCATCGTGTATCCTTCCAACACTGAAGGATAACAAGTATATGAGAGACTATAATCCATAGTTCTCTTCAAATACTTGATAAGCTCTGGCGCTTGCCGTGATGAGCACTAGGATTACTACTATACTGCTCAATTTTCCCCTTTGCAAAACCAATATCGGGTCTTGTACAAGTCATGGCATACATCAAACAGCCAATTGCCCTAGAATACTCAAGTTGAGATATAGCCTTGCCATTATTAGGCATTAGCTTCTAACAAGTATCCATAGGTGTACTCACTGGAGTACAATAAAAGTAATTGAATTTCCTCAGTACCTTCTCAATATAATGAGGACGAGAGAGATAGAAATTCTATTACTTTCATGTTTAATCCTTATACCAAGGATAACATTAGCCTCCCCATATCCTTTATGGAGAACCTTGATGACAAAAAATTCCTGTCAATTGTCAACTACGATTTTGGTCGGTGCCAAAGATCAACATGTCATCAACATATAGACAAATGATGACTCCTTTACCAGATTCATCAAATTTGCTATATACACATTTGTCAGCTTTAGTCCATAAAGAGACTTAATCAATTTACACACCTTATTTTCATTGCCTGGCATGATGAAGCCCTGAGGTTGGTTCATGTAAACCTCCTCATCCAATTCACCATTTAAGAAAGTTGTCTTCACATCCATCTGATGAATAATCAGATTGTGAATAGATGCCAGAGCAATCAGCAGTCTTATGGTACTAATATGAGCCACAGGGGCATAAGTAATTCCTGACTTTTGTTTAAAGCCTTGAATGACTAGTCTAGCCTTAAACTTTTCAATAGTTCCATCTACCTTCATTTTCATCCATTTGCAACCCAGAGGTTTGCAACCTGGTGGTAGATCAACCAACACCCAAGTGTTGTTGCCCATGATGGAATCCATCTCATCATTGATTGCTTCTTTCCAGAAAGCAATATCCTGGGACTTCATTGCTTCTTCAAATGTCTTGGGATCATCCTCAACAATGAAGCAATAGGAGTATTGGTCAGAGACCTTATCCCTTGTTCCTTCAATTAAGTATAATTGAAACTCAGGTCCAAATGACTTTGGATTCCTGACCCTTTTACTCTTCGACAGCCGGAGTTCGGTTGTTGAACGAGAACCTCATCGGGGACCTCTCGATGGTTCTTCATCAGGGATCTCTGATACACCAATGTCATGAGTTCCATTAGAAATCCTTTGACTTGGTCTAGGGACTGATGAAAATTTATTCTCATCAAACATTGCATCCTTTGATTCAATTATGGAGTTAATTGAAACATATTCATTAGGTTCAATAACATAGAACCTAAAAGCCTTGGAATGCTCAGCATATCCAACAAAGATGCAGTCAATGCCTCTTTCACCCAAAGTTTTTTGCTTTGGATCAGGGAGTTTCTAGCACCTACAACCCTAAACCCCGAGATAGTTGAGGTTGGGTTTCCTTTAGTCGAGTTCATAAAGTAACCTTGTTCTTTTTGTTGGGAACCCTATTTAATAAATAGCAAGTTGTTAACATAGCTTCAACCCAGAACCCTTGACTCGTCTGAATAGGACAACATGGAATTAACCATCTCCTGACACCTGTTTTTTCTTTTCGAAATGCCATTTCTTGAGGAGTATAAGGGCGATAGTTTCATGGATTATACCAACCGACTGAAAATACAAAGTATCCATGTACTCACCTTCCCTATCAGTCCTTAATCTTTTGATCAGGTACCCAAGTTGTAATTCAACTTCAGTTTTAAACACTTTGAATTTATCTAATGCTTCATCCTTAGTATATAACAGATAGACATAACAAAACCTAGAAGCATCATCAATAAATGTCACAATGTATTTCTTATTCCCCAAAGAGGGAGTGGCATGCAAATCACACAGTCCTTTGTGTATTAGCTCAAGAGCTTAGTCTCACGATTAACACCGAAAAGGTTTCTTGGTCATCTTGGTCAACATGCGGTTTACACTTATCGGTGTCCATGTCAAATGTTGGGATTAACCCATCCTTAGACATATCTTGCATCCTTTTATAGTGAACATGGCCAAGTCTAGCATGCCATAGGGTATAGTCGGTCGGTAAGAGGTGGTCACAAAATTTGAATTAACACTATCATAGACAATATTAAGCCTGAACATTTGGTTACACAAATAGCCAGAACCAATAAAAACACCACTTTTAGACAAGTCAAATTTATCAGATTCAATAACTTTTTATATCCATGATTATTCAAAACACTACTTGAAACCAAGTTTTTCCTTATATCAGGAACATGAATAACATTAAACAAAGTAACAATCTTTCCAGAACTAAATATAAGATCCACACAACCACGACCATGCACCAAGGTTGTTGACTAATTTCACATGTGAAGAATAGAACCATCATTCGATGACTCATAAGTCTTGAACGGTTTCTATCTTTGCACACATGAACTATGTTGCACGAGTCAACCCACCACGCAACATCATCATCACGCACATAATAAGATTGGATACATATGCAACATAATAAATCTGATAAGACTTATTAAACATATTCTGACCTTTCAGTGAGTTGATAGTACCACCACTCCCTAAACCATTAGTTCCTGATCCATTGGCTTTACCACCAACCTTAACACCTTTGCAATCCCTTTTAATGTGACAAGATTTGCCACATTTCCAACAAGTAGGTGTTGCCTTCTTGTTAGGATATGTGTTGGATTGATGTACTCTAACCAAACTAACTTAAATAGCTTGTTAAGGTTTAATAACCTCGGATAAATCCTAAGTTATTAACAAAGAAACACTGAGCAAACTCTATTAAGTATGCGGAATTTACTTAACAAAGCTAAGAAGAATAACTTTAACTTTAAATGATTTTATTAATAACACTAACTCGCTATTATGCAGACCTTTTAACAACTCTAATAAAATCAAACTTCTCTCTAAAAATCTAATGATACGTATCTCTAATGCCAATCTAGGGGTCCTTTTATAGGCTCAAGGATGACCCTAGTCGGTTTACAATTTGTATCCGTGTACGACAAGTAATCTATCTGAGAATATTCTAGAATTACAAGACTTTCTATAAATGAATAAGCAGTTCTTTGTTCTTGCAGTACTTTGACTTTGACAACAGTACTTTGACTTTATCTTTAGCAGTACTTTGACTCTTTGACTTTTTCGATTGCCGTAGTTTACAAGTACTTTATCTTTCGCGATTACTTTGTCAATCTTCAGCACTTTCATATCCCAACAATCCTCCCCTAACTTGAATTCTACTTGCTTGACTTCATGTTCCTTTGTGAATTTATCTTTAACAGCTCCATCTTTAAGGAAATATTATATCTTAATCTTTGGATTGTATCTTTGTAGTTTCTGTGCTTATCAAAGTATCTTTAGAATTATTCTTTTACAGCATCCATATGAGAGATCTTTGGTGAGACTTGATATCTTGCACATAAACAAACTGCAAACATGATATCAGGCCTTGATGCAGTAAGATACATAAGACAGCCAATCATGGATCTATATAAACTTGACTTCAATTGGTTGACCATCTTCATCCTTGCCCAATGAATTGATAGATTTAATAGGTGTAGTAACAGACTTCATATCATCAAAATTGAACTTCTTAAGTATGTCAGTAACATACTTGTCTTGACTTATGAAAATTCCTTCCTTTGACTGCTTAACTTGAAGTCCCAAAAGTAAAGTTAACTCACCCATTGAACTCATTTGAAATTCATTCGCATCGACTTCTCAAACTCCTTAACCATGGACTGTTTAGTAGCTCCAAAGATAATATCATCAACATATACTTGAACTAGCATGATATCCTTCTTATCTCTCTTGATAAACAAAGTCTTATCGATAGCTCCTCTCCTATAACCATGTTGCAATAAAAATGTAGAGAGCCTTTCATACCAAGCTCTTGGTGCTTGATGTAAGCCATAAAGAGCTTTGACAACTTTGTAGACTTTGTTAGTATTTTTAGGATCTTCAAAACCGGGAGGTTGTTTGACATATACTTCCTCTGTAATCTTGCCATATAAAAAGGCACTCTTAACATCCATTTGATAAACCTGAAATGCCATATAAGAAGCAAAAGCAAGAAAGATTCTTATTGCTTCTATCCTTGCTACAGGAGCAAACACTTCATCATAATCAACTCCTTCTTCTTGTCTATAGCCTTGTGCAACTAATCTTGCTTTGTTTTTGATGACATTTCCTCTTTCATCTCTCTTGACTCTGAACACCCATCTTGTACCAATCACCTTCTTACCATCAGGAAGATCACATAATACCCAAACTTCTTGAAGTCTGAATTGTAGCAGTTCTTCTTGCATAGCTTCAACCCAACTTTCTTTAGTCAATGCTTGAGCAATATTCTTGGGTTCCTCTTGAGAGATAAAACAAGTAAATAGACAAGTTTGATGGTCCTTATGATTAAGTCTGTTTTGTTTATAGACAAAGCTACGTAAAGCATTATGAGGTGTAGAAAAACTCTTAGCTCTGTGTCTAGTCATTACTCGAGTAGAAGGACCAATGATTTGATCAGTAGGATGATTCTTATGAATTCTTAAGTTTGGAGACTGTGGAATTCCATAAGTATCTTCAGTTAGTAAAATCGGCATCTTCATTGGAATCTGAGAAAATACCTTCATCTTCAAACTCATCATCAGTATCTTCTAATCTAGGCATGTTAGGATCATCCAAATCATCCAAAGTACTGTGGTAGCTGTGCTGTGATACTTTGTTAGAAAATCTTGTCCAAAGTCTTTGTGAGAGTACGCTGCAGACTTGTTCTTCTTCTTTGCCTCTTCATAAGCTCTTCTTTGGTCATGAGTATAAGAATGTGCTAAAACATCTTGAAGAAGCATCTGATTATGCTCCTCTTGTAAAGCGTGATCCTCAGTAGACAATGAGGATTTAGGCTCATCAGTACTTTGCTTTGGAGCATCAGTACTTTGCTTTGGACCAATAGGATCTTTATCAGGGACAACATCAGGTCTAAGATGAACTCCATGAACAACATACTGTAAGTCTTCTCCATCATGCACAGGTTGATTTTCTTCTCTAATAGGTACATAGTTCATAGAAGGAGTTAAAACTTCAAGATCAAACATCCAATCAGGACCTTTACCTTTCTCATTTTCTTGATCTTCTAAAAACTCAACATGAAGACAATCTTGAACCTTCTTAGTGACTTTGTTGTACACTCTAAAGCCCTTACTATTGGTACAATAACCCAATAAATAACCTTCTTCTGACTTGCCATCAAACTTACCCAGATTATCAATTGTGTTTAAAA
>OU343217.1:64543478-64635069 GCA_910596185.1 Chrysanthemum makinoi | reverse complement strand
AAACAGAAAATCTTCTCTAATAGAGGCTTCACTAAATTTAACAATCTTCCCAGCAACTTTAGCCTGAATGTATGGTTAATCGTCGTCCATATGAGAGCTAGCAATTGCCCAAAATTGTTGAATCCAAGGCTCAATAATATCAGGTTCAACCAAAAGGGCATAAATGATTGATAATCCAGCGAGGAAATCAATTATGTCATGAAACGCAACATTGGCCAGTATTTTATCTAAGTTGGCCACCATGTTATGCTTGCTAACTGTGTTTTGATTCGCCATTGTTGTGGTATAAGAGAAAATGGTTTGATGAATAGTGAATGTGAATAAGAGAAGAGGGATATGGAAAAGATTGATAAGGATAAAGATGAGAGGGAAAATCGGAGGGTAGTTATTTATAGGTAAGATTTAAAAAATCACAGCCCAATTAATACAGTTACCGTTATTTGAATTTTACCCCATCTTTTGACCGTTGGAACAGTACGTTGACAAGCCTAGCAGTGCTTTCCATGTAAGCAGTACTTTCCAAAGCAGTACTTTTACAGCAGTACTTTCAGATAAGCAATAAGCAGTACTTTTCCATCCTCTTCTTCACAATGGCAAAAACATCAAAAAGACATTGTTTATCCTCCCCTTAAACAATGCATAGGACTATCTGACTAACTAATAAGTCCTCCCCTTAAGTATAGCTTAATAGTTAATCATACCAATACTCACCACCAAGTGATTGAATCTTGAAACATCAAATCCCTTTGTGAGTAGATAAGCTACATTGTCATCTGTGTGGACCTTGACAACATTAATGAGTCTATTCTCATAACAATCTCAAATAAAGTGATGCCTAATCTGAATGTGCTTGGTCTTAGAGTGATAAACTGGATTCTTCACAATGCAAATTGTACTCTCATTATCAATGTTGATAGGAGTATTCTTGAAGTTGAACCCATTATCCAAGAGTTGATTCGCATCCACGTACTTGTCCACAACAACTTGCAGCAGCAACATATTCTGCTTCAGTGGATGATGTTGATGCAATAGTTTGTTTCTTACACTGCCATGAAACTAATCTTTTGCCAAGATACTGGCATCCTCTAGTGGTTGATCTTCTATCATAATTATCACCTGCATAATCACTATCTGAAAAAGCTTCCAAGTGAAAAGGTGAATCCTTTGGATACCACAACCCTAACTTAGGTTGTTGTTTCAAATAACTAAAAATCCTCTTGACTGCATTCATATGAGAGACCTTAGGTGAGACTTGATATCTTGCACATAAACATATAGCAAACATGATATCAGGTCTAGATGCAGTTAAGTACATAAGACAACCAATCATAGATCTGTAAAGCTTGACTACTACAGGTTGACCATCTTCATCTTTGCCCAATGAGTTGATAGATTTTATGGGTGTGGTGACCAGCTTCATAGCATCAAAGTTAAACTTCTTAAGAATGTCAATGACATACTTGTCTTGACTAATGAAAATTCCAGCCACTGATTGTTTAACTTGAAGCCCCAAAAAGAAAGTTAATTCACCCATGGAACTCATTTGAAATTCTTGTTGCATCAGCTACTCAAATTCTTTCACCATAGACTGTTTTGTAGCTCCAAAGATGATATCATCTACATAGACTTGAACAAGCATGATATCCTTCTTGTCTCTCTTGATAAACAAAGTCTTATCAATTGCTCCTCTCCTGTAACCATGTTGCAATAAGAAAGTGGAGAGTCTTTCATACCAAGCTCTAGGTTCTTGATGAAGGCCATACAGAGCCTTAACAACTTTGTAGACTTTGTTTGGATGGGCATGATCCTCAAAACCAGGAGGTTGTTTGACATAGACCTCCTCTGTAATCTTGCCATAAAGAAAGGCACTTTTGACATCCATTTGATAAACAAAATAGCCCATATATGATGCAAAAGCAAGGAATATTCTAATGGCTTCAATCCTTGTTACTGGAGCAAACACTTCATCATAGTCCACTCCTTCTTCTTGTCTATATCCTTGAGCAACTAATCTTGCTTTGTTCTTGATGACATTCCCTCTTTCATCTCTCTTAACTCTAAAAACCCATCTTGTACCAATGACTTTCTTTCCATCTGGTAGATCACATAGTACCCAAACTTCTTGAAGTTTGAATTGAAGAAGTTCTTCTTGCATGGCTTCAACCCAACTCTCTTTAGTTAATGCTTGAGCTACATTCTTGGGTTATTCTTGAGAGATAAAACAAGTGAATAAACAAGTCTGTTGATCCTTATGATTCATCCTGTTTCGTTTATACACAAAGCTAAGTAAAGCATTATGTGGCTTAGAGAAGCCTTTAGCCTTGGTTCTTGTGAGCACTCCAGAAGTAGAAGGTCCAATGATTTGACCAACAGGATGATCTTTATGAACTCTTAATGTAGGAGTCTGTGGAACTTCAAGATCATCATCTAAATTTGTGAAATCAGCTCCTTCATTGGAATTTGAGAAAATACCTTCATCATCTAATTCATCATCAGTGTCTTCTAAACCAGGCATGTTAGGATCATACAAATCATCAGAAGTACTGTCAATAGATGCAGCAGTACTTAAAGTACTGTGATCTAAAGTACTGTGATCCAAAGTACTGTGAGGGTAATCTGTAGACTTACCCTTTTTCTTTGTTTCTTCATAATCTCTTCTTTGTTCATCCTCATAAGATTGTGCTATAGTTTCTTGAAAAAGCATCCTATTGAGTTCATCTTGAATAGCTTGATCCTCAGCAGACAAAGTGGATTTTGGTTCATCAGTACTTTTCTCCTTCTCAACAGTTATAGGTTCTTCATCAGGAACAACATCAGGTCTAATATTGATTCCATGAACAATGTACTGTAAATCTTCTTCTTTGTGATCAACTTGATTTGCTTCTCTAACAGGAACATAATTCATAGAAGGAGTCAAAACATCAAGATCAAACATCCAATCAGGACCTTTACCCTTTTAATTTTCTTGATCTGCTAAAAATTCAACATGAAGACAATCTTGAACCTTTTTGGTAACCTTGTTGTACACTCTAAATCCTTTGCTATTGGTATAGTATCCCAATAAGTATCCTTCATCTGACTTGCCATCAAATTTTCCCAAAGTATCAATAGTATTGAGAATAGTCAGAGGACATCCAAAAGGTTTCATAAACGTATGTTAGGTTTGTTTCCCATAAGCAACTCATAAGGTGTCTTCATCTGAGGTTTAGTGACTGATACTGTATTCAACACATAGCAAGCAGTACTTACAGCTTCATCCCAAAATTGAATAGGTAATTTTGAATCTGCAAGCATTGTTCTGGCTGCTTCTATCAAAGTTATGTTCTTTCTCTCTGCAACACCATTCTGCTGTGGAGTTCTAGCAATACTAAACTCCCTCTTGATTCTTTTCTTGGCACAAAACTCATCCATAAACTTGTTCTTGAATTCAATCCCATTATCACATCTAATACCTCTTACTTTGAGTCTCAATTGGTTTTCAAGGGCTATTATAAGATCATGAATAGCATCAAAGGTTTCATCTTTGAATCCCAAGAAAAAGACCCAACTAAATCTACTGCAATCATCTGTTACTACCAGGCAGTACTTCTTCTTGTTTACACTTGCAAATGAAAGTCCAAACAAATCCATGTGCAGCAACTCTAAAGGTTCTTTAATAGTTCTTTCCTCAATCTTCCTGCATGAAGCTTTGTGTTGTTTACCCTTCTTGCACGCCAAACATGAGTGATCATTCTTGTATGTTTTGGAAGGTAAACCTCTAACTAAATTTCCTTTAACCAACTTGTTGATATTCTTGAAATTCACATGGCCTAATCTTCTATGCCACAGATGTGCTTCTTCAAGTGTTGCCTTTGCTACTAAACATGTTGCTCTTTCATAAGAGTTAAGACTCTTCATATCAAGACTGTACACGTCATTGGTTCTTGGTATTCTCAGTATTACCAAGTTATCATCAACAAGCTTGAACTCAGGGGAAAGAATAAGAAATTCTGTGTCAGTGAATAACACAGGGTGCTTCTTGTCACAGATCTGAGAGTCTGACAAAAGGTTGAACTTGAGCTCCTTCACATAACGAACATTCTCAAAGTCTATACTTCATGCCTTGATGGTTCCTTTGCAGTAATTCTACCACCACTAGGATCATTCCCAAATGCAACTCTTCCTCCAAAATAAGATCTAAAGTCTGACAGAATCTCTTTGTCTCCTGTCATGCTTCCAGAGCAACCACTATCAAAAATTAAATGATCTTTAAGCTCCTCTTCTAGGTTGCCGTGCACAAAGATAAAAGAAAGATAAAAGAGTTAGTTATTTTTAGGAACCCAAGCCATTACTCACTTGTGTTACCCTTGTGGAGTTACATACTTAAATTCTTGAAGTATGTAATTTCCACTGTCTTTAAGCACATGATCAATTATCTTTTGTTGTTCCAAAACTTGCGTTGGTTTTTCAAAAATCTCTTTTTCATCAAAATTCTCTTTATTATTTTTGATGAGTGTATAAATACTCATCATTTTTGGTCAAATCTGAACTGCAAAACATTTAAAAACACTCAGAAATGCATCAAAATACTGAAAATATCCCAAAATTGTATTTTATATGTTTCAGATGCGAAATGTTTAAAATCAGATGAAAATCGAGCTAAGTTTGCATAATTGGCGCTTTCAGTCCCCAACTTTAAAATTGGCGAAATAGTCCCCGAGCACTTATTTTAAAGAAAAGTCACCAAAGGTCCTTTTGAAATCATAAGTTGTCATAATTAGTCCTTTGGTGAAAAATTTCAAAAGTTTTGAGAATTTGCAAGTTTGGTCCTTCAAGTTTCAAAATAGGCAAAAATAGTCCTTGGAAGTTTAAAAATATCTTTAATGGTCCTTGTACTAATGAAACTTGGCATTTTTGGCCCTTTTGATAAGTTTGGGAAAGTTACCATTTTGGTCCCTCAAGTTCTGCCAAATTACAAGAATGGTCCTTGTTATTAATACAAAATCACTTGACCCCCCTGCCAATATACCTTGAGCCAGTCCAAAACAACCTGTGAACCCCCCTGTTTTGAACCCCCTGCCTATTAATATACCCCCAGTCAAACACCCAGTCAAATCCCGCCCAAATCCATCCTCCTTCTCCACTTGCTCTGCAACCATCTCCCATCACCCCTCACCTCCAACTCATCTTCACCTCTCCATGTCCCCTCCACCTCCACAACAAACCAAATGCAATTAATGTTTCTCCTTCTTTGCACTCAAACCCCCCGTTGCTATATTAGTTTTGGCGCCAAAATCTCATCAACGGCCAATATCAACTTTTCTAATCCAATGGTTCTGGAGAGAAGTGGGAAACACTCAGAAGGCAAGTGGAAGACATTTTGTTGTATAAATAGAAGAAGAAAAGGAGAGATGGAGAGAGTTTTTTAGTTTTCATTTTTCATGTATGTCGTATTTAATTTTATGGTCTTAATTAGTTTCTTAAATTGTAATCCTAAGCTTTCCTGTAATGAACTAAAGTAATTTAGTCTATTGTAACTCATTTCAAGCATTAATTTCAAGTTCTATCAAAGTTCATGTTTTTACATTTCTCTTATTAAAGTCAGTTTCAAATGTACTAAATTCCAAGCTTCAAAGAGCTTATTTACTTCTCAAATAAGCTTACTAAAGCTGTTTATAGCTTCTAGTAAACTTACAAAAACGATTCAAGCAAAGTTGGTATTTGGTCAACGAAAGTCAACCTGTGAAGAAATTTTGGTTAAGCAACTATGGAAATGGAAATTGGTTGATACAGAGCTGGTTTTGGATTTGGTATTGTCTTAGAATAGTGGTATCGGTTCTAGATAAGTGCATATGAGTGGACCTCATGTGAGTATTTTTTAGTTCAAGTTTAAAACTGTTGTGCCACCCTTTTGTTTTACTGTATGTTGTAGGTTATTAGTGAGTATTTGGCTTTTGTTAGGTTAAGATTGCTGTTAGATTATAAGAGTTCATTCACGCCAGGTTTAGGATCAACTAAGGTAGAGCAATTAGCTAAGCATTTAGCTAAACTAGTGTTTGGTTCTGTGGTTAAAATTGAGCTTAAGGCTTGGTTTTGCTCAAGATCGTTAGCTTAGTCTCATTTAGGATTATTAGACTTAATTTAGTGGTTAGGATCGCACTCTAGAACACTTAAAGTCAAAATTAGGTTCTAATTAATCTTGTGTTCAAATCAGTTAGCTTAGGTTAGTATAAGCTTGCATTTAGGTAGATAAAAGCAGTTCTTTAGCTGCAGTAGCTTCATTTCACCTCTAATTATCATTTTCATTCAACATGTTTGATCCAAAGTTCATCAAAGTCAAAGATCCATTTACGTCATAAAAGTCAAAAAAAGTTGAGAAACTCAGTTTTTCACCAACCTATGTGGATTTTTAGAGGATTCATTTATGGTTCAAAGTTTTTGTAATTTTGGGATATTGAATTTAAACTGGTTGAGAAGTCAAAAGTGATTTTTGTGAAATTTTTGAAAACAGTCTTAAGCTCCTAATCAGCTTGTCAAATGGGGCAAAAGTGCCCTGTGCACACACTCAGTGACAACTGAGTGTGCACAGGCATCTTCCAGACCTTGTGCAGGTCTTGTTTTTGGTCACTAGTGGCTGAAACTTGGTCTTGAGATAGTTCAGCTGGTGGTCTTTAGGTCTCCAGTTTTGGTTTTCACATTAGCTTATGGAATAAGCTGGTACTTTAGCTTAAAAGTAGACAGATAGACTGTTTGGCTTTATAGCTTATTTCTCATCAAATCTTTATAGCCTGATAATCTGTGGTTAGGAGTAGTTGACTCTAGTTGTTTTTAGCTTATTTTAGCTTATTATAGCTTCTGTTAGCCGTTGATATTATAGCCATTTGCTTATTGTAAGTGCTTATTTTCAAGTACCTTTCACTGCAGCTTCATATTTTCTCACATTAGCCATAGTTTTTATATTTTTCATAAAATTAGAATAATATTTTAGACTTTTCCTGAATTTTTCATAATTTTTCATCACTGTTTGCTATTTTTCCTATTTTAAAACAGTTTTTAGGACTTTTTAAATAGCTTTTAATACAATTAAATCAGAAAAAGTTCAAAAAAATAATTTCTCATTTTTCCTAGATTAAGAAAAATATAAAAAGCCAAAAAAATATTTTTCCATAATTTTCCTAGTTTAAATAGTAATTTTTAGAAATTTAATTAGTTTTAGATAGTTTTTAAATCATAGAAATTAGAATATAAATCTGAAAAATACAAAAATAGTTTTGAAAATTTTCTTTAGTTAGTTTAGATTTTTGAAAAATAATTTTATAATTTTCCCATTAATTCTCATAATTTTTAGTATTTTAATTTAGTTTTAAAGTTTAAAATTAGTTTTTAATTCAAATTTATAAAAGAAAAATCAAGAAAATCCAATTTAAAAATAGTGATAGCGTTTATTTAATATAATTTAGCTTTTTAATTATCTTTCTCAGATTTTTCCTTTGTCATCTAGTATCAATCATAACCCCTTTCTTGTTCAATATCACCCGATCACTACACGTTTGGTTATTGATTCGCACGCTACCGTTGGGACTTAACGACTGGGAAACACTATGCTCTCCTGGTTAATTTCATTGCGTTCTCAAGTGATTGACTCTTGTTGACCATTCACCTGGTTAATTTGGGTTGACCGTTTGGGACAGATCAAATTTTGGCGCCACGCCGGGAGCCGTATTAACAATCTTACGCCTAGCAGATTAGTGATTTGAATATTCACTCCTTGTTCATACCATCTATATATGTTTATATTTTCTTATAAAAATCCAAAAATCCAAAAACATCTTAAAACCATAAAACCCAAAAAGATTCTTCTTTCCCCATTTTCATAATTCCCTTGACTCTGAAATTTCTTAGAGTCAACTCTAGTGTATGCGCACTCGCTCTTCTAGGTCTGTGAGCCTATTTCGTGAGCTTGTCGGATTCCAAGAAGCGTATCCGTAGACGTTCGCTTCCATCGGTCGGATCTGAGATCCGGAACCGCCGCACTACTTCCATTATCATGGCGAAGAACGTCCTATGTGCGAAGCTCTCCAAGCACCCATCGATGGGTATGGAGATGCTATTGTTATTCCAACCATTGTGGCTGAAAATTTTGAACTCAAAACCGGGTTACTAAATCTTGTAACCTCAAGTCAATTCTATGGTTTTGAGAGGGATGATCCTCATGCTCATATTCGATGGTTTAACAAGATTGCATCTACCATCAAATACAAGAATGTCCCTACCGATGCTGTCAAACTTCTTCTGTTCCCATTTTCCCTCGAGGGACAAGCCCGGATTTGGATTGAAATACAACCCCCTCAATCGATCGAAACATGGGAAGACCTGGTGAAGAAATTTGTGAATGAGTTCTATCCACCTTCTAAAACCACGAGTCTTAAAAACGAAATCATCAAGTTCACACAAAAGTTTGATGAATCCTTCAGTGAATCATGGGATCGTTTTAAGGAGTTGCTCCGCAAATGTCCTCACCATGGTTCCTCCGAGTTGATGCAACTCGATACTTTCTATAATGGAGTGAGTCAATCTGATCAAGATTCTCTCAATTCCTCCGCTGGAGGAAATTTCTTGAGCAAAACTGTAAAAGAAGCTTTAGCGATAATTGAAAATAAGTCTAAAGTCCGCACCGCACGGCAAACCGGTTGTTTCCCAAGTCAGTGTTGGTCCTTCTGCTTCATCGCCCGTGAGTCAATCTAGCACCGATGCCAAGATTGACAAACTCACGGAAGCAATTCAAGCTTTGGTTCTCTCCAACCAAAAGAAAGTCTCTTTTCCACAAGCTTCACCTCCTGCTGAAGTTAAGAAAGTGGAAGTATGTGTTACTTGCGGTGACCCCCATGCCTATTACAATCAGATGGCCACCGATGGTAACCCTTTTGAAGCAAACGCTGTGGGCGGGATTTCCAATTCAGGAGGCAACCAATACCGTGCTCCTATGGACCCGAACCACCGCCCTAACCACTACCCTGGACCACCCGGTTTCAACCAAAACCAAAACCGTAATCAAAATAGAACGAACCAAGGTTTTCAAAACCAAGGTAATTTTAGTCAAAATAACGGTTTTCAAAATCAAAGTCAAAATTTCCAAAACCAAGGAAATTTTAATAGAAACCAAGGTCAAGGAAATTTCAACCCAGGGTATTTTCATGGCAATAATCAAGGAAATTTTCAAAATCCAGGCCCTAATCCAAACAATAGAGGCCAGAATTTTCCTACACAAAATCAAGCCATTGTTCCAACTGGACCATCATCTGATGAGTTGTTAAAGCAATTCATGAAATCCCAAGAGGAAATGAATAGGTTGTTGGTACGCCGATTTTCGACATTAAGAAGTCTTTAAATGATCGACCCTCTGCTCGTGTACTTTACCTAGCAACACGATCGCTAATCCGAGGGGCGATGCAAAGGCGATCACAACCCGAAGTGGTGCTTCATATGATGGACCCGCTATTCCTACTACCTCTTCTTCTTCTCTCCCGAAGGTAGTGGAAAGTGAACTTGAGGCGACAAAGGACCAAGTGCAACCCACTAGTTCACAAAGTAACAGACATGTCCATCCTCAAGTTGTCCCGAAACCCAAATCCAAACCAGGAGTTGTTTTGAACCTCCTCAGAGCTCAGTTGAAAACCCCAAATCCAAAACGTCTATTCCTTACCCATCACATTTAAATGAGCAAAAGCTCCGCGAAAAAGCCAGTCATCAAATGGAAAAAATTTTCAAATTTTCCAAGAACTACATTTTGACATAAGCTTTGCGGATGCTATCATGCTGATGCCCAAGTTTGCATCAACTCTCAAACACATGTTAAGCAACAAGGAAAAACTGTTTGAATTGGCTAAAACTCCTCTCAACGAGAAGCGCTCAGCAGTTCTGTTAAAGAAGCTTCCCGAGAAGCTTGGAGATCCTGGAAAATTTCTTCTACCTTGTGTTTTTCCAAGAATGATTGAATGCTTTGCCCTCGCCGATCTTGGTGCAAGCATCAATCTGATGCCTTATTCAGTATGGAAGAAACTTTCTCTTCCAGAACTTATTCCTACCTGCATGACTCTTGAGCTTGCAGATTGTTCTATATCGCGTCCTCTTGGCATCGCCGAGGATGTATTTGTGAAAGTATGAAAGTTCCATTTTCCCACCGGTGACTTTGTGGTTGTTGACTTCGATGCCGATCATCGGGTTCCTCTCATTATTGGACGAGGATTCCCGAGAACGGTCCGCGGCTCTCATTGATGTATTTGAGCAAGAAATCACATTACGTGTGGGTAATGAAGATGTCACCTTTAACCTTGATCAAACTTCGAGGTACTCCTCAAACTATGATGGTGAATCGGTTAATCGAATCGATGTAATTGATATTGCTTCAGAGGAGTACTCTCAAGAGTTTCTTGGTTATTTTCATAATTCTGTGAGTGGGGATCCCACCACATCTTCTCAACCAATTATTGCCGATCCTTCTCCCTCTCTTACTCCGTTTAAGGGAGGTGACTTCTTTCTAGAAGAGATCGATGAGTTTCTTGCTAATGATGAATCAATTCCGCCGGGAATTGATGATGGTGTTTATGATTCAGAGGGAGATATCCTTTATCTTGAGCAATTGTTAAATGAAGATCCATTACCGTCACTCCTTCCGAAAGAGATCACGATTGAAGAAATCAAATCCGTACATACATCTCATGAAGAATTTCCGAGGTTGAACTTAAGGACCTACCTCCTCATCTCGAGTATGCATTCTTGGAGGGTGATGATAAGTTACCCGTCATAATTGATAAGGACTTAACGAGGAGGAGAAGATGCTCTCATAAAGGTCTTGAAGTCACACAAGCAAGCAATTGCTTGGAAACTCTCCGACATTAAGGGTATCAACCCCGAGTTTTGTACTCACAAAATCTTGATGGAGGATGACTTCAAACCAGCAGATCCAACATCGAGAAGGGTGAATCCTAAGATTCATGAGGTTATCAAACAAGAGGTTCTCAAACTTCTTGATGCCGGTTTAATTTACCCGATCGCTGATAGTCCTTGGGTCATCCCATCCACCGTGTTCCAAAAAGGGTGGCATAACCTGTTGTCACAAATGAAGAAAACGAGTTAATTCCAACTCGATTGGTTACGGATGGCGGTGTGTATTGACTATCGCAGTTAAATGAAGCCACCGTAAAGACCATTTTCCTCTACCCTTCATGGACCAAATGCTTGAGAGATTAGCAGGGAACGAATACTATTGTTTCCTAGATGGTTTCTCAGGGTATTTTCAGATCCCCATTGATCCACAGGATCAAGAAAAGACCACATTCACCTGCCCATATGGAACTTTTGCCTACAGACGTATGCCTTTTGGCCTTGTAACGCCTCCCGCACGTTCCAACGATGTATGATGGCAATTTTCCACGACATGATCGGGGAAACAATGGAGGTGTTTATGGATGACTTCTCGGTCATTGGGGACTCATTTCAAACATGTCTCTCCCATTTAGAAAAAATGCTCAAACGGTGTGAAGACACCAATCTTTGTCTAAATTGGGAGAAGAGCCATTTTATGGTCAAGGAAGGAATTGTCCTAGGCCATAAGATTTCAAAAAACGGGATTGAGGTTGACAAAGCGAAAGTGGATGTCATTTCCAAATTGCCTCATCCTACTACCGTCAAAGGTATTAGGAGTTTTCTAGGTCATGCCGGTTTTTATCGCAGATTCATACAAGATTTTTCTAAAATCGCTCGGCCTATGACTCATCTCCTTGAGAAGGATGCTCATTTTATCTTCTCACCGAGTGCATCGCTTTTGAAACATTAAAGAAAAAGCTTACGGAAGCACCCATTCTCGTTGCCCCCGACCGGGATTTACCCTTTGAACTCATGTGCGATGCAAGTGATTTTGCTATCGGTGCAGTCTTGGGGCAACTAAAAACCAAGCATTTTCACCTATCCACTACGAGTAAGACTATGATCAAGCTCAAACCCATTACACCACCACAGAAAAAGAATTATTAGCCGTGGTGTATGCGTTTGAGAAGTTTCGACCATACCTAATCTTGACCAAATGCGTAGTGTATACGGATCACTCTCTCAAATATCTCTTTGCAAAACAAGATGCAAAGCCGAGATTGCTCCGCTGGGTTCTCCTCCTGCAAGAATTTGATATCATTATACGTGATAAAAAAGGAGCTGAGAACCGGTCTGCGATCATCGTCCCGCCTAGAAAACCCTCACCGGATGTGTTCGAGAAAAAGGAAATAAACGAAACATTTCCTCTCGAAACACTCAATGTGGTTTCTTTTCGTGGAGACTCTTCTACCCCATGGTTTGCCGACTTTGCAAATTACCATGCGGGTAACTTTGTTGTGAAAGGGATGTCGTCCCAACAGAAAAACAAATTCTTTAAAGATGTAAAACATTACTCCTGGGACGACCCCTACTTATTCAAAATTTGCGATCAAGTCATCAGCGATGTGTATGGTCGGAAGCCAATGACATTCTTAAGGCTTGCCATTCGACCTCACTTGGGGACATCATAGCCCTAACTACACCGCCAAGAAGGTGTTTGATTCCGGATTTTATTGGCCCACGATTTACAAGGATGCCCACGAATTTGTCAAAACCTGGGACGCTTGTCAACGTCACGGAAATATCTCACAAAGAAATGAAATGCCGCAAAACGCCATTCAAGTGTGTGAGATTTTTGACATCCGGGGCATTGACTTTATGGGGCCATTTCCTTCATCTCGAGGAAATAAATACATACTACCGTGGCCGCTTGACTATTTGTCAAAATGGGTTGAAGCGAAAGCTTTACCTACCAACGATGCCCGAGTTGTTGTGAAATTTTTAAAATCTCTTTTTGCTAGGTTTGGAACTCCACGAGCCATAATCAGTGATCGTGGTAAGCATTTCTGCAATGACCAGTTTGATAGAGTCATGCAAAAGTATGGTGTAACTCGCCTCTCTATCTGCGTACCACCCCAAACAAGTGGGCAAGTGGAAGTTTCCAACCGAGGTATTAAAAGAATTCCGAAAGGACAAGAGGGCGAAAACCGTGCCTCTTGGTCGGATAAGCTAGATGACGATATCGGGCCTTCCGCATAGCTCTTATAAAACACCCATCGGGTGTACTCCATACAAGCTAGTGTATGGGAAGGCGTGTCATCTGCCGATTGAGCTTGAGCACAAGGCATACTGGGCCTTGAAACATGCCAACTTCGATATTCAGATACCGTGATCACCGGAAAGTTCAAATGAATGAATTAAATGAACTCCGTGATCAAGCATACGAGAACTCTTTGATCTACAAAGAAAAGACAAAGAAGATTCATGACTCCAAAATCAAGAACCGCTTTTCAACGCGTCGGTGATCGAGTCCTTCTTTTCAACTCAAGATTGAAGCTTTTCTCGGGAAAACTAAAATCCCGCCGGGTCCGGACCATTCACCATCACTAAAGTATTTCCTTATGGAACCATTGAGTTATCTCAACCCGATGGTCCAAATTTTAAAGTGAATGGTCATCGATTGAAGCACTATTTTGGAGAGGACATTCCTCCTGTGTTTGTCCCGGATCTACAAACTTTCCCCATGAACCAATGAATGCGGGGGTCGAGTCAAGCTAGCGACTTCGGGAATCAAAAACGAGTAGCACACCATATGGGTTTTCACCCATATTTCTCGACTTCTTTCTATTTTCTACCACCCTAGCTGGGATTTGCCCGCTGTTGTATGTAAAGTTTCAAAAAAAAAAAAATTCAAATAATGGCCGTAGTATTTCCCTTTTACGTTCTATGTTTCGGCATAACCGGTACTTTGAATATTGAGGGCAATATTCATTTCTAGTGTGGGGGGAATTCTCACGAATTTTATCATATAATTATACCACCCAATTCCCCCGTTTTTGGCCAAATTTTTTTGGAGTAAGTGTTTTGCACTTACTCACTACTATTATCGCCGCCATGTCTAATAAACAAAAGGATTGCTTAATCCATGAGCAAACGGCTCTTGGTAAAGATATCTCAAATCCGTTGACGGCTTGCAATTTGCCCAAAATTGTATGGTGTTCAGTTCACCATATCTTTAATTAGTGAAGAGTTGGCTAGCCCGCAAGTTTATGGCTTGTGGTAAAGGCAGTTTGGAAAACCATAATTGGTAATCGACTCACCAAAGATATTTTATCTAAGAGTTATTAGGCCGTAAGCAAACGGCTTGTAAAGACAAATCAAAACCGTTGAAAGCCGGTGATTTGCTCAAAATCATTTGGTTATCATTGTACCAAGGTTCTTACTTGAACTGAAACAATTGGCTACTCTAGAAGTAATGGATTTTGGTAAAGAGATTCAAATCCATTAAGTTTTCTCAAAAGATTGCTAGGGACTAGCAATAGTTTAGTGTGGGGATTGATGAGTGTGTAAATACTCATCATTTTTGGTCAAATCTGAACTGCAAAACATTTAAAACACTCAGAAATGCATCAAAATACCGAAAATATCCCAAAATTGTATTTTATATGTTTTGATGCAAAATGTTTAAAATCGATGAAAATCGAGCTAAGTTTGCATAATTAGCCACCCCCAACTTTCAAAAATTGGCAGAAATAGTCCTTGAGCACTTATTTTAAAAGAAAAGTCACCAAAGGTCCTTTTGAAATCATAATTTGTCATAATTAGTCCTTTGGTGAAAAATTTCAAAAGTTTTGAGAATTTGCAAGTTTGGTCCTTCAAGTTTCAAAATTGGCAAAAATAGTCCTTGGAAGTTTAAAAATATCTTTAATGGTCCTTGTACTAATGAAACTTGGCATGTTTGGCCCTTTTGATAAGTTTGGGAAAGTTACCATTTTGGTCCCTCAAGTTCTGCCAAATTACAAGAATGGTCCTTGTTATTAATACAAAATCACTTGACCCCCGCTAATATACCTTGAGCCACCCAAAACAACCCGTGAACCCCCTGTTTTGAACCCCCCTACCTATTAATATACCCCCACCAAACACCCAGTCAAATCCCTCCCAAATCCATCCCTCGCCTCCTCCACTGCTCAACCATCTCCCATCACCCCTCACCTCAAACACTCTCATCTTCACCTCTCCATGTCCCCTCCACCTCCACAACAAACCAAATGCAATTAATGTTTCTCCTTCCTTGCACTCAAACCCCCCAGTTGCTATATTAGTTTTGTGTAAATCTCATCAACGGCCAATATCAACTTTTCTAATCCAATGGTTCTGGAGAGAAGTGGGAAACACTCAGAAGGCAAGTGGAAGACATTTTGTTGTATAAATAGAAGAAGAAAAGGAGAGATGGAGAGAGTTTTTTTTAGTTTTCATTTTTCATGTATGTCGTATTTAATTTTATGGTCTTAATTAGTTTCTTAAATTGTAATCCTAAGCTTTCCTGTAATGAACTAAAGTAATTTAGTCTATTGTAACTCATTTCAAGCATTAATTTCAAGTTCTATCAAAGTTCATGTTTTTACATTTCTCTTATTAAAGTCAGTTTCAAATGTACTAAATTCCAAGCTTCAAAGAGCTTATTTACTTCTCAAATAAGCTTACTAAAGCTGTTTATAGCTTCTAGTAAACTTACAAAAGCGATTCAAGCAAAGTTGGTATTTGGTCAACGAAAGTCAACCTGTGAAGAAATTTTGGTTAAGCAACTATGGAAATGGAAATTGGTTGATACAGAGCTGGTTTTGGATTTGGTATTGGCTTAGAATAGTGGTATTTGGTTCTAGATAAGCCGCATATGAAATTTGGACCTCATGAGTATTTTTTAGTTCAAGTTTAAAATTATTGTGCCACCCTTTTTTTTTATCAGATGTGAGGTTATTAGTGAGTATTTGGCTTTTTTTAGGTTAAGATTGCTGTTAGATTATAAGAGTTCATTACTTCCGGGTTTAGGATCAACTAAGGTAGAGCAATTAGCTAAGCATTTAGCTAAACTAGTGTTTGGTTCCTGGTTAAAATTGAGCTTAAGGCTTGGCTTTTTAGCTCAAGATCGGCTTAGCTTAGTCTCATTTAGGATTATTAGACTTAATTCAAATTGGTTAGATCTGTACTCTAGAACACTTAAAGTCAAAATTAGGTTCTAATTAATCTTGTGTTCAAATCAGTTAGCTTAGGTTAGTATAAGCTTGCATTTAGGTAGATAAAATAGTTCTTTAGCCTGCAGTAGCTTCATTTCACCTCTAATTATAATTTTCATTCAACATGTTTGATCCAAAGTTCATCAAAGTCAAAGATCCATTTCTGTCATAAAAGTCAACAAAAAAAAGTTGAGAAACTCGTTTTTCACCAACCTATGTGGATTTTAGAGGATTCATTTTCGGTTCAAAGTTTTGTAATTTTGGGATATTGAATTTAAACTGGTTGAGAAGTCAAAAGTGATTTTTGTGAAATTTTTGGAAACAGTCTTAAGCTCCTAATCACCTTGTCAAATGGGGCACTTACGTTTCAGGTACACACCGACAACTGAGTGTGCCATCTTCAGAACCTTGTGCAGGTCTTGTTTTTGGTCACTAGTGGCTGAAACTTGGTCTTGAGATAGTTCAGCTGGTGGTCTTTAGGTCTCCATTTTTGGTTTTCACATTAGCTTATGGAATAAGCTGATACTTTAGCTTAAAAGTAGACAGATAGACGTTTTGGCTTTATAGCTTATTTCTCATCAAGTCTTTATAGCCTGATAATCTGTGGTTAGGAGTAGTTGATTGTTAGGAATTAGAAATTTCCGGTATAAAGAGTCGTCACCTCAAGTATATGTAATCGTTAGAAAGCTCGTAGTCATAGTAATATTTAGTTAAGTAGTATTTAGTTATGTAACACCGTGGAGGTGAGGATCTTACTGCTTTACCTGTATGCCCTGATCCACACCGATGTGTGGCGATTTATGTAAGACTATAAATACTCTCTACCTCCCAAGGTAGAGAGTCGGAGCTCATAATAATATCTTTCACTTTCTCTCACTAAGTTCCCTAAACCTCTAACTTTCTCTCTCTAGAATTCCATCTATTTGTTACTTTGTGTTATGGTTTGATGTGTATGTGAAAAGTTATATCTTACAATTGGTATCAAGAGCCAATGTTGGATCATATCTTGCACATCTTTGGATTTATAGTGGTTTTAGGTGGTTTTTGAGTTTGAAAAAGTTTAGTGGTTTTTGCATTATTTGGTTGATTTCTGTTAAAGTTCGATTTTGTTTGTACTTTTATGGTTAGAATCATCACAAGAGTGTAGGTTATCAGTTGGTAAGCTTAAATCATCTTGGTTGGGTTGTTTTGGATTGAAAATGATGTTTATGTGGTTTTTCATGCTAGCGACTTACTTCACGGATTAGTTTCTTCGTAGCGACTTGCTTTACAAATTTGTAGCGAATTACAGTTCTAAACCTAGCGACCTAGATCTAGCGATTTACAAAGACAAGTAGTGGACTCTCCACTACGGGTAGCTTTGGTGATAGCGACTTGGTCGGTAGCTTAGTTGCTCTTTAGCTTAACTTTGTATCTTTAGCGACTTGAGTAGCGAATTGCTGCCAAAAATTTTGCTAGCGACTTGAGGCTTAGCGAGTTACTACCTAGCGACTTGCATTTGTCTTGCGACTTGGGACTCTAGCGACTTAGTGCATTATCTTCTAGCGACTTAGTGCATTATCTTCTAGCGACTTGAGTGATTGTTTACGGTTTTTTCTTGATTTAGTAAAATCCCGTGAAAGAATCTATTTCCCGGTTTAATCATAGAGTTATAAAATCCCGTATAAATTGTAAACATGTCTACCAACGTTCCTAATGTCATCTCCATCATGTCGAGGATGTTCAAGTAGCGGTGGCTCGGATACTCGTCCACCCATGCTTGACAGAACTCCACTACGATTCTTGGGCTCAACGAATCGATTGTACTTGCCGGAAGGAAAATGGTGTCAACATTCTCAAATCCATTGATGAAGGACCATATCGAGTTGAGACGCCTAGAGACATACTTGATACTAATGAAGATGGTACTCGCTACTTTCTGGAATGGACAGACCTAAAATGTATGATGAGCTTGAGGATAAGGAGAAAAAGAGATTCATGCATATCGTGGCTTCAAACATTGTTCTTCAAGGTCTTCCTAAAGACATCTACAAGTCGATCAATTGATATGTGTCTAAATACACATATATTTGTATTGTATAAACCCACAAAAACAACTAAAAACACACAAATAACTCTCAAAATGATACAAATTCATAAAAATGTGTTTTATGTGATTCACAAAAAGATTGAAAACAAGTGAAAATGATCAATTTCACAACAATTGTCATTTTCAAATTCTCGGGTTATTCAAATTGTCAAAACTAGTCCCTAAATGTTTTAAATGAATGAAAAGTCAACTTAAGTCCTTGGGAAACCAAAAAGATTCACAAATGATCCCCTGATGAAAGTTTACACAAATGGCAATTTACTCCTCAAGTTACAAAATTGGCAAAAATGGTCCCTGGGTATTCTAAACTTGGAATTTTACAAATAATACCCTTGTACTATGCATGATTGAAAGTTTGGAACAATTTTGATAAACTTTTGGAAGTACACTTTAGTCCCCAAGAATCCAAAAATTTACACAAATGGTCCTTTTAAGCTTAAAATGTTTTAATTAACAATATTATCTTTGTGTTTATATAAATGGCAGGTTTGGCCCTTCAAAGGAAGTTTGGAATGATGGCATAATAGGTCCCTCAAGTTTTAAGTGCCACTTTTGGTCCTGGCTTATTACACTAATAAAACCAAATGGACCCTTCTTTAGTTACATTAACAATTCCAAGCCCAAACCCAAATCCAACCCTAGCCCAAACTCGAAATTTAAAACGTGAGAAGAACCCACTCCACTGTCCTCACCATCCCCTACCTCCACCAGCAATTTTCCCCGCCTATCCGTACCCCCTCCACTTATACCAGCCTCATAACCTACTCCCTTACACTCAAATCCTATAACACACACACAATAAATGCTTCCCACCATTATACACTCCACCTTAACACCCTTTCCCCTGCTTTTTCTTCCAACTTGCTCCCAAGTTTTAAACTCTCAAAACATTCCCTCCAATTACAAGCCAACAAGTATTTAATATGAATTAAAACCGCTAAGTTACTTGCAAGACTTTTGCCAAAAGTGTTTTTTCAAAGGCTAGGATGGCTTCTCACTGCATCAATGGTCATAAATTGAAGTGAACTTATGAGTGGTCTCCTAGAGTAAAAAGACTATAAAAAGGAGGAAGAAAACAGAGAAAAACTAACTTTGGTTCTACCATTGTTCACATAGTGTAGTCTTTACTGTTGTCCTTTAATTATTGTCATTTACTGCTTTATTTAGTGTAAAGAACTTCAAAGTAGTGTAATGGAACCTTTTTGTTTTCAGGTTTTTAATGCAAATATCTTTTATAATTCATGTTTTCATAATTTCTTTAATTTCTTGTCATTTATTTTTTTTGTTAATCATAGTTGATTATATGGACTCCGCTAATACTTAGGCTCCCAAAGCCAAATGAGCTTTTAGATACATGTAAACAAATTTTGGTCTTTTAAATTAGAAAAATCATTAAAAATAGAGAAATGGAAAAATAATGGATAATAAAGAAGATGATGAAGCTGTGGTTGGATTTGGAATGCTATGGGTATTAGGAGCTTATTGGTAAGCTAATAGGTGTAACCTTGTCCATTTGTTCTATGTCTCAAATTTATTCCCTCATTTTAAAGCATTTCTTAATTTTGCAATTCTTGCTCCTACTTATTATATGTTATGATTTATCTTTATGTTTATTTGTTGTTGTTGTGTTTTAAGGTTTAAGTTTGTATGCTTATGTGTAGTTTAGTTAGTTGCTTCATACATTCCTTTTAACTATGAAATTTGATTATGTAGAGTTCATTGTACTGTTTTATATCTGGCCGCTTTTTATGTTATTTGTCCTTGTTATATGTTAATATAGAGTTTGGATTCAGGTTCATAAGCAATTTCATTGAATACCTTAATAATCATGTGACAAGGGATTTAAGGGACCTTGGAAGTGCTTGATTCGTGTGGTATTGAGGTTGTTTGTGATGTTTATTAATGTTTCGTGATGATCAATGGGTTATGGAGTTTGACATCCCTTTAGGCCCTTGGTTATGTCTTTTGCACCATGTTCTCATATGCACCTCATGACTTACTTTATGACTCCGCTATAATCTGTGATAAATGATGCTAGGGTAGTTGTCTTGTTTTATTATGCTTCACTCTGGTCCTATATAACTCATTTAAATACTCATTATCATGCTTGTTTAGTATTAAGTCAAAATTATTTTAAACTATCTTAATTTTTGTGTCTCAATGCAATTCATATGTCCAAATTCCATATATGTGTTTAAATGTTGTTTAGCTGTATTAATTTCATGTTTTTGTTGCTTTATATAACATAATAAATCCATAGATTAGATTATAAATTCGCATTAGTCAACATATAAGTTCTTGTAAAAGTCAATTTTTCATTATAGTCGCTTTTTGAATAAAATATATATAATTTTGTTGTGTATTCAATATTATGATTTAGCCTTTAAGCTTTTAGGATAGTTAAGTTTAGTTGCTTAAGAAAAATAGAAAAATACTAGTTCTCATTAACTCAGCTTATAGAGTACTTATTTTCTAGCTTATTTGAGTACTGCTTGGAAATCATGCCCTGCACTACGTGTTTCTCTTGGTGTCAAGCCATAGCTTCTGTGGCAAGTCGCGACTTCCACCTAGCTTCTTGTAAAATTAGCCTTTTATGTTGCCTTTGTGGCCTAGTCTTATGTGTAAGTGATTATTTTTCACTTATTTACATAACTAATCAAACCTTTATTTTGTCCATTCACTCCTTCCACCGGCTAAACAAAGGAAGTGAAAGGCTTCCATAGCTCATGAAAAGTTCCTCCCACAGCTTGAGCTTGTGATTTTTAGCTTTAAGTGAAGCTAATCACTACTCCATGTTTCTCGTTTGTTGAGCTCTCATGAGTTCATTTGATAAGTTTATAGGAGCTTATTGTTTGCTCATTCATAATAGCCAATCGTTAAAACACATGAACTGCACCATTTCCAATAGCTCCTAAAGCTCATTAGAGGTCTAGAGCTTGTGTGATTTGAAGTCCTTTGTAAAGCTTATCTACCAAACTCTTGATCCAAAGACCTAATTTTCACATTGCAGTTTTATTAATAAGGTCTGAAGGAGCTTGTACTTATCATCAATTCACCGAGTACACTAAAGAAATCGTGAACTCATAAATTCTTCATAAGCAAGCCAAAAGCTTATTATTCCTAGGACTTAGTCTGGTGATTTTAGTTTCTTTGGAAGCTAAACCACTAGACTATAGGTTCCTAGCTTAAATTAGATTTTGCACTTGTTAAGCAAGGCTGTATCTAGCTTTTGGTTGTCCCATTTTCTCGCATTCACCTGAGAATTCAAATGAAATAGTACCATCTTCATAATCCTTCAAAAGCTCATCAAAGGTCCCACTTGATGTTTTGCTTTTTGGAAAGCCAACTGCCATTTTCTTGCAACTCCAACTTTCATTTTGCCATTTTGAGCTTAACTCCGCGGCTTTAAATGGTCATTCAAAAGTTGCGCCATGGTTGGGATCAGTTGGATATGTAGTGCAATCGGAAAAGTTTATTTGCTTGTATGAGCTTATTGGCTTCTTGTATTCCAGTGTGCTTGTATATTATAGCCTTTTATACTTGTACATGCATACCTTTTGCTTTTATTTCCATTTCATAGCTTTTGCTTAGTATGAGCTTATGAGTCCATCGGTGAGCCCATAAGCTCACTCGGTAATGATTCATAAGCCCATAATTTGCTTATTTCTAGTTTTTAAACTTTTATTTTGTTAAATTTATATATTATTCGTATATATACTAGTCTCAAAACAGAAAAAGCTCAAAACAAGCTTTAACTACAAGTGTTAGCTTATATTTAGTTTTAGGCTTAAAAGTTAATCGTTATGGAAATAAGCTCCCACAGAGCTTATTTCCAAGTTTTGAAAAGTTGTTTTGTTAAAATTCCATATTTTTACTTAATATACAGTTTTGCAAAAAGAAAAATCCAAAAATAAAATAACGCAAAAGGTTGTCATAAGGTTGATCGAACCAGGTTCCTCGGTGACAAGTTCACCGCATCCACCCGACTAGATCATATCTTGCACATCTTTGGATTTCTAGTGGTTTTAGGTGGTTTTTGAGTTTGAAAAAGTTTAGTGGTTTTGCATCATTTGGTTCATCTCTAGTGTTAAAGTTTGATTTTGTTAGTACTTTTATGTTTAGAATCATCACAAGTGTTTAGGTTTTCATTTGGTAAGCTTGAATCATCTTGGTTGGGTTGTTTTGGATTGAAAAGTGATGTTTATGTGGTTTTTCATGCTAGCTTACTTCACGGATTAGTTTCTTCAGTAGCTTACTTGCTTTACAAATTTGTAGCGAAGTTACGCTTTAAAGCTAGCGACTTAGATCTAGCGATTTACAAGACAAGTAGTGGACTCTCCACTACGGTAGCTTACTTGGTGGTAGCTTAACTTGGTCAGTAGCGAAGTTGCTCTTAGCTTAACTTGTATCTTTAGCTTACTTGAGTAGCTTAATTGTCGCCAAAATTTTGCTAGCTTACTTGAGGCTTAGCGAAGTTACTACTTAGCTTGCATTTGTTAGCGACTTGGGACTCTAGCTTAATTTAGTGCTGTAGCTTTAAGGTTTTAGTGCATTATCTTCTAGCTAATTTAGTGCATTATCTTCTAGCTTACTTGAGTGATTGTTTACGGTTTTTTCTTGATTTAGTAAAATCCCGTGAAAGAATCTATTTCCTGGTTTAATCATAGAGCTATAAAATCCCGTATAAATTAAACATGTCTACCAACGCTCCTACTATCATCTCCATCGCTGCGAGGATGTTCAAGCAATGGTTCGATACTGCCCACCCATGCTTGACAGAATCGACTACGATTCTTGGGCTCAACGAATCCGATTGTACTGCCTTGGAAAGGAAAATGGTGTCAACATTCTCAAATCCATTGATGAAGGACCATATCGAGTTGAGACGACTAGAGACATACTTGATAATAATGAAGATGGTACCTCTTACGGAATGGACGACCTAAAATGTATGATGAGCTTGATGATAAGGAGAAAAAGAGATTCGATGCGATATCGTGGCTTCAAACATTGTTCTTCAAGGTCTTCCTAAAGACATCTACAAGCTGATCAATCATAACACCGATGCAAAGGCAGTATGGGATAATGTTAAGATGCTTCTCTCGTGTTCGAATTAACTATGGAAGACAGAGAATCCCAACTCTATGACTAATTTGAACACTTCAAGATGAAACCAGATGAGAGTGTCTATGAGTACTATGTGAGATTTCATAAGTTAGTGAATGACATGAGGAACATCAGAATGACTATGCCTAACATTCAGATGAACTCAAAATTTGTGAACAACATGAATCCCGAATGGCACAAGTTTGTCACCCCTGTGAAGCTCACTAAAGGATTGAAGAATACAAACTATGAGCAACTCTATGCCTTCCTCCTTCTGAATGAGAGACATGCTATGTTTGAAAAATTGATTCTCAATCACCAAAACCAACCAGGAGAGACAAGCTCGCCTAATGACTCAACCGCCTTCTACTCAAACATCCGAATCACAACCAAAGCATCACAAGTCATACCCTTGGGTAATGGTAATCACAAACTCATTCCCGATCCTATGTTCAAACAAGCCGATGCCGATGCACACGTGGTAACTTCATTAATCAACTAGCTCTTCCGATTAGTCAAAACATGAATTCTCTCCCACAAACCAACAACAACCTCGAATCAAAGATCTAACCCACACAATCAAGCCATGTTAAAGATGGAAGGATCGTGGTGCAACCAGCTCAGAAAGACAAGATGATCGTGGAAGAGGTGGAGCGGTAGAGGTTATGTTGGTAACCATAATCGAGGAAGGAATGGTAACCAAGGTCAAGCTAAGCCAATCAAATGTTATAACTGTGGTGGTGAGTGACACATTGCAAGGAACCGACATCTCCAAAGCGCCCACAGAATGCCGATTACTTCGAGATAAGATGCTGCCGTACAAGCTCGTGACAATGGTGCTGCTTTGGATGAAGAGGAATTGTTGTTTCTAGCTGAGGGCAATGCCAAGACCTATGATGCGATGTGGATGAGCGCCTATTCAGAGATAGGTCACAATCATCAGAATGCCTTTCAAGTCGCTGATTGTGATGCATACGACTCCGATGTGGATGATGGACCTACCGCACACACAATTTTTATGGCTAGCATTTCTCCAATGGTTTCTCCCAAGGTCTCTTCTTCACCACTAGCTGGCCCATCCCAAGACAAACTCATCTCAGAGGTATTAAAACTATACGATAATGTTGATGTGCAAAAGATGCATGACAAAGTACATTCAACTGAAACTATTGAATCAAATATTGAAAATATGGGTAATATCAATATTGTCCCATATGATCAATATGTGAAACAAAGTGAAAGTGAAGTTGTACCAAGTGATGCATCTTCTGCAATCAACAATGACTATGTTTTTGATGAATACACCGCATGTGCCCTCGATGATTCTCGTAATTTCAACTAAATGCCTATAAAGAACGTGTTGCTATTTATGAACAACGTGCTAAATTTGAGTTGACCACTCGTGAGCTGGAAATGGATGACCAAGTGCGCATATCATTAGAAAAAGTAATTTTAGAGAAGAAGTATTGAAACAAGAATTAAATTCCTTGCAAGAAAAACTTTCTAAAACAGCTAAGCAAAAACAAGAACTTCAAGAAAATGTGAAAATGCTTAAGCAAGAATTTAATGCAAAGGAATCAAAACTCTTGAGAGATTTTTCTAATCTCAAAACTTTGAAAAACAAACTTGAAAACAAGTTGTACATACAAGGAAACACCATTCAGATTGCTCACATGGTCACTAAACATAGAGTTCTAAGCGATAAGCATAGTGTTCCCATGATAGATAAACCCAACCTCGAGGTAATTAAAAGATAGCAAAATGCTCAAAGTGTGATCTATGATGGCAATGAGATTCTTAAACCTAGACGAAACCTAGTTGCTTGAGTGCACCGAGGAAGATAAGAAATCGATGAAGTCACTAGGAAAGGATGAACAAAAATTAGATGATCCTAAATGCAAAGAAAAAAAAATAATTATCACTCCCCATGACTACAAAAAGGAAAACTGGATTTCCTTGAACATGTTTAAGCCTCGGACATTGTTGACTCCCGAACAAGTTTTCTGGAAAAAGGATTTAGATAAGCGTAAAGTGAAAATATTGTTGAAACAAACCCTCCCCTATGGAAAATGCCTAGAGCGACCGTGTATCCTCCTAATACACCAATGCATCTTGTTCCTAGAAAAATTGCCACTAAAAGCAAGACCTTAATTAGCCAATATGTTATATTTCAACTATTTGTTGATTTTGAGAAAACTTGCAAGAAAAGGATCACACCCATTGGTATAACGGAAGGAGAAAGGGTTTTGAGCAAATGAAAGAATGTTATTTAACTGAGGTCATGCCTTTCTTTAAACTTCTAAAAGATCACTTTGAGAGTCTTAAAAAGGGATAGAAACTGATATTAAGGGAATGGAAAAGGAATTTGATGCAATGGTAGTTGAAGTTAGTGATTATGAGCGTGCACTAAAATATAATGAGATTGAGAGGAAGAACTTGCATAACTTAAATGAGACTCTTATTACTGAATGTGTTGCTCAAGATATCTTTTTCACCGCTTCAAATTGCTCTATTAATGCTTCCAAATTTCATGAACTATCTGTGGCCCCGAAAGTCTCCCATGATCGTGTCATTGAGCTTGAAAAAAATAATTCTAAACTAAACGAGAAAATTGAACTGATGATCACGACAATTTGGTTAAACATTTTTCTAAACTAGAAGTTGAGCATTTTAATTTACAACTAAAATATCAACATCTTAAAGAAAATGTTAAAACTTCAAATATCAAGACATCCTCAGATGCTCCAGAGTTTGATGTAGCTTTTCAAATTAACAAACGTGATGAACAGATTCAAGCTCAGCAACACGATCGAAAGTTGAAAGCCCAAATCTCTCAATTAAAGGGTCAAACGAACAATATGACAGGCTCCCAAATGCCTCCTCCTTTAGATTCTCCGAATTCTCAAACTTTTCATCTTCAAAACTTAGTTGATGCCTTACAAAAGGAAAACGAGAGTTTTCTAGAAGAAAATGAAAAGTTAAACGACATTTTAAAGAGTTATATGATTCAATAAAAGTCACCCGTGACCAAAACAACGAAAAAATAACGTCTTTACAAAAAGAAATTGAGAATCGAGAAGTCGTGGAAATGGGAAACCGCCACTTGTTTTCAATAAGAATGTTGTCTCAAAGTCACCCTTAGACTGCAAATACACTGTGACGCTTAAATATATTCCTCCTCATCTTAGGAATAATGAACATGCTTTTCATGAATAATGTGCTCACCTTAAGGATAGTCTAGAATGTCTCCGTGAGATTGTCGAAGAGGATTTCATTAACAAACCTCTTGATAGTGAAATTAGGTTTGCTTGCCTCCATGCCAAACGATCTCAAGAGTTGCTAGAATGTGTAATTGCAACATGTCCCAAATCCTTAACCTTAGGTGCAAAAGGCAAAGCTGTGATGCCTTGTTCTATGCCTAGTGCCAAGCATGGAATCCGCTCTATGCCCGCCTTAAGAAAGGAAACACTAATGTGCCTTCAAGTAGTTCGATTCCGTGATATGTTAGTGCTAAGAAAGTGAACTTTAGTGTGCCTGCAAAAAGCTCAAATCACAGCCTTAAAGTATACACTAATGTGCCTTCTAGTACTTCAGATCCTTGCACATCAAGTTCAAGAATGCAAAAATTAGATCAACCAACTAATGTTCCCATTCCCTCTACAGGAGTAATCTGTGACTTTAAAGCGAAAGGTGTCAAAGTCTCAAGACAATACAAGGAATGATAGGACCTTGCAAGCTAAGAATGTGCATTGGAAGAGAGTAGAAGACCAATCTAGGAACTTTAAGCTTGAGTTGAATAAAACGAATCGTGTTGATTCAAGTATTAGCCTTAGGCGCATCAGTAATTAATTCAATTTCGATACTATTTGCAAACCTTGTAATGATGTCCGCTTGAATTCTCGCTTGCTAATCATGAATGTGGTGTGAATGCTTTGTCTAATGCTGTCAAATGCCCGTTAAAATTGTTAATGCTAATAATCGTGCAAATAAGGCAAAAAGGCAAAAACGAAAGATTGTTAGAAAATAGTGGAAACCCACAAGAAGAACTTTTATAAAGATAGGTTATTATTGGATACCTTTTGGCCATAAGAATAATCAGCTTTGTTCTCAAACTGCTAAGATTATGCCCACTAGAAAATGGATGCCTACCGGTAGAACTATTCCCTTAAGAAGTAAACATACTTTGAATAGGTCAAATACGCACACCAAAGATTGCATCTATTCCCAATGATTCCATTGCTTCTACTCGATATGGATGTTTCGTTTCGATGTGGGTGTTCCAACCATCAGTTACTAACCAAGTGGAACCCATTCTTGCATGGGGATCTCAATTATCAAGTTATCCATTCTTGTCTCAGTGTTCAACCTGCAGATCATTCAAATCGCTCGTGGTACCGGACTCAGCCGTTCCAAGCATATGACCGAGACCGGTCGCTCATGAACTTCGTGAGGAAATTCATCGGGACAGTTAGATTCGGTAATGATCATTTCGTGCAATTATGGGTTATGGTGATTATGTTGTTGGTGATAGTGTTATCTCTAGAGTATATTATGTGGAAGGTTTGGTCATAATCGCTCTCTCGTTGGTCAATTCTCGTGATTCTCGATCTAGAAGTAGCCTTCTAAAACATACTTGTTTGTTAGAGATCTTAATGGTAAGGAACTTTTAAAAGGAACTCGTGGTTCAAATCTTTACACCATCTCTATAGAAGATATGATGAAGTCTTCGCCAATTTGCTTGCTGTCAAAGGCTTCAAAACAAAGTCATGGTTATGGCATCGACGTCTCAATCACTTGAACTTCGGCACCATCAATGATCTCTCCATAAAGGACTTAGTTGTAGGTTTACCTCGACTAAAGTATGAAAAGGATCATCTTTGTTCAGGATGTCAATTGGGAAAAAGCAAGAAGTATGCCCATAAATCCAAACCTACTAACTCTCACGTAAGTTCTTCATACAATTCATATGGATTTATGTGGACCAATGAGAGTGCATAATATCTTTGGGAAGAAATATGTGTTAGTTGTAGTTGATGATTACTCTAGATTCACCTGGGTCAAGTTCTTAAGGACAAAGGATGAAACTCCCGATATCATCATCAAACTCATCAAACAACCGCAGGTTCGACTTAACAAAACCGCCGTAATTATCCGGACAGACAATGGAACCGAAGTTTGTTAACAAACAACTTAGTGAATTCTATGAAAGCATTGGAATCAGCCATCAAAGAAGTGTTCCACGAACTCCTCAACGGAACGGTGTAGTTGAAAGACTAAATCGAACTCTTGTAGAAGCCGCTAGAACAATGTTGATTTACTCAAAAGTTCCAATGTTTCTCTGGCTGAAGCTATTGCCACTGCATGCTACACACAAAATCGCTCCCTCGATTCACACCGCTCATGGAAAGACACCATATGAACTTGTCCACAACAGAAAACCTAATCTCTTTCCTTCGTGTGTTTGGTGCATTGTGTTATCCAACTAATGAGGGTCAAGACTTAGGGAAACTTAGGGCTAAAGCCGACATTGGAGTATTTGTAGGATATGCACCAAACAAAAAGGGATACCGAATCTATAACAAAAGAACCCAACATATCATGGAAACCATTCACGCTACGCTTGATGAGTCGACCGGTCAAATGGCTCCGACACTCCACCAGACCCGCGACTTCAAAACAATCCCATTGGTTCATCTCTTGTTCCAAACTCTTCTCAAGAAACTCCATATGTACCTCCATCTCAAGATGATTTAAAGAAATTGTTTGATCCTATGTTTGATGAACTTTATGATTCAATTACTAATGAGGTGTTGATCCCTACAACAGAGGATGCTCATATTCCTGTGAATGAAGTCAATCCTTCAGCCTCAATATCTTTAAGTCAAGAAGCACCTGCCGATCCTTCGCCTCATCAACAAATCATCATTCTTCAAATGTACATCATGGAAATGTTTCTGGCATCAATGATGAAGTTAATCCCTTTGCTAATCCCGAAGATGCTCCATTTGAAAACATATTTGCTACTCCCGAATCATCATCGAACCATCTTCTTCGAGACATCGACTCGCTACCTCAGCCTCAACAACTACCACATGAACACCTTAGAAAATGGACTCACGATCATCCATTAGACAACATCATTGTAAATCCCTCTCGTCCTCAGATCAACCCGAAACAACTTGCAACCGATGCCTTATGGTGTTTCTTCAACTCCGTACTATCTAAGATCGAACCAAAAGATGTTAAAACCGCCATGAATGAAGATAGCCGGTTCAATGCCATGCAAGAAGAAATTCATGAGTTTGATCGACTTGACGTATGGGAGTTAGTACCGCCCGCATCAGTGTGCTATGATTATTGCTCTTAAATGGATCTTCAAAGTGAAACTTGATGAGCATGGTGATGTGTTGAAGAACAAGGCTCGATTAGTTGCTAAAGGATACCGCCAAGAGGAGGGTATTGACTTTGAAGAATCTTTTGCTCCAGTTGCTCGAATCGAGGCAATCCGAATCTTTCTGGCTAATGCTGCTAGTAAGAACATGGTAGTCTATCAGATGGATGTGAAGACGGCATTTCTAAACGGAGATCTTAAAGAAGTCGCCTACGTACCAACCTGAAGGATTTGTGAATCCAGAGCATCCTACTCACGTTTATCGCTTGAAGAAGGCTCTTTACGGTTTAAAGCAAGCTCCAAGGGCATGGTATGATACACTGTCAAAGTTTCTTCTATCAACCGGATTCAGCAAAGGAGCAGTTGATCCAACATTGTTCACCAGAAGTCGTGCAAACATTTAACTCATGTTCAAATTTATGTTGATGATATTATTTTTGCCTCGACTGACCCAATGGAATGTGATCGCTTTTCTAATGAAATGAGTTCAAAGTTTCAAATGTCAATGATGGGACAAATGTCATTTTTCTTGGGATTACAAATTTCACAAAGTCCCGGAGGCATTTTCATAAATCAATCTAAATATGCAAATGAGATTTTAAAGAAATTTGGATTTGATTCAAGTGACCCTGTTGACACCCCCATGATTGATCGAACCAAACTAGATGAGGACCACTCGGGGATCATGATTGACCAAACGAAATATCGTAGTATGATTGGATCCCCGATGTACCTCACGCTAGTAGACCGACATCTTGTTCGCCGTTTGCATGTGTGCTAGATACCGTGCTAAGCCTACTAAAAAGCACCTTGAAGCGCTTAAACGGGTCTTTCGGTATCTCCAAGGAACCATCAATATGGGACTATGGTACCCTAAGGACACCGGTATGTCACTAACGCCTATGCGATGCCGATCATGCAGTTGTCAAGATACACGCCAAGTACATCCGAGGTGCTCGTTTTGGGTGATAAGCTTGTGAGCTGGTCTTCAGAGAAGCAAATGAGTACTTCTATTTCCTCTACAGAGGTGAATACATAGCCATGTCATCTTGTTGTGCTCAAATCTTATGGATGAGATCTCAATTATCCGACTATGGCTTTGTATTCAACAAAATCCCTCTCAGATCTGTGATAATAAAGTGCTATTGCTCTCTCATGCAACAACGCTCAACACTCAAGAGCAAAGCATATCGACATTCGACATCATTTCATCGGGGAACAAGTGGAAAAAGGTGTGGTGGAACTATATTTTGTGAGGTCTCAATATCGCTAGCGACATCTTCACCAAAGCTCTTCCAAGAGAACGTTTGAGTTTATTCTTCCACGCCTTGGCTTGAAAAGCCTTCAACCGAACACTCAAACGCCTTCGTGAGGAAGACGAGGAGTAAAGGTCTATCTTCATCTATCTCTTGTATATATCTATTCAAAAATCAAAATACAAAATTATAAAACCTTCAAAATCCATAAAAATCTGAAAAATTCGAAAAATCTTCAAAAATATTGTCATTTTGTCATGTTTTTCTCGGTTCGATTATATCTACGGTCGTTGTGCTGTCATTCAAAGAATGACACGGGACTTTAGATGTTGTTCAATTCAAAAAAAAAAAAAAAAAAAGAAAATTTATTGTTGGGAGAAAGAGAAACAATGGTTTATTGTCATTTTCGTGCAATAACCCGCTTTTAAAAGAAAGAACAGAGCCATGTTTTACCATGTTTTCAAATTCCATGCTCCGATTCTATAAACATTTATCTGCTGAAAACTAAATGCTTTGAAAAATAACTCGGACTCTATTTTTGATAATCATCTCGACTTATTTGTCAAAATATCTATCTCTCAATCAACAACCTATGTCATTGATTGAGGGGAGAATGATTTCAATTAAATTAAAAAGTTATTTGGCATTAAATTGTTTTCAAAAGATGTACATGCATGTTTTATCAATGGAGTTTAAAGTCTTAACATCCGATCCTTATCGCTTAAAACGCTTTCATAATCAAGTCACAATTCTCCTTAAAAGCTTTCAAAATCAATTTAAATCTATAAGAGATCACAAATCTCAAATGATTTGATAATTGTGATCGGGGAGAATGTGTGATTTAAATTGGATTTAAACTGATAATTCGGTAAATGGTTTTATAAGGATGTACATGCTGTCCTTCCCACATGTGACAAACGATTTCAAATTTTCCATGCACATGTTGAGGGGAGCATCTATCTTAAACCTATGATTTGAAACGTGATCACTTATCTCAATGTGCATGTTCCCTCTAGTATGTGCAAAACTCTTTTCAAACCTCGAGGCACATATTGAGGGGAGCAAAATCATGAAAACCTCATCCTTCCCCAAAATGCTTTATCTACTTGATTCGATTAGGGAAGTGATGTTGATATTTTTAGAAAATGGTAATCAAAGAAGTTAATTCTTTCTCTTGCCTCCGTGTGCAAAACTATTTCAAATACTTGATGCACATGTTGAGGGGGAGTTCTTCTTCTAAAAATATCAAAAACAATTCAAGTACAAAATGCTTTGATAATATATCACAAGTATCCGGATTGATTTTCAAATGGTTTTCAATTGGTTCCAATGGCAGATGAACAATACCAAAATAGACCGACCAACTTTACTTTATGTATGGTGATATAAGGATGATAAGGTTAGGTATTGTGTTCCCATGATCCGCCGAACCGAGGGATCTACCAGTGGACTATCCACTAGTTAGTATAGAGTTCTTAGGTATGATGATAAAAGGAGAAAAATGAGATATGGGAAGAGTGCGGACTGAGACGAGCTAGTAATCGAATAAACCCAACAAGGTTCTAGTTATGAAGTCTCGGTAAGCACTCAAGGGGTTGAAGAATGAAAAAGAATTGAATGAGAAAAGGGTGAAAACAAATAGCCCTCCAATTATTCAACCTTAGGCGTAAACCGGTTCAATTCATATGCTACTGATGGTAACATCGGTATTGAAGACAAGACGTCATGGACCCAAAGGACGACCGCACTTCAACTTCCCAAACCACTCAAGTTCCTCTTAAAAGGACTTGTTTCATTCTCACGGGAACCGACATTATCTATCGACTTTCTCTTAGAGATTGTTGATATTGAAGAAGGAGACCCTCTCCCTAGTCTCCCATATAGGATCCAAATATGCACAAATTGAGTCTAGAGCCACGAGATCATCAATAAATCTCATTAGGACACTTTCAATGAAGACTCTCTGCTTCACACAATGTGGAAAGAGAGATTATATCTTGAGTCCTACGCATTTTCCTTGTGGTATTGCCGTAACATCCGAAAGTGATATGTTTACATATTCACAATGAAGATGGAAAGCCTTCTCGAGCCAACATCTAACAAGCTCCTGGTAGGTGGCATGTGAGATCTATTATATGGATCAACCATGTGACAACCGAACGTAAACAATGGGGCTTATTCAATCTTTTGAATCAATCCTCGTTCAAAGTTATGGATTGACGGATACCTTTGAAAACCGGTCTTTGTGCTTTAAAACTCTTTTCATTAGCACGTCGACCGGTACTAATTTTTCAAATCAAAAGGTGTTTTATGATTGATAATTGATTTTCATTAAAACCTTCGTTATATTGCAAAAACAATTTCTATTGAGCAATACACGATTGTTTTTCAATTATCTTTTCATCAATCGCTGGACTAAATTCGCCGGTTCACTCACCCGTGTTGTCTTCTTTGAGACGTTCCGGTTTGAGAACGCTAGAGCGCGAAACCCGTCAAGGAAATTCTTCGAATTATACCGATCACGTGCAAGATTTGTATCGATCAACGGGAACCGTGGGCCGTGTACCTCAATTCATCGAAAGTGATCAAAGACACTTTCGTGCGCTTTATTGCTAACTGCCTTATGCGTGTACACCCGACGCTTGCGATCGTAATGAAGCGGTCAATCCATAGCCGCATGCTCACCTAACACATTCATCTCAAAAGAAATCATGATTAGTGCATCAATGACTCTGATATTATCACTCCATGCTTCTCGCTACGCCGCCAATATCATGAATCAACTAAAGCTTCCGCTACTCTGATGAGAAGATATCATGATCCATAATGTGAGCATGTCGGTCCGAATGTCACAACATCACATAATACCAACACCACAATGGATGTATCAGAGATTTTCTATTTGTTGATGATCTCAAAAGTCGGCTCAACATTATTATCACGTGGATCAGGAAAAGACCTCCACTTGGATTAACCAAACATGCAATGAGTGGAATCAATGACTACGAGCTCCGGAGCAAAGTACTACATCAAGAATGCAAGATCAATTGTTAATGTAATATCCGATTGTATTCAATGTCATTTTAGTATATGTTTGAGGTGACCTCCTTAGGGGGAGATTGTTAGGAATTAGAAATTCCCTGTATTAAAGAGTCGGTCACCTCAAGTATATGTAATCGTTAGAAAGCTCGTAGTCATAGTTATATTTAGTTAAGTAGTATTTAGTTAAGTAACACCGTGGAGGACGGACGGGTCTTTACCCACTGTATGCCCGATCCACGTACCTGTGTGTGGCATTTATGTAAGACTATAAATACTCTCTACCTCCCAAGGTAGAGAGTTGGAGCTCATAATAATATCTTTCACTTTCTCTCACTAAGTTCCCTAAACCTCTAACTTTCTCTCTAGAATTCCATCTATATGCTACTTTGTGTTATGGTTTGATGTGTATGTGAAAAGTTATATCTTACATTGACTCTAGTTGTTTTTAGCTTATTTTAGCTATTATAGCTTCAAGTTAGCTTCGTTCAAAGATTATAGCCATTTGCTTATCAGAAGTGCTTATTTCAAGTACTTCATTGCGCCTTCATATTTTCTCACATTAGCCATAGCTTTTATATTTTTCTATAAAATTAGAATAATATTTTAGACTTTTGAATTTTTCTATAATTTTCATCATCAAGCTTTTCATATTTTTCCTATTTTAAAACAGCTTTTGTGGACTTTTAAATAGCTTTTAATACAATTAAATCGAAAAGTTCAAAAAATAATTTCTCATTTTTCTCCTAGATTAAGAAAAATATAAAAAGCCAAAAATATTTTTCCATAATTTCTTTCCTAGTTTAAATAGTAATTTTAGCAATTTAATTAGTTTTAGATAGTTTTTAAATCATAGAAATTAGAATATAAATCAGAAAAATACAAAAATAGTTTTGAAAATTTTCTTTAGTTATGTTAGATTTTTGAAAAATAATGTTTATAATTTTCCCATTAATTTCATAATTTTTAGTATTTTAATTTAGTTTTAAAGTTTAAAATTAGTTTTAATTCAAATTTATAAAAGAAAAATCAAGAAAATCCAATTTAAAAATAGTGATAGCGCTTATTTAATATAATTTAGCTTTTAATTATCTTTCTATTTTTCTTTCCTCTTTGTCATCTAGTGTATCAATCATAACCCCTTCTTGTTCAATATCACCCATCACTACACGCTGTATATTTAACAAGACAAAATTGGGACTTAACGACCCTGGGAAACACTATGCTCTCCCTGGTTAATCGCATTATGTTCTCAAGTGATTGACTCTTGCTGACCATGCACCGGTTAATTTGGGTTGACCGCTTGGGACCAATCAATTTTCAACAAAAATTGCTTCACTTTTACTGCCGAAAAGTCATCGCTTGTTCCCCATCAAGCATTTTCTTCTTAACCCGTACCGGGTTTTAACTTTTTGTAGAGTTCTTTGATCTGTAGATACTTTTTTGAGGTGTAACGCCTTCTATATTGATAGTAATTAGATCTCCTAGTGGCTTCCATTCCAAAAGTACTAGCAAAGGTCTTTGATTGGGTGAAAATCTAGCGCATTTCTTTAAGGTACTGCTTGACAACTTTTCGCTTACTAGTAACCTTGAAAAGTGTTCGAGGGTAATCGGGTGATTTTGAAAAAGGTTCTCTAGTGAGGGTACCTATAGTCTCTGCGGAGAAATTGCTATGGTTAAACCCTATGTGAATTAATTCCAAACGGTTTAGTTCCTCGCTTATGGTTGGTAGATCCGGCCTTGGGAATTTGCTAGATATTCCGAGGAAAGTCACAAAGGTTTAATCAAATGATCAAACTATAACAAACAAAACATAATTTTGACACATACCCCCAAAATTTTGTCCTTTAGTTATATGACCAAATCCTAGCCCACTTTTTGGTGAATTATCAAAAAATTGTTTTGACCAAAATTATCCCAAAAAGGTTTAGCAAGTATTTTGAAAAGTGTTTCTTACTGTACCGCCAACGTCTAGCAAGACTTTGAGAAGAAGGTACCGATTTGACTCTTAACATTATCATCCTAGGTTTCTCAACTATTTCTTTGGGCCTTTAACTGGGATGGGTTCCAATTAGATCGGGCTTCAAGAAGCTTTCTTCCTAAACTCTAAGTTGTCTACTCCAAAACAAGAAACATCTCAGTCTCTGGTTGAAAACTACCAGTTGGTGGAGGAACTGCATGATAACCTTTGTCTTTCTTAAATTTAGGAGGTGTTTGATTAATTGATTCCTCATTACTAGATGTGTTCTCAACATAGTTAATGAGTTCATCATCACTAGTTGTTATATCCTTAGAATCAAGTTGTTCCTTATCACTAGTGAGTTCTCTGTGGCTACTAAAAATCCATACCAAAAACCTAGGCCAGTTTTAATGTGTGCTCTTTCTGCTTTTTCAACAAAACTAACATGTGAAAGGCCAGATTCTCCCCAAGTAGCAAATTTTTCTAACAATTCATCCCTTTCTTTAGTTATCTTTTTCAAGTTCTAAACCTTACATCCTAACTTCCATTCACTCAATTTAATTGATAATCCTGTTGTTCATACTTTTCTGCCCAAGCCATTTCATTATTTTGATGTGTTATGATTTTGGCTTCCATCGACTTAAAGTAATTCTTATAACCACTACCTCTTTAATTCCAGCCCTTCTACAATTATTCTTTTCAAGCATATAATCTTTAAGCACTTTTTGATAAAAATCATGACACTTAGAACATACCGATATGGGTGAACTTGGTGAAGTAGCTACCATAGCGAAAGTGAACATGTTCTTTCTTCACTTCCCATGCTCCAATCAAAGCTTCCAAGACCATCTCTTGATTCCAAAGCAGCAAATCCATGTTCCTATCAAAACTGTGCTCCAATCAAACTCTTCACCATGTAGTAGGTTGTTTTCATGGTTCATCATCACCAGCACTCCGGGTCAACCTCTGATAGATTTTCTTGAAAACCAAAGCTTTTGTTTCAAAGGATAGGAATTTCCTTGTGTTCAAGCTTGGGTTTCTCAATCATTCTATTTGCTCATATTTAGCAAACTTACATTCTCTTTGCAAAGTGTCCGTTCCACAATTAAAGCATTCAATCTTGGAGTTTTCAAAAACGCTATACCCTGTTTGGGTTTGAAGTCAATGCCTCTTCCTATTTCTTCATGAACTCTTGATCCTAGCAGTGATCATAGCAACTTGCCACCTTATATCAATTTCTTCAAGATCATCTTCAATTTTGAGAAATCTTCATGTTGATCTGCAAGTAGCTTGCTTAGCAAAGAATGAGCATACAACTTCATCAGAATGGATGGTGTTTGTTGGTGATGAGGTGGGGTAGATAGGCAACAGACTAACAAGATTTGAGTAGGATAAGCAAGTACTTTTAGTGGAAGTGCCTCCTTCTAAGACACAAAAAAGCAATATATGAGATTTTGAACTTGTTTGGCCATTCATCTCATGCTCATACACCTTCAAGTGGTTGTAAAGATCATCAAAGTCCATAGTGTCCAAAACCAAGTTGTCCCCATCATAGTAGCAATCACATGCCATACCGATGGCAAACTTCTTAAGAACTTCAGGTTTGCGTCTTCAACAGATACCTCTTGCTCGTATAACTCCAACATACTAAGATTTTGGAATCTGTCATAGGCAAAGATAAAGACCTTCTTCACCAACGCTGAATGTTTCAAACAAGTTGCTTCAACAGATTTCTATGCATCTTCTTGGAAGCATCATTACCTCCAAATCTTGTCTTGAGTGCAGCCCATAGTTGTTTTGCATCCTTAGCATCATGGAACTTGATAGAGGGTGACCATCAGTGAATAGCATACAATAGTATGTTGAGAGCCTTTTTCTTTGATTTCTTACTCTAGCTGTGGCAAGAGACTAGGCTTAGGTGGTTTAGGTTTTCCAGAACTTCTACAGGGTCTTCAACAACTTCATTACCATTAACAATTACACTCAGTGCATGGTCTGTATTTTTAATGTACTACCTCATCTTCATGCTCCAGATCATATTCCCGCTTTTTGATGATAGGGACTCTCGAGGTGGTGATGATGGGGGTGGTGAAGCTTCACGATATAATTAGGGTTTGTAGTTAAACTGTTTTAAGTGGTTTCTTCTAAGGAGTTTCCACACGCTCTGATAACCAATTTGTGTTGATCGATATACTCCTGACCAAACTAACTATGTAGCTTTAGGGGCTTAGTAACCCCGATAAATCCTAAGTTACTAACAATGAAACATCAATTCTACTCTTATTAAGTAGTGTGGAAACTACTCAATAAAGCGAAGAAGAATAACTTTAACTTCAATGATTTTAATATCTCTAAACCTGCTGATACTAATGATTTACTAACAACCCTAATAACTCTAATATCAACTTGATAAACTCTGAATATTCTCTCTTAAAATCTTCCTCTAAGAACTTATATCTAATGCCAATCTAGGGGTCCTTTTATAAGCATAAGGATAACCCTAGTCGGTTTACAACTCTAATCCTTGTACTAAAAGTTATACTAAACTAACAACACACTTAGATAAACATTATTTTCCATAAAAACATTCTATTATAACCGTCTTTAAGCTTTGCATTACTTGATGTTGAGCAGATTTTTGACTCACATAAGCAAGATTTCTTGACCATCTTCAATACTTTCATATTCTTCAGTACTTTCATATCCCAACAGACCTTGTAAGAGGCTTGCCCCGGTTAAAGTATGAAAAGGATCATTTTTGTTCAGCATGCCAATAGGGAAAAAGCATGAAGTATGCCCACAAACCCAAACCTGCCAACTCCAATATGGAAGTTCTTCATACCATTCATATGGATTTGTGCGGACCCATGAGAGTGCAAAGTATAAATGGGAAGAATTATGTGCTAGTCATTGTTGATGACTACTCTCAGTTTACTTGGGTTAAGTTTTTGAGATCAAAGGATGAAACTCCAAACGTCATCATCAAACTTATTAACAGCCAGTTCGCTTAATAAAATAGTTAGAATCATCCCAACAATAAATGGAACTGAATTTGTGAACAAAGAACTAAGTCAATTTTATGAAAGCATTGGAATCCATCAAAAGGTGTTCCACGACTTCAACAAAACGTGTAGTTGGAAAAGACGAAATCGAACTCTTGTTGAAGCTGCAAGGACTATGCTAATCTATTCAAAGGATCCAATGTTTCTCTGGCGGAAGCCATTGCCAATGCATGTTACACCCAAAACCGTTCCCTAATACATACAACTCATGGAAAAAACTCCATACACTAGTTCACAAACAGAAAACCGGATATGTCGTTTCTTCGTATGTTTGGAGCTTTGTGTTATCCAACTAATGATGGTCAAGATTTGGGAGAGTTGAAAGCTAAGGCTGATATTGGATTTTTCACAGGTTATGCACCTAATCGGAAGGGTTACCGAATCTACAACAAAAGATGAGCTGACTGAGCAAATTATACACGTTACGTTCGATGAGCTGACTGAGCAAATGGCTCCTGGACAATCCAGTTCTGGACCCGCATCTCAACTATTGTCACCTGGACCCCATTAGTTCAGGTCTTGTACATAATTCTTCTCCTACAGTTCCTTACGTTCCACCATCAGAAGAAGATTTGAAGAAATTGTTCGATCCAATGTTTAATGAATAATATGAGCCTCCAGCTGATGGTAATTCTGTGCCACCAACTGTAGCTGCTCTTGTTCCAACCAATACAAATGCTCCATCCGTTTCAATGTCTTTATCTCAAGAAGCGCCATTTGCCGATCATTCATCATCATATTCGAATTCTCAATCATCTTTTATGGATCAAGGAAATGCATCTGCTAATTCTTGCGGAGATAACCCCTTTGCAACTCCCCGAAGATGCTCCATTTGAAAACATTTTTGCCCTTGAACCCACTCCAGAAACATCTTCACCAGGGGATCCTAACTCTGCTACATCAGTTCCTTACCAAAAACCACATGAACATCTCAAAAAATGGACACATGATCATCCATTGGATAATATCATTGGGAATCCTTCTCGTCCGATATCTACTCGTAAACAACTTGTCACTGATGCCTTATGGTGCTTCTTCAACTCTGTACTATCAAAGATCGAACCTAAATATGTCAAAATGGTAATGTCTAAGGATAGCTGGTTTAGTGCTATGCAATATGAAATCCATGAGTTCGATCGTCTTGATGTATGGGAATTGGTGCCTGCTCTAGATAGTGCTATGATTATTGCTCTCAAGTGGATCTTCAAAGTAAAGCTTGATGAGCACGGTGATGTTCTGAAGAATAAGGCAAGGCTAGTGGCTAAAGGATATCGTCAAGAGGAGGGTATTGACTTTGAGGAATCATTTGCTCTGGTTGCACGAATTGAGGCTAATGAATATTCCTATCTAATGTTGCTAGTAAGAATATGGTGGTTTATCAGATGGAGGTAAAGACTGCTTTTCTTAATGGAGATCTTAAAGAAGTGGTTTATGTTAGTCAACCCGAAGGTTTTGTGGATCCAGAACGTCCGACCCATGTCTACCGCTTGAAGAAGGCCCTCTATGGTTTGAAGCAAGCTCCTAGGGCATGCTACGATACGTTGTCAAAGTTCCTTTTGGTAAATGGATTCAACAAAGGAGCAGTTGATCCTACATAGTTCACCAGAAAGTCAGGAAAACACTTAATTCATGTTCAAATCTATGTTGATGGTATTATATTTGCCTCGAGCGACCCTAATGAACGGAACCAATTTTCAAAAGAAATGGGCTCTAAATTTCAAATGTCAATGATGGGACAAAAGTCATTTTTCTTGGGATTACAAATTTCACAAAGTCTCGGAGGCATTTTCATTAATCAATCTAAATATGCAAATGAAATTTTAAGGAAATTTGGATTTGATTCTTGTGACCCTGTTGACACTCCCATGGTGGAGCGAACAATGCTGGATGAGGACCACTCAGGGATCCCGGTTGATCAAACAAAATATCGTAGTATGATTGGATCCTTGATGTACCTCACAGCCAATAGACCAGATATTCTGTTCATTGTATACATGTGTGCTAGATATCGGGCTAAGCCTACCAAAAAGCACCTTGAAGCGGTTAAACGGGTCTTTCGGTATCTCCAAGGAACCATTAACATGGGACTTTGGTATCCGATGGACACCGGTATGTCACTAACAGCCTATGCAGATGCTGACCATGCAGGGTGTCAAGATACTCGTCGAAGTACGTCAGGAGGTGCTGAATTTTTGGGTGACAAGATAGTGAGCTGGTCTTCAAAGTAACAAATGAGTACTTCCATATCCTCTACAGAGGCTGAATACATAGCCATGTCATCATGTTGTGCTCAAATTTTATGGATGAGATCCCAATTATCTGACTATGGCTTTGTATTCAACAAAGTTCCTCTGTATTGTGATAACAAAATTGCCATCGCTCTCTGCTGCAACAATGTCCAACACTCAAGAACAAAGCACATTGACATTCGACATCATTTCATCATAGAAGAAGTGGAGAAAGGTATGGATGAACTGTATTTCGAAAAGACTGAATATCAACTGGCTGACATCTTCACAAAAGCTCTTTCTAAAGACAGTTTTGAGTTTATCCTCCCACGACTTGGCTTGAAGAGTCTACAGCCGGAAACACTCAAACGTCTTAAGAAGGAAGATGAAAACTAAAGGAGTTTCTTCACCTATTCTTTTTTTTATATTTTATAAAAAAGAAAATACAAAAATAAAAACCAACAAAAAGAAAATAGAAAAATAGAAAATTTTCAAAAAACCCATAAAAATTGAAAAAAAAATAAAAAAAAATACCAAAAATATTGTGTTTCTCAAGGCATGTCTTCTGGTATCGATAACATCTACGGTCTTAGAAATGTCATTCAACAATGGCACGAGTCCTTAGATGAAGTTCGAACAGAAGGTGTAAATATTTTCTTAAAACATGTCTCAAAACAATGGCTTACTGTCATTTCGGGCAGTAACCCGGGCTTCAAATAATGGCTTGCAGTTATTTCAGACTGTAACCCGCTTTTAAAGAAAGGACAGAGCCATGCTTAATCAATTTTAAAATCTCATGCTCTGATCCTTAAAACAAAAGTTCATAAGGAACATCTGTCACCAAAAAGACAAATGTTTCCTCACAAATGTTTTTCCTTCTAAAAGATTCTTCTAAAAAATATTTGTCTTCTAATAAAAACAAAATTGCTTTGAAAATAACTCGGACTTAATTTTGAAAATCGTCAGAACTTATCTTTTGTTAAAATCTCTATCACTCAATCAACAACTTTGGTCATTGATTGAGGGGGGAATGATTTTAAACATTTCAAAAAGGTTATTTTTCAAACAATTGGCATTAAAAGGAGCAAGGTTTATATTTAGTTAATCAAAAAGAACATTTTATCCACAATTGGATCAAGACCAAGCTAACTTGAGTTTTCATTTCAAATGGTACAAAAGCTGAAAGTTTTACATATGGTACCTGAGCATGTTAGATCAATGGAGATTAAAGTTTCAAAATCTGATCCTTATCAGTTATGTGATGTTAAATCTAAGTCACATTTATCCTCAAAAAGTTTTTGAAAATAATTTAAATGAATTGGGATCACAAATCTCAAAGGGTTTGAAAATTGTGATCGGGGGAGAATTTGTGATTTAAATCGGAAATAAACTGATAATTTGATAAATGGTTTTAGTAATACTATAAAAGGCACTCCTTTCCTACATGTTCCAAACGATTTCAAATTTTCCATGCACATGTTAAGGGGTAGGGCTGAGCATGGAAGGTTCAAAACAAAACCGGACCGACAAAACTGACCGAACCGACAACCCTTCGGTTCGGTTTCGGTTTTGGTTTTTTACTATTTTCGGTTTCGGTTCGGTTCGGTCCGACCCAAAACCGACAAAAACATGCACAAACACACGTAAACCGAACCGAACCGACGAACCCGACACTAAACCAAACCGACCCGGACATATTCGGTTCGGTTTATGTTTGGGTTTTTTATGGTTTTCGGTTTTGTCGGTTCGGGTCGGTTCGGTTCGGTTTTGGACCGACGCTCAGCCCTATTAAGGGGGAGCATTTATCTTAAACCAAAAAGGATTGAAATGTGATTGATTTGATTCAAGGTGCAGGTTCTCTATAATATGTGCAAAACTCTTTCGAATCTCAATGCACATATTGAGGGGGAGCAAGTAAAAGAAAATCACATCCTTCCCCAAATTGTTTTATCTAAAAGTATCTAAATACTAGATTTGATCGGGGGAGAGATGGTGATCATTTTAGAAAACAAAACCAAGACTAACCCATGAAACAAAAATCATTGGTCCTTCCTCCATGCGCCAAAATGATTTCTAATACTTGAAGCACATGTTGAGGGGGAGCATTTCTAAAAGATAAAAAAAAATTGAGGTACTAAATGCTTTGATTTTATATCACAAGTACCTTGATTGATTTTCAAATGGTTTTTATTTGGTTTTGAGGAGGAAAGAACTTTACCAAAAGGACCGACCATTTTACTTTATACATTGGAGATATAAGGATGGTAAGGTTAGGTATTAGTTCCCACGATCCCGCCAGAACTTGAGGGATCTACCCAGGGACAATCCACTAGTTAGTGTAGAAGTCCTTAGGTATGATGAAAAAATGAGAAAATGGAGAATAAGGGAACAGTGTCGACTGAGATAGAGTTAGAACTGGAATAAACCCAACAAGGTTCTAGTAATGAAGTCTCGGTAAGCACTGAAGGGGTTGAAGAATAAAAAAGAAATAAAAGTTGAAAGGGTGAAAAGAAATAGCCCTCCAATAATTCAACATTAAGGCAGAAACCGGGTTCAATACATATGTTACTGGTGGTTACTAAGGTAACACCGGTATTGAAGACAAGACGTCATGGACCCAGTGACGCAGTGCACTAAACTTCCTAAGCCACTCAAGTTCTCTTAAAAGGACTTGTTTCATTCTAACGAGGAACCTACATAATCTATTGACCTTTTCTTAGAGATTGTTGATATTGAAAAGGAGACCCTCTCCCGAGTCTCCGACATAGGGAACCAAATGTGCACAATTGAATCTAGAGCCAAGAGATCATCCAAAAATCTCATTAGGACACACTATTCTTGAAAACTTGGTGTTTCACACAATGTGGAAAGTAAGATTATATATTGAGAGTCCTACGCATTATCCTTGTGGTATTTGCCAGAACATCCGAATGATATAACAAATATTCACAATGAAGATGGAAATCCTTCTAGAGCCAACATCATACAAGCACTTGGTGGGTGACATGTGAGATCTTTCAAAAATATCAAACTTGTGGCAACTGGATAAAAACGATGGGGCGATTCACTCTTGAATCAACCTTGGTCCAAGAAATGGATTGACGGATACCTTTGAAAAACATTCGATGTGCTCAGCAATTATTTTCTCTAGCGCATCGAATGTGTATTAATTTTCAAAAATCAAAAGAGGTATTTATAATTGAAACTTGATTTTTCTTCTAAAACCTTCTTCGTGTTGCAAAACTCTTTCTCTTAAGCAATACGCGATTGTTTTTCAAATCATTTTTCATCAATTTGTGAATCTCAATTCGCTGGTTCACTCACTCCGTTTTGTCTACTTTGGGACGCTCCGGTTTGAGAACGGCTAGTTCAGCTGTGAAACCCTGTCAAGAAGATTCTTTGGAAGTCTATCTGATCATAGGTAATAGTTATACTAATCAACGGGGAACCGTGATTCTTGCAACCGTATTCAACGAAAGTGAACAAAGACACTTTCGTGCGTTTTATTGCTAACTATTATTTGCAGGAACGTCGGACGGTTGCAGCTGATCAAAATTGAGAAGTCAATCCATAACCTCATGCTCACACATCACACTCACGTTTAAAGAAATCATGACAAGTGAACGTCTACACTCTTTTGCTCAAAAATCATCATGAGACATTTGCATTCACTCTGATACCATCATGCTATGCTTCCGCTACGCTAATGCAAATATCATGATTCAAAGAAGCTTCCGCAACTCTGATGGAAAGTTGTCATGATCCAATAATGTGAGCATGTCGGTCCAACGTCACAAACATCACATGAAGGTAACACAAAGGATGAGTCACGAGATTTACTGTAGCTGATGATCTCTAAGAAGGCTCAAAGAACAAACAATCCGTAGATCAGTTAAAGACCTCTACTTGAATCACAAAACATGCGGAATACGAAGAATCACAGATTACGAGCTACAGAGCAAAGAACTTAATCAAGAATCCAAGAACACATAAAATGTAATATATATTTGCAATTGAGGTGACCTCCCTTAGGGGGAGATTGTTGGGATTTAGAAAATCCAGTAGTTAAAGACTCGGTCACCTCAAGTATATGTGTTCATTAGAAAGCTCGTAGTCGTAGTCATTTAGTAATAGTTAGTAATTAGTTAAGTAACACCGTGGAGGACGGACGGATCTTTACCCACTGTATGCATGATCCACAGCCCGTAGGTGGCGTTTCATGTAAGACACTATAAATACAATTTGCCTTGCAAGACAAAGGGTTGCAGCTTCATAATATAGTTTTTCTTTCTCTTTCTAAAAGCTGCCATTTCTCTCCACTTTCTCTCTCTAAACTCAAACCTCATTGGAACCTATATGTTATGTTTTTGTGTTTGTGAAAACCAATATGTTACAAATTTTGTACCTGTATTGGGTGCCTAAATGCCTTGTTGTTTCAATAAGGCTCGAATCTTGATACGCCACAAGTTTAAGTTACTCTTACCCGAAAACTTCTCAATATTAATGATTTTAGAATAAGACATCATGATTTTTGAACAAATATCAAATGAATAAAAAACGAATTACAAATACTAATGATATTTGCAACAAAACTAATTCAAACCCAACTCTAATAGGCCACTTGATAAACAAGGTTAGCAGCCCAAATTCAAAACCAAAAGCCCAAATACAAATCCCAATACTTCTAGCAAAGTTACTACGGAGTACTAGTTATCCCTAATATTCTTCCCCAAAACCAAAACAATAAAGAACTAGGGTTCTTGACAGATTACAATCGAAAACAAAAATATACCAAATTCGATTCACTAATCAAAATGTGAATACTTCAATACCAAATTCAAAACAAAAATAAAATCAAAAACGATCTTCAACCTGGAACCCTAAATTCGATCAAATCCAAACGAACCCCTAATTCGAAAAATGATTCAAGTTTCTTGAATTACCCACAATGATCGACAATCTCTGATACCAATTGTTAGGAATCAACAATCGACAATCAAAGACGATAAAATAAAAGAAACAAGAATCGAAAAATTTGCGAAAGTTTTTTCTTTATTGCAAAACGAAATTCGAAGGTACAAAATTTTCATCTTATGATTCCCTATTTATAAGCAAAAAACAAACTGACCTATGATATAGTTTCCTAATATTAAGATACAAAAAATACCAAACGGCTCTATGGAGTTCTAATCACCATAATAACATATTTCAACATGAGCTAAATCTTGTCACATGGAATATATGTATGCCATCAGCTCGTTCTCGAAGGTAGACGAAGTGAGCGACCGCTCAAGGCCCTCAAATTTGTAGAGCCCAAAAAGATATGTTCTATATGTGAATTCTAAATCTTAAATAAATATGCATACAAAGAAATTTTTATAAGTATGGCTGAATTTATTTAAATGATCCTCATATATTGTATATTTAAAAATATATACTCTTTATTTAGTCTAATTTTGAGGCTCATTGCTAATTTTCACCCAGGGCTTTCAAAAACCCGAAAACAGCCCTGAATGTATGTTACTAGTAATAAGTTTAATCATATTTTATGCTATGGGATAAAGATTTAAGGTTATTACAAACCAAACATTTATTTACATACCAAAGATTCAATCATAGCCACTCATTTTTTAGATTAAATAACAAACACATTTTAATCCTTTTTATCAAAAGTTAATATATTTGAAATCGTTAATCGTTAAGCGAAGAAAATTACACCATCGAGATGAGCATAATTTTCTTTCTATGGACTGGCACTTTGATATACTTTTGACAAACGTTTTTTTTTCTCTTTTTTCACATTTTTCTTTTTCTTTTTTCGTTGTTAAAACTTGCATGAGAAATCACATGTGATTAAACACTAATTTGAATATTCAAATATCTAAACATGTAATAAAATGAACATAACTTTTTCAATAATATTTGAAAAGTTCACTTTTTTTTCTTAAGAAACTAGACATTCATAGCTTTTTTTGGGTAAAAGGGATTTTTCACTCTAGTAAAATGCATTACACCAAAAACATTAAAGTACAAAGGATGAGGGTGACTTCCCTCATCTCAATCCCTTGGGACACTTACAGACTCTAAATATAAGCATGACAAATCATACTTATAACTTAACAAAGTGAACTACCAAAAATGATTAAAGTACAAAAATACAATACATTACTACTGAAATAAAAAACTTGAGCCTTCTAAATCATTCTGGCGTGTCACATAATATTCCATGCATAAATCACGAATGATATGGCACGATGAAGCCCCATACCATATGAATCCCACAACTTATCACAAGTGATAATGTGTTTGTAGAGAAATCGAAGAAACCAATATCAAAACCAAGTAAGGTTTGATTGAATCCAGCACATCTTCATCCTTCCTTTAACCACAAAAATAACTAAACATACAACAAACCAACAAACCATGATTAGACACCATGGAGTTAGAATGTTCCAATGACTAGCAAAGTCTCAACTCACCCCAATGGCACACTTCAATGCATAAAGATTGAGATCCGTAACGAAGCAAAACTAGCATAGACTCGAATAGGATTTAAAGAACCCCTAACATCCTCAATAAAATGGAATACAGATTTGACAATAAAACAGCCCCAAAGACAGTTTCATCAACTGCAACAGCAACAAATAGCCATATACCACAATGAAGTTTAAATCGGACTCCTAAGAATAGGGTGTACAAAACCCTAACATCCCATAAATCAAACCTCGAGTACCTTCCATTACAGCAGCTCCAAACCAGATTGATAATAAACATTATGTGCAGACCAGATTTAATAATCATACCGAGGATAGGGTAAAAACCCTAACTTCCAATAACAAACTCACAAATAACCTCAAGAGAAAAAATGTCAAACCACCAGGTTATCAAAGTGTTAGACCCGTATCCCAGATACAAATAGGCACCACCTTAGATGAAATTGACCAAGGTTTAACGTGATTGGTTAGTCAACGAATGTTATATTGTAGTCAAGCTCGATACTCAATCTATTAATTAAAAAATGTTATGTCATAGTTATAGAAAGAAGGGGGACCTATGTTGCCAAGTGGTAAGCTTGTTATAATGTTTTTAGTGGCCAAATTAGAAGGAATTGGACTTGAGGGACCAATTGTGTCTACTGGGAAAACATACCACTTACAAGTGTCTGGATAATTCTTAATCTTTCTATGGATATCCAGAAAATATGTGAAGTGTGTGTGTGTCGTGATATGATGAAGAAGGAGAAGACATGGTGGTCTTGATAATCAAATTGTGAAGGAATTAGTGTTCCCAACCATGAAATAAGCTAGTATCTATGATCTCTACCCAAGTAAGTACTCTTCTTAATGTTTAATTGATGAATTGATAGGTTAGGGTTTATGAACCCTAACTTGGGATAATTGGGTATAAGATAATTTTAAGTTAATTGAGAGTTATAGTAATCATGAGATGATTTTATTATGAAATAAAGTTAAGTAAATTATGGGATAGGTCATCATATAATCATAGAGTGATTATATGATGATTAGAGATGTTTAGAGGTAAAATAAATGGTTGTATAAACCATGGTTATAGCTTTTGAATGATGTATTAAGTGTATATTTAATTATGTGTTTAAGGGTATTAACCTTAGATGAGGATGGATGATGATGATGATGATGATGATGATTGCTGATATAGTGATAGCTTAGCTTGGATGCTAAGGTAAGTAATTCGGTTACTATGTGCTTAATGTGGATGTTATTAAATTATGTGATTTTGATTGTTATAGTTGTGATTTGAAGATTGGTTAAATGCATGTTATAGAGTTTGTTGGATCATGATAAGATTAAGGTATGTGTTGTGTGCTTTATGTGTTATAGCTTGTGTGTTATAGAGATGCTTTGTGATGCATATTTGATAATGGAAGCCTTAGCATGTATTAGCCAATTACTTACTAACCGTTATCGCGTACATGTTATAGTTGCCATGTTCTTGTAGGTTCATTGTTTTGAAGTACTATGGCTTGGATTGGGATCATTGATTGATTATGTGGAAGATTGGTGATGTATGAAGTAAGAGTTAGGTAGTATACCAAGCTCAATGTCGATGTTGTACCCCCGTGAGTCTGGGTCGTTTAATGGTTTATAAACGTGTCTTCATGTGTAAAGTGTATGTCATGATCGTTATGGTACTCGGATGGCAATGGTATATGGTTAAAGTGTATGTTATAGTTGGTCTTTAAGGGGTGTTTGGATAATGTGTAATTATACAAATTTTGGGGTCAAACGGGTCGAATGGTTATGAACATGATGTATTATGTTATATTAAAGATTTCTGGAAAGTTTTGTTAAGTTTCGAGTCATGGAAGTATGGTTTCTAGAAAAGGTGTGAAGTATTGTTTTATAAAATTTTCTTCAGGTCCTATATGGCCATATGATATTTTCAGCATATGGCCATATGACTGCTTCATAAAGTTTAGATAAAGGGCATATGACCAGAATATGGCCATATGGTATTTTCAACATATGGCCACATGATTGTCTCAGAAAATTTAATAAGGGTATATGGCCAGCATATGGCCATATCGAATTTTAGCATATGGCCATATGCTTCCGTCAGAGTATAATTATAGTATTTTTCAGATTTTGTTGATTTTAGAAAAATCATATCTTTTAAACCGTAAGTCGTCACGGGTCCCGCCACCCGTTGTTTCGTAGGTAATTGAGTCTACTTTCATTTAAAACTAGTTTCAATAGTTAGTTTGTAATATATTTTTATCAGGTATTAAAAGAGTAACTAGAAGTCCGTTAAAGTCAAGCGTTTTCGCATAAAAGTTTTTAAAAATCCGGTCAAGCTGGGAAAGGGGCGTAACACAAAAAACATGTATTAGGATGATAAAACTCCCTAATAACCATGACCATTATCTCTTTAACCCACGTCAAAAACCAACTTGCAGCAGCAGCACGTACACGATCTTAAACCCTAACGAGGCTACTTGACAGATTAGCACAACCCAAATCGCACCAAGAATACAGATCGAAGAGACCAGGTAAGCGATTTGTAATATAAGGAAAAGAAACCCTAGAAAAATGATTAATCGCAGAGGATAAAACCGAGTGGAAATAACGCGATTAGGGTTTCTTCAACAGCCTGCCCCTAGAAGATCACACCCAGATAAATCGCTTGCATACCCCAAGGGTATAGATATGATTTAAAGGATGTAAATGACCGGAATATTAAAGGTGGCGGCTATGGTTAGGGGACGATTTATGATAAGAAAACAGCAAGATCGCCGACACCCAACCTTAACAATCCGGTTACAAAACCATTGAATCAATAATCAGAAAGATTAAGGAAGGAACGATTGGAATTACTGGCCGGAATTTATTAGGGATAGGGTGGCCAGATGTCGCCCCGAGATTCATAGCTTTTCAACCATATATAACACGTTATATTTTGAATTGTATATTATTCCTGTTAATTTTTCAAAGTTAGATTAAACACATAAAATCACATATGATTTTAACCTCATGTGATTTTTACTACATGTGTTGTTCTCACATGTGATTATAAAAGTTTTACGAATGAACTGCTATAATATATATAATTCGAATACAGTGTGTGATATATGGTTGGAAATCCATGAATGTCTTTTCATTGCAAAAAATGGGAACTTTTAGTACAGATTTTTATATACAAATACTTATGTCAATTTTAGTACAGATGTTTAGTGTTTGAACTTCGATATTAGCGTTAAATTGTAATATGTCATGTGAATTTTAATACCGAAAAAAAAACGTGAAAAAACTGATTAAAAAAAGTTTGTCGATAGAAAAATAATTAAATGTTCATCGTAATATATAATTTGTTTTGTCTAACGATAAACGGTTCATGAAATATTTAAATTATAAAAATATGTATAATTGAACTTTTAATTTTAATATTTATTTATTTCTTCTTTTTTTTCTCAACAGAATGAAATTTTCAACAAAAAGAATGAACGGCTGAGATTTTTTGTTTTGTTTGTGAGAAAAGTTTAGTGCGTAAAATAACTCTTTATAGGATAAATTCTCGCCGTAGGTTATTACATACATGTTTTTAGCGTATACTTGTTTAGCTTTTATCATAAATAACGGACCACATGACCACATGTTTAATTTTCAATTTGATCGGGATTTTTAGGAAAAGATAGTTGGGCCAAAAAATATTTATTTTGATACCAAACGAGACGGGCGGCGACCCCCCGCGTTGCGGGGGGTGTTGGGGGGGGGGGGGGGGGGGGGGGGGGGGGGGGGGGGGGGGGGGGGGCTTTGTATAGCTGCCAAGATTATCCGTAGTAGTTTGTTAATATATGAGATTTTTTAAAAACTCAACATATGCTTAATATTTTTTTGGTATTTATTGGTATACTTGTTTGGCCGTAAACAATCGAGGAAGATGTTGTTTTTCCAATTTTGGTAGCGCCTATGGTTTCTTAAACACGAAAAAAATACGTTAAAAAATATATATATGTATTTTATATGAAAAGTGCTTTTAATAATTGTTGTTTGACAAAAATAAAGAAGCCTTCATCATAAATAAAACGATATGTGATGGTTGTTAATAGGTGTCATGTTGTAATAAGCAAGCGTCAAAAGATAATAACTACATGTTATCTTTAGAGATTGCCAACATAGTATGTGTAATTTTTGTCATTTGTATATGTGCAAGGACCGTAAATGTGCAGGTTTTAAAATGTATGTAGTTTACTGGATGGATACTTGCATACGCATTTAGTAATGTCTGAATAGATATCTTTGGTCTATATCCTTGCATGAGAAATGTAAACTAACTGGTTGACACTGTTCTCGTTTGGTTGAAAGATCATGATTTTATTCTTTTGTATATAAACTCAGATATTAGGTGTTGCATCTACCATTAACTTTTAATTGCCACCAACCGCCTATACCTATTTCATTTAGGGTCAATCTAACTCGAATCTCTAAATACCATGGCCGCCACCCCTAACCTCAACGAATTGAAACACGAATCTGGTTCCGATGATTTTGCAAAATGCTTTAAGTTCTTCTTCAATCAACCGATTACTGAAGATGAGGGGTATATTCAGAAACTCGGTGAGGAATGCAATGATCTTCGAAGAAAGATCGAGAAGGAGGAGGAGTATGTCGAAAAGATTTTGTCTTTTGGGCCATTTCATGAAGCTGCTGGTGATATCATTGAATGCATCAATGAAACTTTGGAAAGGGAGCGTGACAGACTCCTGAATCTGGTGGGTATGCTTGCTGATGTAAGGGAAGGTCTGGAGGAGAAGCAAAGGCATATCATTGTGATGGATTTCTGTGATTAGTTGCCTGTGGTGTTTTAGTGTTTTGTCTTTTGGTCTGGGTAGTGATAGTTGTCAAGGTATCTCTGTAGGGTGTTTGCGTTAGAATAATGGTCATGTGTAGGAAGCTTGTGTCTGTTGGCTGGTAGTTTTATCGTCTTTTGTTATTAGTTCATGTAGGTTGGTTGCCTTTAAGTTGTAATCGCACTTGTTTATGTTAATATAATAGGTCGTTTCTAAGTGTTATCGCCTTTTTTATTGGCTTTGTTCTTTGTTTGATGTATAGTGTTATTGCGGCACTATTTCTCGTTAACATTGCATAGTAATGTGTCCGCCATTGTATGCGTTGACGAAACCTATGCGCAAAACTTATATGTTCTAGGGGTCGAATGTAATGTGAAGTTGTAAATAGTTTTGATATCACTGGTTATAAAGTCTTTACATCAGCATAGAGGTAAATTTTTTTTGGATTTGGAATTGTTGTCGTTTGATAATTCTTTGGCGCTTTTATTGTGAGTGCAAGCCTATCTGTGGATGTTTTATTCGTCTACAGAATCATCGTTGATTATGTGTTTTTTTTGCCGTAGTTTTCGATGATGCCTTGTGTGTGTCGCTGCTGGTAATCGGCAGGCACGCTGTTTCCTATGTTCATGTATTTAGGCATGTGAAATTAGCGCCAGGAGTAATATTGTTGTTATGTTTTATACATAGTATAATAACATCTCCAGTCCTTTGTCGAATATTCTATATGTACAAATCACAATGAATCGGATGTTGGATAATGCATAATCGCACCCAACAGATGTTTTGTGCATGTTTATTTTTTCTGACAAGTGCAACATATGAGATATAAACACCATTGTTACTGTGGATGCTGGTTGAGTAGTTTTGGTAGGATGATGTAGGGGAAATGTAATCAGATGGTATGGTACTAATCATAGGTGAATTTGAAGCTGTTTAAAGACTGCCAACTGGAAATGGTTTACTACAGTTTTTATGAGTATTCTGTGTTGTTCTGATGTAGCTTTTGATGACGACTGTGTTAACAGTTTATCATATGTTTTATCATTTGCTTCAGTTTGCTTGTATTTTAGAGTCTTAGGCTTGTCCATTTCTCTTATCTCATTGATGTAAGTATCACTTTATGTTATTAATATAATACACCGTTTGCACACAAAAAATACAGCATATGTGTTAACCTATACCATAAATTATTGGAAAAGTTGTATCATACTAATGTTGCAGATGGTGTTTGCTACAGCTAAAACACAACATCGTTTCTATAGCTACACTGTATTGTTCTGCACATAAACATTTCCCGCAGGAAAACTGGTACAATAACAGATCATCTATTACAGCTACTGATATGGGTGCGCTATTATTCCTGCATAATTCATTTCCGCGCTTGTGTACGCTTAGCCAAGTGAGTGGTCTTTTACCAAGTGTATATGAATTTCCATTAGAGCATTCGTTATATGTACTTAACTTTGTTTTGTGGATTTTGAATGAAAATGAAGGTGAAATAGATGCCTATTTTCCTCTGCCAAAAACAGGCACGTAGGCAGTGAAGATGGATTTTCTAGTCCTTCTTCTCAGATGCTTTGGCTGCGCTTTGTCACCATTAAGTAGTTTTCAGGAGTGAAACAGTTAAGTATCAGCATTCTGGTTTCGCTAGTGATAGATAGCTTAGAGTCATAACTGAAAGAGTTGCGGACAAATAAAATATTGAATAAGAACCTGCAAAAATCTGTTATTTATTATCAGAATTGTCAGCTCGTATTATGGCCTTTTTAGATACAAAATAACTTACCCGGACTATCGGCATAGGTTTTGTTCCTCCATTTCCTGCAAATCTAAAAAGAACGTGGCCTTCTGCTGATAATGTTAGGAATTGAAAATTCTATTGTAAAGTATCGGTCACCCCAAATATTATCTAGCTTAAGTTAGCTCGTAGACATATCATTTATAACGTTATTTGTTAGTTAGTTATTAGTGTATTTTAGTCTAGTGCAACACCGTGGAGGAAGGACGGGTCTTTACCCACTATATGCCTAATCCACAGCCCGAAGGAGGGCATGCTTCTTTGTATAAATAGCCCTTTCCCTACAAGGGAGAGGGTTGGATGTTCATTTGGAATCTAACCTTCTATGTGTTTCTCTCACTAGAATATCCCACTTTCTTTCTCTCTCTAAAATCATATAATCGCCCATATTTGTGATTGTTTGTGTGTTTGTGAAATCCAATATGTTACAATTGGTATCAAGAGCCATGGTTTGATCATCCCTCTTACATATCCTTGGATTTCTAGTGGTTTTATATGGTTTTTGGGTTTGAAAAATTTTAGTGGTTTTTGCATCATTTGGATCATTTCTTGTGTTAAAGTTTGAATTTTGAGTGAACTTTTGTGTTTAGAATCATTGTAAGTTCTTGGGTTTTGATTTGGAAAGCTTGAATCACTATGTTTGGGCTTGTTTTGGATTGAAAAGTGTGGTTTTGAAGTTTTTCAAGTTAGCGACTTGTGTCTCGGAGTGTTTTTCTTCGTAGCAACTTGCTTTAGTAATTTCCAGCGAGTTGTAGTTTAAGTCGTAGCGACTTGATCTTAGCGACTTGTCTATTGAGACAAGCCGACAAACAATACAAGTTAGTGGAGGCTCCACTTCGGCTAGCGACTTGGTTGGGCTAGCGACTTGTTTCTATTATTTCTAGCGACTTGGCTTTATAGTTCTTAGCGAGTTGTTACTTAGCGACTTGAAAATTTAGCGAGTTGCTCTTAGCGACTTGATACTTAGCGAGTTGTTCTTTAACGACTTGTCTGCTTAGTGACTTGGTGCCTTAGCAACTTGTATTTAGCGACTTGGTGTCTTAGCGACATGTTTCTAAGGTTTATTGCAACTTGAGTACCTAGCGACTTGGGTAAGGAGCGGCTTGTCTTCAAGGTATTTAGCAATTTGGTGAATTGATGCAAGTTACATGTGCCTAATATCCATCAACACAATGACATACATCACTGACCCTTTAATCTCCAAAGTGCTTGAACTCTATGATACCTCACAAAACAATGAAACTGTCTGCTATTCAGAATGTTTAACAAGGATTGATTCAGCAAATCATGATCAATACCCTTCACATTCTGAGTCAAATATCAATGAATCACACTCATTAATGACACATGATGCAAGGCAAATGGAATGCAACATTGAGTCCTTTCAACTACTTCATCAGCATCTCACACAACTGTTATCCACAACTAGGGATTGAACATGCAGTGCTCTCTTCCGTCAGGACTTATCCTCATTGACAAGAACTGTGTTGCTGAACTTAGAACAACTGAAGCTTCAAATTACCAAAAAGAAGGTATTAATAGATGACTCTAATGTTGCACTTCAAGTAATCTACAACCAATTTCAGCCATTTATCAATGGGGAATATTCCGCAGACTTTGATCAACACGTGACTGGAATTTCATTCAAGAAACATACTGGAATGGAAATTCATGAGTTCATCAACACATTTATCCAACTTATGGATAATGTGGAAATGTACATTAAGGAAGCTGCTCAAGAGAATGATAAGTTGAATGTGTGTCAGAATAAATTAAGTGAAAGTTGTGATAAATCGGGTAATGGATCAGTTGAAAGAACGGATGATGCTGATTGCAGAATATCAGATACAACAAAGGATGATGAAACCGACTGTACTGAATACAAAGGCTCATAGTCAGAAAAGCTTGAAACAGCCTGCATTTTAGCACCCCCTGTTATGCATGAGGTGAATACAGATGACATACCAGCAATTGAACCAGTGTCATGTGATGAGGTACCCTTAACTGATCAACTTAATGCAGTTACTAATGTACCTGATCAATTTGATTCTAACTCTGATTATGATATTGATAAATGTTTCTTGGTTAAGCCTGAATCTAAAATCTTTAAAACAAATGACATGGTTGAAAAAGGGGTTTATGATGAACTTTCAAACAAATACTCAATTCTTGAAAAACATTGTATTTCCTTGAAAATTGCAATACAACAAAGAGAAGAAAGTTTTCTTGCTTCAAAAACCTGCATAAATCCGGAATTCCCAGAATTTCGAGAACTTTTTGAAATTAACCACTTAAAAACCCAGATTCAGGACAAAGATTCAACCATATGCAATCTGAAATCAGAACTCTCAGATCTGCATAAGAAATGTAATATAGGGATGAACAATCCTAACCATGAGGTGAGTGATACGCTTAAATCTAGGAATGATGAATTGCCTTTGTGTGTGTCCAACCTATTAAGGGAAAATGAGTCATTAAGAAAGAACTTATTAGAGAACAATTCCAAGTTGATAGATCAAACTAACTCCTTCTTGGATGACATTGATGCCCTCAAAGCCCAAATTCAGGATAAGAGCTTCACTATTGTTGCCTTAAAAAATGAGCTTAGGAAATCTATTGGAAACAGGATGAACACTAAGTTTGCAGAACCATCAACCTTGGGAAAGACAATTGTACAGAACAACTCAAAACGTACTGTAGTTAGGCAGCCCAATGCTTTTAAAACTGAAAGATTTAAACCATCAAAATCTAAGCTTGCCTCCCAAGTTGATGCGAATACTGTTCTGTCAAAACTAGTCACTTCACTAGTTCATTCCGATATGATGAATAATAATCCCCAGCTTAATGTTCGAAGCCCTAAGATCATGAATATTAGGAGTTCATCTAGTTCATATAAGAAGCATCAAATGACTGATCAATCCCCTAAGAAACAAACTAATTACAAAAGGACCAATATTCAAAACAGGAAAGTGGCTACATCCAAATCTACTAGCAGTTGTTTCAAATGGATTCCCACTGGTAGATTATTTAAGTTTTCAGGATCCAAACGGACTTACATACCTAGATCTTGCCTTAAGTGGATGCCCACAGGAAAACTCTTCAAGAATATTGAACCTAAAGGGATTTCTATTAATGACACTCCTAGATCAAACTGTGCAACATCCAATAGTGAGGTTACTCATGTCACTAACTCATCTATTTGCAATTCTACATGTGCTTCTAGTGCAAAGTATCCTCAGTCTTTTTCAGGTACAATGCTCAATTCAATCATGAACATCATGACTTGGTTTCCATAAGAAATGAAGATTGCTCACTCAGGAATTGTAGCTTGTTAGAATTTATGTACCTCATACTTTGACTCCTGTTCGACTTGAATCGGGACTCGTTGTCATGAATCAGTGTACAAATTAGCTTTCACTTAAAAATAATCAAAAATTGAAATTATTAATTATTAATTAAATCATTTTTTTTAATTAAAATCATTTTTTTAATTATTAATTAAATCTTTACAATCTATCTGATAAAAGATGTATCTCTTGTAATCGATAACATCTACGGTCCTAGAAATGTCATTCAATAATGACACGGGACCATAGATGAAGTTCGAACAAAAGATATACTCTAGTTTTATAACGGGGGGTTAGAATTCAATCAATGTTCATTGGTGACATTGATTGAGGGGGAGAATATTTCATGTTATCTCGTTATCTCTGTTTCTCGCTGCACCATTGTTTGATATGTATTGTGTGCTGATGCATGTTTAAGTCTTTCTTCGTTATGTCCTCTATGTTAGTTTGCTTATCTATGTCATGTCACTTTTGGTACTTGTCATATTATTAAACATGTTTTTTATCAACTGTATTTGCATGCAATCTGATAAGTTCAAGGACTGAAAGTGTCCATAGTACAAACTGAGATAGATAGCGACTTGCTTTTCTAAGGGGTAGCGACTTGTCCTTTATCTTTACTAGCGAGTTGCCTTTTCTGCACAAGTACAGGGACTGAAAATGTGAACTTTGTAAACTTGAAACTTCATTCTTAAACCATAGCGACTTGACTCACGATTACATATTTTCAAAAACACAAAAGTTTGTCTTGTTTTCTCTCTCGCGACTTTTTCTTGCTAGCGACTTGCTTGTGGTAAGACAATCTCAACGTTTTTTATTCATATCATGTAGATTATATACCTCCCCTAACTCAGTTCTATTAACAGGTTCCACTGTTCACTTTATCCTCTGCAAATTGACCCCCTCATTTAGGTTTGTTAATGGATTCGCTTAAATGGGATCACTTGACATGTATTTGATGGTTGTTTTGGCTTAATAGGATAGATTTGATGGTGAAAGTGTTGATTTAAAAGGTTGCTTTTGCACGTATAATTGTATTAATTGGTTGTGTGTGTTGTGTTGCGATGTTATGATTATGCTTGTGATTGTAGTTGATTGTACTTGTTCATGGTAGCGGTTTGATTGTGTTAATATAATGGGTACATATGTGGATTGGACTGTTGTGATTGCGTATGTCTTGTTATGTTCTTGATAGCGACTTACCAGATAGCACATTTTTCTTGGTAGCGAGTTGGTGCACATATTCCTCGTGGCGAGTTGTGATATCTTAATTCATTCTTGCTAGCGACTTGCTTTGTAACTGGATGATTTGAACTGTAGCGACTTGGCCTTATAATTTTTGATAGCGACTTATCTTGACAAGTTAGCGACTAGCTTAAACGTTTTCATAAAAGCGACTTGTTAAGTATTTTTCTTATAACGACTTGTTTTGACAAGTTAGCGACTTGCTATATCATTTTCACAATGGCGACTTGTCACTAATTCTTGTAGCAACTTGCTTTGTCAAATTTTTTAAAGTGACTTGTTGTAATAATTTCATGATAGCGACTTGGTTCAGGTTTTTCCTGTAGCGACTTGTTTTGACAAAACACTCATAGCGACTTGCTATAACAATTTTTGTTTAAGCAATTTGTATCTGGTTTCTCTTGTAGCAACTTGACTTGACAACTTGTTTTAACAACTTGTTATAACACTTCCACTATTGCATCTTGTCTCATGAAAACCTATTATAGTTATTTTGTTTTTAACTATTTTGACTCAAAACAAATTGTCTCTTGAAAAACTTTGTCAAAATGATTTGTTACGTTGAAAATTACTAAAGCTACTCAATCTATTTCCTAAGCATGTCAATCTGCCTATTGGTAATCTGTTATGTTTGCTACTCATTATACTTGTGTCATGAGGTTGCATTAAAAGTTGTTCAGCTAACCTTGTCTAATCTAACATGCTCTCCTACACTGTGGTTGTCTGTGTGTCTCTACAGAAGTTCCAATGGCTAACACAACTTCATCCGAGAACCTTGCTACCTCTACTCCATCCATATTTCTTACAGACAATGAAATTCTTCTAGGAGATAAATGGGTAGAGATAGGAAAAAGAAACTGCTATGTGGACATGGAAAAACTGCAACAAAATCCAATCTTCAAAGTGGCAATTGATATTCTTAAAAACACTAATTTCTTCAGTGCCATGACCAAGCAATGCACGATCCCTTCCATTTACTTGCAACAATTTTGGAACACCGTCACATGGGACAAGATCACTGCCACTTATTCCTGCAAGCTTGATGATAAGGAATTTGAAATCACTTCTGACATTCACAGTAAGGCCCTAGGAATCACACCATGTGACCCTACCAAACAATTTGTCCCTCCACATAGTGCGGAAGAGCTAATAGTCTTTCTAATTGGTTTGGGTTATCAAGTTGGCATAACAAGGGCTTCAGATATCATCATCGGACACATGTATCAACCCTGGAGAGCCATGACAACTATTCTCAACTTATGCTTATCAGGCAAAACCTCAGGGTTTGATAAAGTAAGGATACCTATTCTGCAAATCCTATGGGGTCTTGTCAATGGGGTAAACATTAATGTCTCGGAACGTATTTGGGAAGAATTCTCGTTGTCAATGCACACATTCATCACCGATAGAAAAAATGTTCAGAATCAAGCTCAAGGAAAAAAGAAAGTTCACAAACTTGTGATTCCTAGCATCAGATTCTCGAAACTTGTCATCCAGTACTTGCAACAGACTCATAACTTCAATCCTAGGAGTGAATCAATTCTCCATAATGCTAAGGATGAATTTGTTCTAGGTAACCTCAAATATGTTGCTAGAGGTGTCAATAAAGAGATCTTTGGATTGCCAATTCCTGATGTTCTTCTCGCTGACGATATTAAGAAGACTGACCACTTCAAATTATACAAGAAAAGGGCATCCAGATCCAATGTTGATGACTCTCCCATTCCATCAAAACCCAAAGCTACAAAGTCCACTTCCAGTACAAAGACCTCATATGTTGCCCTTCCCAAGAAGAGACGTGACAGATCACAACCTACTGACACTTCAGCACAGAAGCAGAAAAGGAAGAAGAAAGATGTTGGAAAGGGGAACGCTGAAGGAACTGAGGTTTCAAGAGGTGATATGCATTTGACTGATGAAGATATGGCTGCTTTGCAACTGGGAATTAAACAAAGCCTTGAAAGCCAGAATATGAGACCACCAGTGGGAGGAGTTACAATAAGAGAACATGAGCCTGCGCCACAACAAGCAACTCCTTCCACTCAAGACAAAGGAAAAGGGATTGCTGGAGCGGAAGCTGAACAAGCTGCTCACATGCTTCTGACCATCTCTTCTCCACCATCTGGAACTACCACCCAATTTGAGCTAAAGAAAAGAAGTATTGAATCATCTTCAGCTCAAGAACAAACTAGATTGGAAAAGGAGGTATCTGAAACACACGAAGAAACTCCTGCATCAATTGATACCCAATCTGATCAGAATGATGATGAAGAGTTGCAGAAAGATTCACAAGAGAACCTTGAGTCAAGATCTGATGAAACCAGGCATATGGAGGAACCTAACATGTCTACGGGTTCTCTCTCCTCACTTAAGAATCTGGATGTCGATTTCTCATTCGGTGATCAGTTTTTGAATGACAAACCTTCAGATACCGAGACTCATAAGCCTAATGATGAGAAAGAGGAAGCTGAGTCCATGTACACGGTCAGCATCCAGCAAGACACATCAACCATCCCACCGATGTCTGCACCTGCTCTTACAACCGAACATCCACCACCTGATTCTGCTAAGGATCTATCACTTGAACTAGTGGTTATAGTTACTGACACGGACACTCCACCGGCTTCACCACCTCAAATACTAACATCTGATCAATTGCTCGACAAAGCAGTGAAAAGAATTGAAGCTCTTGAAAGACAACTGCCTAAATCTGTCGATGTCCTCGAGGATCGTGTCTACAGGCTGGAACATCTTAACTTCGATGAAGGGGTAGCAGTCGCCATTGAAAGCGAAGTTAAGGATGCTGTAGAATGGGCAATGCAAGCTCCTCTGCTTCAACGGTTTAAAGACCTACCCATTTCAGATATGAGAGCTGTCCTTTCAGACAAGATGTATGAAGCTAACGAGCATAAGCATGAGGTTCATAAGAAGTTATTCGAGGCTCTCGAAAAATCGATTAAGCACGACAATCATCTATAGTTTTTAGAGGACATTGGAGAAATAAAGGCTAAGAAGAAAAGGAGGATTGTGGTGCTGGAGACGTTGCGTAAAGGTCCTAAACCTCCTCCTCCTTTGCCTCCAACTAGAGGAGCTTGAACTTCTGGTGTTGGTGGATCTTCTGGCACAACCACTACACCTTCACCACAACCACCAACATCTCCTCCAAAACCGATAAATCAATCCAGCTCATCCGGTGGTCAGGGTACTCAGAAGAAGTCTGCAGCTTGGACCACCGTTGATTCAAGGTTCACACCCATATTCTCTACTATTCCAAAAGATCGGGTGCTTCATGAAGAATCGTATGTCATGGCAGAGTCAGAATCCGATGACGATGATGCATCCACCAAACATATCCCCAAGCCATCTGAAGATGATTGGTTTGATGCATACGTGTCAGGTGAACGCTCTAATACCTATAGAGTTGCACCTTCAAAAGACACAATTCAAAGCTGGCTCACCGAAGAGAGACCTCAAACTCCAGAACCTTCATGGTCCATTCCAGAGTCTGACACGATGATTCCTGACAACAACTGGGCTTCAACAATCACTACCAACTATGAAGCCCTAGCTGAAGACTCTCTTCTTCACATCACAGGAGATATGGGTAGCTTTATGAAGTGGTTTTGTGAGCAGAAGGGAATCTCGTCCATCACTCCAAAGGATCTTGAAGGACCAACATTTGAAATAGTCAAAGTCTTTCACTCAGATGCCAATCAGCTTCAATACCAGATGAAAGAATTTCATAAGATGCTGAGTGATCAAGTCAGTGAGCAGATCAGCCGTTTCAATGTGAACAAGCCTCTTCCTCTCGGTGGTGAACCTGGACAAATGACCATTCAGTCTGAGTTCTTCTTCAACCATGACCTGGACTATCTATGTGCTCGTACATCTAAAAGAAGACCAGCTTTATTGATTTCAAAGATGAAAGTTGCTACCTACTCAGATCCGGGTCTTGAGCAGATGGTACCTGATCAATTCTGGACTGACAAAGAACATGTGTATGACATCGAGGCTTCATATGGAATTTCTCATTGGTGGTTCAAGAAGAAGAAATTCTACATTGAAAGACATGGAGCTGATAAAAGAGGCAAAGCTGTTCGATCCAAGCTGTGGATTCTAAGTGTTGTCAGTATAGAAATCTTCCCAATATATGGTTATGATTATCTGAAGAAGATTGTTCTTCGAAGAGCAGACTTGAAAGATCACGTGATAGAAGAAAACGACTTCAAACATCTTCTGTCAAATGACTTTGAAGATCTCTATCTTCTAAACCTTCAAGGACACCTTGATCACCTACCTGTTCGTGAGAAGAAAGCTCTCTCTGCTACTGTCAATCTCTGGATCAGAGGCTTGGTCATTCAAAAAAGAGTTGAGGATTTTCAGCTAGGAATGGAAAGCTATCAGACATGCGTCAACCTAACAAGACCGCAATGGGAAGCCTCAGGACTTGAATTTCACCACGAATATAAAGTGATTGACACTCCTAGAGCCATCATCTTTACCGACAGATATGGGACAAGAATGCTAATGAGGTTATGCGAGCTATACAAGTTCAGTGATGGTACACTCAGGATGGTTGAACAAGAATTGAACTCAAGAGTGAAGGAAATCAAAATTGACATGAAGCCGTGGAACAAAACTAGATTCTGGTCTGAACAGGACTTGAAGATGTGTGAAGATTTCATTGCTGCAATCGAACGAAGATTAAAGACTAGAATGATTTATCACAGCCTTGAAAGTTTTGTGGGTGGTAGACTTCGTGAAGGTCACTACAAGCTGCTTCAAAGAACTGAATGAAGACATCTTCCGGAAGTAGCTTCTGTTTTGTATTTTTGTTATGTAAAATGTGGTGTATGTACTGTGAACAACTATAATGTATGTATTAGTGATAGGTTATGTCTTGTGGTTTCCCTTTTATCTAAAAAGGGAACTTCAGTGTAGTCTACTTCAAATCATATAAAACCGGACACATTTTTCTCCAACAAAGTTTTGTTTCATACATATTTAAATCACTTAAGATCCAAAATCTCAAAGGATTTGAAATTTTTGATCGGGGGAAAAAATGTGATATAAATATGAAAGATGATAAAAGGTGACCATTTTTGTCTCAAAGTGCATACTGCTTTTGAATATGTGCCAAAATTTTTTCGAATCTCGAAGCATATATTAAGGGGGAGCATTTCAAAACAAATATAAACCTTCAAGGTACAAAGACCTACATGCTTCAACATAAAGTACCTTGATTGTTTTTCTAAATGGTTTCTTAATGGATTTTGTGATCGTGGATGTACTTCAAAAGAACTCTTTCCTCTATGTGATAAAATGATTTCAAATATCCTATGCACTTATTGAGGGGGAGAATTTACCAAGAAAATCAAATGGCCTTTTCTACGGAAATTGTGATCAAGAAATTATTTCAAAGAACTCTTGCCTCCATGTGCTAAACAATTTCAAGATCATATGCACATGTTGAGGGGGAGCGTTTCAAAATGATCAAAACTATTAAGGTACAAAATGATTTGATTTCGTATCACAAGTACCTTGATTGATTTTCCAAATGATTTTTCAATTGGTTTTATGGAAGAATGAAATGTACCAAAAGACCGACCATTTTAATTTATGCATGGAGTTATAAGGATGGTAAGGTTAGGTATTAGTTCCCATGATCCGCCAGAACCGGAGGGATTTACCCAGGGACAATCCACTAGATAGTGTAGAAGTCCTTAGGTATGATGAAAAAAAAAAGAGAAAAGTGAGATATGGGAAGAGTGCGGACTGAGATAGAGCTAGAACTGGAATAAACCCAACAAGGTTCTAGTAATGAAGTCTCGGTAAGCACTGAAGGGGTTGAAGAATGAAAAAGAATTGAATGTAAAAAGGGTGAAAATAAATAGCCCTACAATAATTCAACCTTAGGGCAGAAACCGGGTTCAATACATATGCTACTGGTGGTTACTAAGGTAACACTAGTATTGAAGACAAGACGTCATGGACCCAGTGACGCACTGCACTACATCTTCCCAAACTACTCAAGTTCCTCTTAAAAGGACTTGTTTCATTCTCACAGGGGAACCGACATTATCTATCGACTTTCTCTTAAAGATGGTTGATATTGAAGAAGGAGACCCTCTCCCTAGTCTCCAGAATAGGAACCAAATGTGCACAATTGAGTCTAGAGCCTCGAGATCATCAATAAATCTCATTAGGACACTATCAATGAAGACTCTTTGTTTCACACAATGTGGAAAGAGAGATTATATCTTATGAGTCCTACGCATTATCCTTGTGGTTTTGCCAGAACATCTGAGTGATATGTTATCATATTCACAATGAAGATGGAAAGCCTTCTAGATCCAACATCAAATAAGCTCTTGGTAGGTGGCATGTGAGATATATCTAATAGATCAACCATGTGACAACTGAACATAAACAATGGGGCGATTCAAATTTTTAAATCAATCCTGGTTCATGTTATGGATTGACAGATACTTTTGAAAAACCGGTCATTGTGCTTAAAAATCTTTTCTCTAGCACATTGACTGTGTATTAATATTTCAAAAATAAAAGGTGTTTATGATTGATAATTGATTTTCGTTAAAACCTTCGTTGTATTGCAAAACACTTTATTTTGTGCAGTACACGATTGTTTTTCAAATCTCTTTTCATCAATCACTGAATCTCAAATTCGCTGGTTCACTCACTCCGTGTTGTCTTCTTTGAGACGATCCGGTTTGAGAACGCTAGAGCACTGCGAAACCTGTCAAGGAGATTCTTCGGAATTATACCTGATCACAGGCAGTACTTGTACTGATCAACGGGGAACCGTGGGCCGTGTACCTCAATTCAACGAAAGTGATTAAAGACACTTTTGTGCACTTTATTTCTAACTGTTGTATGCAGGAACGCCCGACGTTTACAGCTGATCAGAATGGAGAGGTCAATCCATAGCCACATGCTCACACAACACATTCATTCCAAAAGAAATCATGATAAGTACATCAACGACTCTGATGAAAAGATTTCATGGCCCAGAATGTGAGCATGTCAGTCCAATTGTCACTACATCATATGCGGGCAATGCAACAATGAGTGATGCTGAGATCAACGGTGGCTGATGGTCTCATATAAAACTCATAGGTCATCATAATGTGGATCAGCTCCATAACCTCCACTTAATGTTCATTATAGTTGGATTATTATATTATCACCATGAAAGCACAAAGATTGATTCTTTTGATGAAGTGAAGTCTTCGAGCTCAAGACTAAAGATTAATTGGATAGCTAGGATGCTAAATTGTAAATCATGGGGTGACCTCCCTTAGGGGGAGATTGTTAGGAATTGAAAATTCTATTGTAAAGCATCGGTCACCCCAAATATTATCTAGCTTAAGTTAGCTCGTAGACATATCATTTATAACGTTATTTGTTAGTTAGTTATTAGTGTAGTTTAGTCTAGTGCAACACCGTGGAGGAAGGACGGGTCTTTACCCACTGTATGCCTAATCCACAGCCCGAAGGAAGGCGTGCTTCTTTGTATAAATAGCCCTCTCCCTACAAGGGAGAGGGTTGGATGCTCATTTGGAATCTAACCTTCTATGTGTTTCTCTCACTACAATATCCCACTTTCTCTCTCTCTAAAATCATATAATCGCCCATATTTGTGATTGTTTGTGTGTTTGTGAAATCCAATATGTTACAGATAACGTCTGTAACAGGGACGATGGGTGTAAACCCTATAGTTTGGCAAGTTAAATGACAGCTTAGTATATCTGCTACAGTCATGGTTTTTGAATAACGTAAAAAAGTTACCATTCGATTGCGTAGGGCTACATTTAGCTAGCCGTTTGGCGTGAAGCTCTCCCTCAACTTTTCCTGATGCATGTCACACCATATCTGTGCGATCGTATTCTGCATATCACTGTAACAGCATGTAGTGACTACAAAGGTAATGGTTGAAGCTTATGACAGTCTCCTGTTACAATGTTAGCGTGTCACACCTTTTACTGTCACAACGGGTATTGTCCTGTTCCATGTCGCACCGTATTCGAGCGTACATATTGTGTATATCATTGATAATGTTTGAAGTTTAGTATAAACCCAAGACCAGGCGACTATTGTAACAATACGCAGTTGCTACAAAGTATCTAAAATAAAAAGGGGAAAAAAGAAAATTGTATTGTTGCACATTAACTTACAATACATTAAACCGTCCACAACCCGAAAAACAAACAACTGGGTAAAACCAAATACCCTGAAATCATTAACGCACACTATATATTTTGTGCAACCTTTTTGTGGTTCGGCATTGTAGACCCAAGAATGGCATCATACTTCGGCATTGTAGACCCAATAATAAACATACCATGTATAGGTAGCAATGTTTGCCATAAGCTTTACAACAACTTACCATTAACGTGTAATAAAACACTGATTATTAGTACAATAAGCGAGAATATCTATTTACATAAAGGATACAACCGGAGAATCAACCACTGGTAATAATTCTGGCGTAGAATCAATGCAATGGCATATGTATAAGACGGTGTTCATATGTAAACTACGCAGTTTATATGTATACGCAGTTCATATGTATTTTGGCGGAGAATCATCCATTGGCAAAACTAATGGTCTAAGTTACCCTGCCCATGGATCAAAAAAATGACGCAGTCCATATGTATACGCCGGCGTTTACGCGTGGCTGCCATGGCACTGGCCTATTAAAGGTTCTATAACTAATACCGCATCAATAAATAGCAAATAGACACAAATCAAAACAGATTGTATATCGCTTTCATTATCTGCATCTGTGATCGTGCACTGAAGGCCGAAGGTTGCCATTATCCTTTGTGTTTTGAAAACAATAACAAAATTAAAATGCAACAATCATTGCGCTTTAGAAAGACAGTTGTTTCAGACAAATGACGTAACAACATGTTTATTTTTTTCAGCAAACAAAAACAATTTCCAAAGATTATTAAGGTGTAATCTGCAGCCATGACAGACACAAAGAAAGGCGACGTCTCTAATGTTTAACAACAACTAATAATATTTATACAAATTTTGCAAGGAGCATATGTCAAATGATTCTACACCGAATTCCCAATAGCAATAGGCAGCCATTATAAAACCTGGACAATCAATACTGCGACATTTTTATAATGAGCCACCTATTGCTATTGCGAAAAAGGTGCTTTACTCAAGGCAGCACAAATCTAGTAGCAAGCCCATTGTATATGTTTAACTTTGATAAATAAATGTAAATAATACACGAAAGTTAGTAAAGCGAACTATTAATATCTATAATCCATAAGAATTAATCTTTTACCTCTGAACATCTGAAGGGGATTAAAAAAATATGGCTTAATTTTGAGTAAGAGGAGACTGTAACCTGGAACCGATACTAAAGAGAACACGCTTAACTGATATTGTACCGCTTTAATACCGAGACTCTGGCTTTACAGTCAAAGGGACTTTAACAGTCCAGCAACATTAGCGCTGGTTTAAAAAAAATATGATTTTAAGCCATGCGGCAAGCATGCCGTTGGACTATTAAAGCACGTCTAACTGATAGTGCAGCACAAAATAGCAGATATAAACAAATAGGCTAAACCCTAGAATAAATAACCCTGCAAAATCGAGGTAGACGATCTATTAATAATGGTATTATGTGTAAGAAAACACTGATTATTAGTACAATAGTCGAGAATATCTTTTTATATAAAGGATACCACCGGAGAATCAATCGGTGATAAGAATGGTGGCGGTCAATCACTGAACCGCTTGAAGGTGTTCGTATACTTGGAGTCCTAACAGCTAACATCAGAATAACCGGACCCGTCCAGCCCAACCAATGGGCTAAGTTAGCCTGCCCATGGATCACAAAAACAACGTTGTTCGTACGGATACGATGTCGTTTACGTGTTGGTTTAATATATATAGTAATGTTTGTGGTGAATAGAAACTTGTAGGGCAAAGTTTAACAATAAATTAATCAAAATTTTAGAGCAAAGTGTAGCAATAAACCAATCACAACTTTTATTTTGACTGATCAAGGAGAACCACATTATTTCAACACTTGCAAGTCAAATTAAAGCGTCTAGGCTTTAATAATTTGTTGTTTTATTAATAATGAGGTTTTGAAATTATGTTGTTGAAGAGAAGGAATTTGCTTTAATTTAAGGTATGAGTGTTTGATGGATTTGACCCCATTATTTATGAAATGACCGCAAGATAATGAATTACCATAATAATTAAACAAATATTAATTAGAGTAAATTACACCGTTCGTCCTTGTGGTTTACTCCAAATCACTACCGTAGTCCTTGTTCTTTTTTTTTGCTTTTTTGCTCCCTGTGGTTTACATAATGCACGCTGTTAGTCCTTATCGCTAACGGCCGTTATCTTTTTCGTTATCTCAATGGCACCGTTAGTCCTAACCAAACGATCACTTGCAGCGTTAGTCCTATATACTAACGACCGTTAATAACTCAAAATTTTTATTAAAAAAAAATCTTTTCTACGCGGTTTTTATCGTCTTCGCCCGTTTTCTTACGTTTTCATGCATTTTCGTCCGATTTCATACGTTTTCGTCTACTTTTTCTACGTTTTTATACAGTTTCTTACATTGTGATACGGTTTTGTCTGTTTTTATACGTTTTTCTTTGTTTTTTACGCTTTTGTCCGTTTTTCTTACGTTTTCATACGCTTTTTTCCGTTTTTCTTACGTTTTTGTCCGTTTTTATACGTTTTCCTTCGTTTTTTACTTTTTTGTCCGTTTTTCTTACGTTTTTGTCCGTTTTTATACGGTGTAATTTAAAAAAAAAATGAAGTTTTTTTTAATCGATTTTTTATATTTTTTTCCGATTTAAAAAAATACATTTTTTTATCTGATTTTTAAAAAAAAAAATTTCCGATTAAAAAAAAATTGCGTTTTTTTTTATCTGATTTTTAAAAAAGTTTTTTCCGATTAAAAAAAAAATACGTTTTTTTAATTTGATTTTTTTTTTAAATTTCGATTTAAAAAAATTACGTTTTTATCGATTTATAAAAATATTTTTCGATTTAAAAAAAAGTAATTTTTAAAAACTTGATTTTAAAAAAGTTTTTCCGATTTTAAAACGTAATCGATTAAAAACTTTTTAAAATCAGATTAAAAAAACGTAATTTTTTAAATCGGAAAAACTTTTTTAAAATCAGATTAAAAACTTAATTTTTTAAATCGGAAAAACTTTTTAAAATCGATAATTTTAAAAACGTATTATCGGAGATTTAAATCGGAAAAAAATTTAAAACTCATATTAAAAACCTCATTTTTTAAATTACACCGTATAAAACGGACAAAATCGTAAGAAAACGGACAAAGCGTAAAAACGAAGAAAACGTATAAAACGAACAAAAACGTAAGAACGGAAAAAAAAAGCGATGAAAACGATATAAGGACAAAAACGCATGAAAACGTAAGAAACGGGTAAACGATAAAACCGCGTAGAAAATATTTTTTTTAATAAAATTTTTGAGTTATTAACGATCGTTAGTATAAAGGACTAACGCGCAAGTGATCGTTTGGTTAGGACTAACGGTGCCATTGAGATAACGAAAAAGATAACGGCAGTTAGCGATAAGGACCGACAACGTGCAATATGTAAACCCAGGAGCAAAAAGCAAAAAAAAAAAACATGGACTACGATAGTGATTTGGAGCAAACCACAGGGACGAACGGTGTAATTTACTCTATTAATTATAATCGAGTGCCTACAAAAGGTAAAGTGGCAACTGCCAACAAAATGCAGCTAACACTCAAACATGCTATAAACATGCTATAAGGATGGATGTAATGAGAGGCATCATCACCCGTAGTTCGCTTCCCATAAAGCAGTCACCACTATAACCACCTTTAAATGTGGCTGGCCTTACCTTTGGCACCCGTTTGGTGGTGTGTGCGCATTTTTATGTATGTGTGAGGGTCATGTTTGTATTAAAATGATGTATTTTTATATTTTTGGTTTTGATGTCACCGCTACGACTCTTTGATGATTTGTTTGATGTCACAGCTACGACTCTCCTGGTCATGTTGCTTGGTGAAAGCGTAGCAGCGTGGCATAGTGCTTGATCTGGAGCTGTGAGTGTGATCTGTGAGTGTGAGCCAAGCGATGGTCACGCTCACCGCTCACAGATTCTTAAATAAGCATTGGAAAATTAGCTTTCCTAAAAATTAGCCACCGCTCACCGCTTGTTGCCAAACGATCATTAGAAATCAAAATGCTCATTGCTCACCGCTCATCGCTCCAAAAAGCTCTAAAATGCTCCGCGCCAAACATAGCCAACAATTACACTTCATATTAAAATGCTGCAACACTTTTTCTTTATTTGGTTATAATAATCTATACTTAAAAGATAATAGAAGTTAAAGCACTATTGATTGTCTTTGTTGTTTGTCGAGTATTACAATTTTAGTTCATGAACCTTTATTTTAATCCTCTTCTTATGGCTCTTGCTTGTTACAGGTTTGGTCTTTTTAACTATAACTTCTGTTAATTTAACCGTTAAATGACAAAATACCCTCTTTCCTCTCATATTATACAGAACACCATCATTTTTCTTCTTCTTCTTGTCGATGATATGATATTATAAGGTTAAAGTAGGATCATATTTTGGACATGCTTTATTAGTTTATGGTCAATTTTAGCATCTCTTGCAGTTATTACTCGCGTACGTGCGTTACTCTCTTTGTGTGTCTTCATAACAAGTTAATATGAAGAAGAAGAAGAAAAAAGAACTTAACTTATGATTTATTTGTGAATACATGTTGGCCATAATTTGCTCACGTACAATCGTCGAAAATAGGTAATTATAGTTACAAGTATATACAAACATTTACTATTCATAAGATTTTTTAATTATTTTTTTAAACATTTTATATAAAGAATTAAAGATTATAAAGTACCTACATGAAAAATAGAAGTGCACCCTATTGGTCCGATATTTTTGTGTAAAACCATAAAACGTATGAACAACTGTTTGAGCAAATGAAAATAACCGATGAACATTAAAAATGATGAGAACATATTTACACAATCTTGACCTGCTACTACTAACATTACTCATTTGTACATTACAACTGTATCAGTCTCACTTAGAAGTTAAAGTGAAGGCTTTACGAGGGATAGTTACGGAATAATATCCCTAGGAATGACAAATATAACTCTTCAGTTATGAAGAGGAAGATTCTACACTAGAAGAGGTGGAAGATTATAGTGGTGGAATCGATTCCTTATCACTTCTACCATCCTCCTTTTATATACTAGAGAGATACACTGTTACTAGTTACGAGACAATAGTAACTTGCAAACTAGAAGCAAACTGGAAGTAAGGTGCACGTGCCTTTGTGTGGCTAGGGTTGCCTTACTGTGCTGACAACTATTTGTACATGCAAGTTGCTCCCTTCTATCGATGAGTTGTTATCTTCCCAAGAGTTTTCCCGCTTTACTATATTGAATTACTCCCGCTCAAGTGTGTCTGAGAACTTCAGGCAAATCCTTCTTTATATTTAATGAATATCTTTCAAATAAATTAAGTATACGCTAAGTATATATGATCAGTTTGTTAAGTAGTCAAACTGCATAGATTTTCAGGATGGTTTTGAGTTGATAAGTCTTTCAGAGTCTTAGAGACATTTGTCAGTCCCTCAAGACTCTGGTTGTTTTTAACTCCTTATACTTTGCTAGTTGACTCCGCATCAGGTTACAAAGTATTTATTCAGTTTGGTCTTCGACTCCTTCAAGCTTGATTGTATTCATCAAGAAGTATACAACATATTTGAGTCATTATGCTTTGATATGTGAAGACACTCAGTAAGTTCCTTTGTCAGAACCGTTGTTCTTTATATCAGTGGTTGAGTATATATCAAGTGCTCTGACTTTAACTCTTCTGAGGCTGCTTGCTGAGGTGTATACCTTTGAATCTTTTGATAGTTGATTATGATCAGTTGTTCTGATCCTTGTCAGGGAATAAACTTTTGCTCATGGTTTACGTTTTGAGTTTATCAGAGAGTGCATTGGCTCTCTGATTTTATCAACTAGTGACTTAGACTTTTATTATCCTTTAAATACTTGTGAGGAATAATTTGGTCAAATTTTGACTCAAAACACCCCAATGGTAAAGCATAATTGCTTTTATACAAAATGCGCATGTTCAAATCTTAAAATGCTCATCTTCAAATCCTATTAGCTGCTCTTGTTTTACTTTTCTTTCTTCTTTCTTTCCTTTTTCTTGCTTCCTTTTCTTCTTTTTACTTCAATTAATTTTGTATATATAGCACTCTAAACATAAAACTTTAATATTGTTGCAATTTTAAATGTTTAGTAAATTCTTCCTATAGGGTAGATATTTATTTATCATATTGTGTCACTAAAATCTTGTTTAAAATGATGTGAAGTGGACATTCAAATAATAAGAAACATGGCACAAGCCAACACATTCTATGAACTAAACTATGATAACCACACGTTTATAATATAATCATCAACCATCTTATACTGTCGAATATTTGATTTTTATAGCTTTTGCAACTAAATAAACGAGTATGGAGTACTACAGGGAAGCGTGTCGACAATGATACTCGTTAAGCACAAATATAAATAAACCAATGGATCGAGTGTATATGTGATTTGGTGGAATCAGGCCTATATTGTTTTTCTCGACTGAGAAAGTCACCCTGTCGGACAGTATTGTATCGTGACACTTAACGTGTGTTGATCTGATGTTGGATCAACTAAGGTGTAAATAACTTCCCCTGTCATGGTTTAATTAGTCATCTATTCATTAATGCATCTATGGTAATTCAGTTACATAGAGGTCAATATATAACAGCTTACTGAACAATTAATTAAGCAGGACTATATAGTAATATACCGGCTGGCACTATAGGCACAATAGGAACAGGTTATGCTTTGACATGAAGCCTCCGAGGAAGGACACAATAGGCGATGATATCAAGCTTCTCTCTCATTTGTGGATCTCTCATAGAAGTAGGAATTTTCAATCTTGTTGGCTTGACTGGACAATTGATCCGGTTAATGTTTGTTCCAAATTGTAAATCTTTTTCCCGTTTTCTAGCGGCTTGCTAGTTTAATAAAAATCGCCGTTCAAAAAAAAAGTAATATACCGGCTGGTTACATATGCATTATTTAGGTCACTACTAGAAAAAATGTCATTAGCAACAATTATTTTAACAACAATAGAGAAATCGTTGCTAAATTATGCATTTAGCATCTAATTTTAGCAACAAAATTGTTAACAAAGTTGCTATTTTGTTTAGCAACAAAAAAATTAGTTGGTATTTTTAACAAATGACCATAAATATTTGTTGCTAATTTAGCAATGACTAAGCAATTTCGTTGCATTTTAAAATTAGCACCGGTTGAATTAGCAACTAGCATCAATTGATGCTAATTCGGCCCGTGCTAATTTTAGAATGCAACGAAATTGCTTAGTGGTTGCTAAATTAGCAACAAATATTTATGATCTTTTGTAGAAGTACTAACTAATTTTTTTTTGTTGCTAAAAAAATTGCAACCTTGTTAACAATTTTATTGCTAAAATTAGATGTTAAATGCACAATTTAGCAACGATTTCTCTATTTTTGTTAAAATAATTATTGCTAATGGCATTTTTTCTAGTAGTGGGTTAATTAAGTTCATGGATCTTAACCTTGTCACGCTAGCTATCATATGTAAGAGTGTACAAAGATGGATGGATCATTGATCAAGTTTGCAACCATAAAAGAGCTTTTCCTCAACGATACATCTATGTTTTATACGAGTAAAACCTTGCCGAGTCACCTTTGTTAATTAACCTGTGGAAGCTAGAATAAATTCTAATTAGTGCAGACCTATATGAGTAAATTTCATATCACATGCAATAGCACATACTACATACATCGATTAGAAGTTATAACCATTAGAAAACAACAAAGAAACCATCATCAAGGTGGCCTAGTGATCAAGCATCCCGCAATCCTTGTAGGAGGTCTCAAGTTCTTACCTCGCTAGGTAAACAACTGGGGGTGGCTAGAGAAAGTGTTCGGAACTGAAACAGTCACGAGGATACCCTGGTTATGCTGCTTACACCTCTGAGTCAAAGACACTTTCCCCGGATAACCTGAATAGAAAAAAACCTCATGCGTTTTCCCATAAAACAACCAGATTTTTGAAAAAAAAAATATAAACATCTTACACTCGCTTATGTAGATGATAAACATGAACATATCAAACTTAATTAGTTACCCTAGAATATGAGCAAGTTCAACAAATATTTTTTGCTTTGATTTTAAGCTCCTGCCAGATATGTGATCTATCTTTTCCTTTTATAAAAATGATATATACTAACTTACAGATTATAGTGATCATCACTTATCTCCAAACAAGCAGCCAAAGAATGAAACTCCACTGGAACTAATTATAGATCATTACACAACCTCGTTGATGACCAGTGTAATGATCGTCACAACTTATATAATACGTGGAAGATTGAATGCGCAACTTTCTTATTAAAACATAATAATTAATGATTAAACTTACTTAATTGGACAGTCACTAGACCCTGTTTTAAAACAGCAGAAAATCTCTAGAATTCTTACCATTATCTACATGGTAGGTTATCTCCTTGGCAAGGCTAGGTGGAGTCATCTTTCTTTGTTGGAGTGGCTAGGGCTTTTTGGGGGCTATTTTTCATCAGCATCGGACGCATATGAACCGGTTGTGATTGCACTTTAGAAAATAGATTTGTTAGTGCCCTAATTGACAGTACTTATTCTCCACCACCAGATGTGTTCACCTTTTGCTCATCATATACCTAACCCTAAAGTCTTTAATATATTTCTCTTATCATCTCTCTATAATATAGCACTATCATATACACATAAAGCATATATGAAAGACATCCAACATGCTCTTTAGTTTTTTAAGAAAACTAAATGAAAGTTTAAATTGATTAAATTAATAGATGTAAACTTTTTAGTCTAATTTTCTGTTTGCATATGTCCATGGTGGGGAATTTTGGTTTGTTGGTTTTGTTGCTTTAATATAAATAGTTTGGTATAGTGGGCTAATTGTTAAAGTGGTAGATGTTTTATTAAGGGAAAAACATTAGTTACGAGAATCACATGATTTGATTGTATCAATCAATTTATGTTAAAAATTTGTTATATGTGTGTCCATGTGCTTGCTGATACACGTTTGTATCTATTTAGATATGAAAGGTATTAAATTGTTTAGGTGCGCTTGCTCGTACCTTAAGCATATGTAATTAAGTGCACCAAAATGCATGATTGATTGGCTAACTATGCAGATTAAGTATAATTTTACGACCTAACATCAACGCCTGTAAGACTTCTTTAGACGGCAAATGATATCTATTGAAAAGAGGCTAGCAAGTAGCTAGAGTAAATCACAAGACAAGGGTTACTAAACTAATCTTTCTAATTGTGGAAAGTTTTCTAAGCTCCAGAAGAGATCCAAGAAAACGAGATGTGCTTGATGTCGTTTAATGTAAGTTCCTTATTCAGTCTCTTAGACGAAAAAACTATCTGATTTCTGTACCTCCAAAAAAGCCAAAGGGAGGTATGTACAACAACGTCAAAAACCATGAGTGATTTGGAGAAATAGTCAGTCGACCTATCTGGCAAGATTAATGCATCCCATAGGCTGGAGATATAGATGTTGTGCAGATTCCGCCAAATGAAAACCACTGACCATATTTCATTGGCTACACAACAATCAAGGAAAAGGTGGATTTCGGCTTCAAAATTATTGTTACAACCGGACACCACGTTGAGTCCAAATCAATGCCACGTTGACTCTTGTACGTACGTAATTGCCCTTCTGAAGTTCATCAAGAAGCGAGTTAGTATGTAGACTCGTTATTTAATGTACATGTATTACACGGGCCTGCGAAACATGTATAACGATTTTTCGATTTATCTACACCTTAAACAACCTAAAAAACGGGCTGTTCATGATTTTTATAGCATCATAAAAATCTGTTCAATACGTTTACACTAGCTAGTTTAGTGTGCACCTTCATGCCTTACCTAGCTAAGTGTAAGTGTGACAAAAAAATGGACAAAATGCTGTCTTCTATATATCAATAATTCAATACTAAGGGCTAGTTATGTAGCTTCAAAGATGAAATATATCAACTGCTTGTTAGGTGCAAACTTCGTATCCTAATAAATATGTACTGATGTACATGTGGGTTTATAACTTTAAGCTCCTTTCATATTTTATTTCAGTTAGAACTTAAAAGCTAGTTCAATACTTTTAAACTCTCGAGATTATATATTTTTGGGTATAGATAAGTTAATCTCATGGTGTTCAGTTCACACTTAAAAGGAAGTCCATGAAAGTTGATGGCAATTGGGAAATTAAGCAAAAAGCATTTATGGGTGGATTACATCAATGGACGTTCATTGACTTGGGAACAAAAAAGGTTATTGGTGTTCAATCAACAAAAGTTAAGCCTTTAATTACAATTAAAATCATTTAAAAACTAAGGTCAATATCTTTTTAAAAAGAATAAACGTCAAAAGATTTTCATGTGCTTTACCCCCATTTCGTACATCACTTTTTCAAAGCTTTTGACATATACATCCTTCCGTTAATAACAGTTAACCAACATACATCCCTCAGTTAAAAAGATGACTAACGGTGCAAATTATTTCGCCGTTATTTCTTAACGAGATAAAAAATATTTACACCGTTAATCCGTAAGACTAGTGGTATTTGCACGTTAGTACTCTTTTTAAATTAAACTAAAAAAGGGGGCAGCTGGGATTACCCTTAGGACTAGTGTTATTTGCACCGTAAGAAAACGTCCGTTGGTGAAATAATACTAAAATATATTATTTTTAACTCTTTTTTCTCTTATTTATACGTTTTTATCATTTTTTGTACGTTTTGTACGTTCTTTATCTGTTTTTTGTACGTTTTATCCGTTTTTGTACGTTTTAGTGTTTTTATCCATTTTTTGTACGTTTTATCTGTTTTTCTTCGTTTTTGTACGTATTTATCCCAATTTTATCTCGTTTTGTCCGTTTTATCCAGTTTTGTACGTTTTGAAAGCTTTCTGTATGTTTTATCCGTTTTTGTACCTCTTATCCGTTTTTGTACGTTTTTATCCTGTTTTTATCTAGTTTGTAAGTTTTATACATTTCTATCCGTTTTGTACGTTTTTATCCGTTTTTGTACTTTTTATTCATTTTTGTACTTTTTTTAATCTTTTTTTGTACATTTTATTCTTTTTTGTACGATTTTATCCGTTTTTTCCACATTTTATCCATTTTTGTATGTTTTTATCATTTTTTTTTTGTTCTTATCCATTTTTTGTATCTTTTATCTTTTTTTTACGTTTCATCCGTTTTTGTACATTTTTGTGCATACAAAACGGATAAAACATAGAAAAATAGATAATAAAAACGTAAAAAAACCAGATATAAAGTAAAAAATATATATATAAAAACGGTTGCAACGTATAAAAAACGGATAAAAAAAAAAAAAAAAAAAAAAAAAAAAAAAAAAAAAGCGTACGAAAATGGGATACAAATGTACAAAATGGATAAAACGTACCAAAAACATATTAAAACGTATAAAATCAGATAAAACGTACAAAATCGGATAAAAACGGGATAAAACCAGACACAAACAGATAAAAACGTACAAAAACGGTTAAAATGGATAAAACGTACAAAAAATGATAAAAACGAATAAAAATGTATGAAAACTAGATAAAAACAGACAAAAATATGCAAAAACAAATAAAACATATTAAAAACAAATAAAAACATACAAAATGGATAAAACGTATATAACCAGATAAAAACGTACAAAAGGGGATAAAAGGGATTTAAAATCATATAAAAAGGATAAAACGTACAAAAACGGATAAAAACGTACAAAAACGGATAAAAACGTACAAAAACAGATAAAAAAAACTTACGAAAACGGGATAAAAACGGACAAAAACTTACAAAAACAGATAAAACATATAAAAAACGGATAAAAACAAAAACGGATAAAATGTAGAAAAACGGATAAAATGGACAAAAAAGGGATAAAAAGGGATAAAAACGTACCCGAACATATAAAAAACGGATAAAAAAAACTTTTAAAAGGGGGATAAGTACAGACAAAAAAGGGATAAAACCGACAAAAACTTATAAAAAACGGATAAAAATGCACAAAAACAGGATACAAACAGACAAAAAAGATAAAAACGTACAAAAACGAAGTAAAAAAAACCATAATGTATATAAACATATAATAAGTACAAAAAACGGATAAAAACTGATAAATTCCACACACAAAAAAGGTTAAAATAAATATATGTTGGTATTTTTTCAACACTGGACGCGTAGTCCAGAGGTTGGGTCGTTGTGTTATTAGCCAACTGACCCGGGTTCGATCCCAGATGACCCCTTTTTAGTTTCTTTTAAAAAGAGGACTAACGGTGCAAATATCGTTAGTCCCGGTGACTAACGGTGTAAATATTTTCTATCTCGTTAAGATATGACGTAGAAATAATTTCCACCATTAGTTCTCGTTTTAACCGAGGGATGCATGTTGGTTAACTTTTATTAACGGAGGGATGTATATGTCTAAAATTGTGGGAAATGCATGGTGTGAAATGAGTTAAACTACACCAATATATTTTGAAGTTTACTCTTTTAAAAAAATATAATTAAATCAATATCTACATAATTTCATAATTACTTCAATATACAACTTCTTCCACGGCATAAAGGTAGGAAAAGACAAGCTACACATCTCCCATCTTCAATTTGCAAATGATGCCCTCATTTTTGGAGAATGGTCCCTTACCAATGCTAAGAATCTATCTAGGATCCTTACTTGCTTTCACCTTGCCTCTGGTCTTAAAGTGAACTTTAACAAGAGCAAGTTATATTGAATTGGAGTCTCTAGCCATGAACTTAACTCCGTTGCCACCTCAATTGGATGCCTTGCTTCTCAATTCCCTTGTACTTACTTGGGTCTTCCTATTGGCGCGAATATGTCTAGATGTGTAAACTGGACTCCTATCATCAATAGATTTCAAAAGAGGTTGTCCAATTGGAAAGCTAAAACACTTTCATTTGGAGGTCGCTTAACCCTTGTTAGGTCCGTTCTTGGTAGTTTGGGAGTATACTACTTTTCAAATTTCAAAGCCCCTAAAGAGATAATCAAGAAGCTTGAAAGTATTCGTAGGAAGTTCTTTTGGGGAGGAAATTCGGTTGAAAATAAAATCTCTTGGATAGCTTGGGAAAAGGTTATCTCCCCTCGTCATAAAGGAGGTCTTGGAATCGGTAGTTTATTGGCAAGCAACCAATCCATGTTATCGAAATGGTGGTGTAGATTCCGAGCCGAATAAAATGCTCTATGGCGCAAGGTGATTTGTTCTATTCATTGTCCATCAACAGGTATGTATCACACCACTTCTAGGTCCTTATCCTCAGGTCCACAGTCTCGCATTTGCAACCTAAAAAATGATCTGAGCAATGTTGGAATCGAATTACCAAGGCTTTTCAAGAAAAAAGTTGTAAATGGAAGAAACACTTCTTTTTGGCTTGATAATTGGATTGGTGGAGCAACTCTTTAAGATTCATTCCCGCGATTATACCGTCTTGAAACAAACAAGAGTTGTTTGGTTTGTGATTGATGCAGGTTTTACTGACCATGTCTTAATATTTATAATGTCTCGCTATACCTAAGGTTTACCCTAATGCACTAACGGGCAGTGTACCCGGTCGTGTGTAGTGTAGTAAATGGTAAAGTCGATGTCGTCCCAAGAGCTATGTGTGTCGGATAATTACTAAGTCTAATTGTCACAGAATATAAATGGTTTGATATGGTTTTAATTAATTAAACTACTAAAGCGCAATTATATAAAAGCAATTAAATGGTAGAAAGGAAATCAATAGAGGAATAGTGGTGCTAACCTAGTCAATCCTCCTAACTAGTTATGTCTACGTCTACCTACTTCCAATTACTTTTGGTGGGGTCAAATTCGAGAGGACATCATTTGGTCAATTCGCCCTAACCTATCATCAAAGATGCCACCACAGAGAAATCAGAGCACCGTCATAAGTCATGTTGTTCCTGGTCCCCTAAGCCAAGTCATTAAGTACCGCTACATGCTAGATTTGTAATAGTGAGTGCCCGGGTCGTTAGAACTTAGACACTACACCCCCCAATTCTTAAGTTCATCCAAACGATAGGTGATCAATTGGTCAAATCGCACAAGTAGAAAGGGTCGTCAGTTGGTCATATCTTACCCTTCCCGTCTCAGTCCGCTCACCTAGGGTCAGTTGGTCATATCTCCTAGGCAATTGGCCTCTACCGCCATTCAAAACTACCGAACCAGGGGTGACTACCAAAGAACTATGCATGCATACACTTAGAAATAATTGTACGGAAGTAAAGGTAAACGTAAACACAACGATTAAGGAATCATAACTAGGCTAGCACCAAAGGGTGCTTAGCCGCTCATATTAATCATGCACGTCAATTCAATATTCAAAGGTACGAAATACATGAATTGAAATTAAAAGAAATAATAAACGCTAAAGCTTATCGTAATGGTGTGACTTCTCCCTTGGAAACAGCTCCGTATGCTTCCCTAGACCTCCCTAGAGCTTTTCCCACGTTCTCAGAGTATTGTGTGTGGAATGGAACGAATAGAAATGCTGGAATTCGTGGGGTATTTATAGGCCAGGTCTGAGTTACGGCGTACCCGAAAGATGAGCTACGCCGTAACCTCCGTAAATGCACTAGATCTGCTAGTTACGGCGTAACCTAGTAAGTGGTTACGCCGTAGTCTTCAATAAACCAAGTTACGTCATAAATGATGCAGTAGTTAAAGCGTAAGTATTAGCGGCGTGGAACCTCTTTTGACCTAATGGAGTTACGGCGTAATCTTTAGAAGGAGTTACGCCGTAACCTCTTGATGAGTTGGACTTCGGGGTCACGCAATAGTTACGGCGTAATGTGAGAGAAGAGTTACGCCGTAACTTCTTCAAAATAAGCATATAGTGATAAATCCTTAGTAATGTTCCCATTTCCGCAGCTCTTTAGCTCCAATGCTCGCAATTTACCTGAAAGTGTAAAACAATGGAAAACAAGCGTAAATCCATATAAATGATATAAATAACGAGCATTAACGGGGGAAATTGACACTTAATAATCAGGACTATTTTATGTTATCAAATATCCCCCCACTTGAACTCTACTTGCCCTCAAGTAGACCTTATTAGATAGATTCCTAAAAAGATATCTCCCAAAACCTGGAAAATATGAGTTTAAAAATCCCTTATGCTAGAATAAAACAAAGCCGAACACCTCACGAAAGAGGAACAAACACTCAAATCTCTCAACTATTCTAAGTGTCAATTTCGGGGTGATCACTCAATCGCAGATCATAGCATGTATTCTATCATAAGCTTGGCGGTTACACAAATCTCCACCACTAGAGTTAAGGGCTAAACAATTCTCGAAGGAAATATGGGTAGACACGACAAAGGTTAAGGGGTGACTCGTCATTACTAACATGTCACGGCGAAGTGGACTAAATCAATGATACATGACCAAATCCATGGCCAAGACACCAAAGATTGCTCGCTGCATCACCTAGACACGCTTCATGACTAAAGGGTAGGATAAGACATGGGATGTATAATTGGTGTAAAATGAAAAACAAGCAGGTAGTCTATATCTATAACTAAGTCATCACCACTTACCGTCCGCCCAAAGTTCAAGTTTAGAAGTCTAGAGACCGGATCATGAAATGCAAGGCAGATGTGTCATAAGAGGACATCGTGATGGGCACACTAACTTTTCTTCTTCAGTTGGTATTACTCCAACTCCAATCTTCAAATGTGACCGAGGTGGCCTCCTCGATACTAAACAATAAAGCTCATACTATAGTGCTTATAACATTGCACTTTACAAAATTGAATCAACTATTTTTTTTTCATAACTAATAACATAACATCCCCCCACTTGAGATGAACAATGGCAATTCGGGGGGTCTTCAATGATCTTCATAATTGTTGTCGATGAAAGCGTGATTTCCAAACCTTTCCACTCGAACCTTGAACTTAGGCAAATGATGACTTCCCAATTACAAATAAAGACTACAGGGTAGGCTAAGGTGTAAGAGTGTAACGAAACAATATATTGGGGTGACAAAATGAAAGGAATGGCTCAGAAGGGTGTATCTAGGGGTATCTTGCACTAAAGGGGAGTGCAACAAAAGGGTTTCACATGGGGGTCGAAAAGTCGAGGTGACAAATCGATAGACTCACATGGTATGGTATTTGTTTGGGTGATAATCCTATATATCACGCCTTCTAAAACTGAAAAGTCCAAATACATCGAGCTAACTCAACATACCTCGTCTATGGTCTCGAAATGATGCAAAGGCCAAGTTCTAAAGTTTACAAGCTACCGGCACACTCATAATTTGGTGGATTTGGGGTAAAATATTGGAAACGGATAAGGCTAATCTCACCATGTAATATCAAGGGTTGTATATGCTCGGCTAAGGTCTAATCTAGTTAGGTTCGGAAAAACATGTCAAAATTTTAAAAATGGCATAATTTTTCAAAATAAACTAGAAAACTAAGGGCGAAATAAAGTTCATGAGATAATTCTACTCCCCCCCCCCCCACTTGAATTGTACAAAGTCCCTTTTGTACTAGGCATTAAAATAAAGGTGAAGAGAAAGGTAGAATTAGAGCGAGAACTTCCCTGAAATTTGCTCCAAAAAAAGAAGAAGGCCCATGAGAAAGGATCGTGCCTTCGTTAAAGCGTCATGAGCAAACTTCAATCCCTGAAATCACAATACCGACAAGCATAATTCTAAAAATAAAAAATAAAATGAAAAATAAACCTAACTCACTTTCGTAGGAATCACAGTTGCATTTAGCGAATGCAACAAGCCTTTTAAACCACTTGGTGTCCCAAGGGGACGAGTGAAGTCTCGTGGGGTTTACAGGGAACACACCCACAAAGTTCATTTAAAATACTAATACAAGGATATTGTGTTATAAAATGAAAGAATTAAAAGGAGAAGTTACGCCGTAATCAAATAAGAGAGTTACGCCGTAACTTGCAAAACCTGGAATGAGCTGAGAAGCGAATGGTTACGGCGTAACCACTGAAATCATGGTTGTCAGGATCCCGATCCTGATCTTAGGATCTTACGATTTTACGATACCGTAAAGCAAAAACGATCCGGATCTTACATAGGATCTTTGCAAGCTTAAGATCTTATAGGATCCCGATCTTGATCTTACGATTTAATCTGATCCGGTCTTACTCTTCTCGGATTACAAACTAAAAAACTACAAATTTATGGATTGTTTGTTTGTAGAATTCAAAAAACAACATGTTAATCTTTTTAAACATTTTATAATCATAATTTATGACAACATTTATATTAAACATTAATAGTATTTTGTGATTATAATGTATTAGAATTTGTAGATTTGTATAAAATTACATAAACTATTAAGAAATAACATTAGAGTATGATCTTAAGATCCCGATCCGATCTTACGATCACGATCTTGTAAAGACAAAAACGATCCTGGGTAGGATCCTGATCTTGACAACCTTGACTGAAATGTTATTACGCCGTAGTTGGTAATGCGTCAAGAATTTTGCTGCTAAAATGTTGGTTACGGCGTAATCACCAAGATGAGTTACACCGTAACTCTGTCAGATCAAGAACGCACATAATTACTTCATTGATTCCTGCAAAATGGTTAGAAAACACAAAACACAATAGAAAGGAAATAAAAACAAAAGAAAGAGATAATTCGGGTTGTCTCCCGTAAGAGCACTTTTCTTTATTACACAGTCTTTAAGTTAGACTTCGAGTCGCGGGGTTCCTATGGGGTCTTTGAGCATTCCCCACTTCCATTATTCGTTGGTGTTCATTCATCCACTTATCAAGCCCTTTTTTCTTGTAGAATTATTGAGCCCAAATGTTCCCAACTTATGTGAAAGCCATTTATCACATGATTCGCCATGGTCATCATCTTTAATAGTATTATCAGGAATGCTGATGTTTGATTTTGTTCTGCCTATGATGTCAGTGATATGGTTGCACCCATACTACTTGACCAGTTCTTTAATCAATTTCGAGCTTCCAAGCTATAATTTGTACCAATCTTCCAATGCTAATTCAACATCATGTTTCTCTCCCTTATGAGGGTAAATCCATTCATTAACTTTTCTTTCACATCTTTGAGGACGAGGAAATGCTGGCCATGCCGATTTGCATTCATTGGTTAACATTGAGTTGCACAAGTGTTTACTAGGACTCAAAGTTTCTTCAATGTTATGAACAATTTCATCCTGTTTCTGCTTACAATGATCAACACTTTCTTCATGATTATCAACAATAGGCTTAGAGTGTAGAGTTGGGTTTATTGATTTAACATCATTAGAAATTTCAGTTTTTGGTTTTAAATGCTCGTTCATACTAAAAGTTATTCGTTCCGTTTCGGTCCCCAAGGAAATTTGTTTTTCAAAAACCATGATTTGAGCTCTGGTGGCGAAAAGGTCTTCCAACAATCAAGTTGTAGGCCTCCCCCTTGCCCATGTCGATAACTACAAAATCGGTGGGGAAGAAAAATTTTCCAATTTTCAAAAGTACATTGTTCACAATCCCCTTGGTACAACCTTAGAGGAGTCTCGCCATTTCAATCATAATAGTTGTTTCTTTTAAATTGGTAAGTTTGATTTTTTTGAATAAAGTAGTTGAGATAAGGTTAACCCCATCCCCTAAATCACTAATGCGAATCTTAATATTACCAATAGTACAAGGGAGAAGAAAAATTTCACGGTATTGCCTCGGGAAGTTGGCTAGGTAGGAACTCGTCATCTTGACTTTATCATCCTCTCTTAGGTAGTTGATCCCGATCATTAGTGATAGAGGATGTGCATTGCCTTTTGCTTTATCATGCACAAATATGGCTTTGCAAGCAGTGGCTTTAGCATTACTTGTTGCGAGGTTCTTAGCTAATTGTCCAATTTGTGTCTCGAGGTTCTTAATTGCAGCATCTTGGTTACGTAGGTTCATATAATTGTCCTCCTTAACTTTGGTCATCCATTCCTTGAGCCTATCTTCCTTTATTGTCGATTCTTCAATGTGTCGGTGCATTATTTCATCAAGACTCTGTTTAAGAGTATTATTGTTGATTTTGTGTAGAACCGGGGGATTTTTCATGGTACCTAGGTCTCAAATATTGTAGCTTTTGAGGGAATTCATTTCCATAGTTCACTTCACTGATCCTTTTAACTTCTTCATTGGAGGAACAAATATTTGAAGGATGACCCCATCTCGTTCCACTTGAATGGAATGCACATTTTCCTTGAGCTTCTTCATTTCCTTCCAGGTTTTCTAATTTGTTGTTTATTGATGCAAGGCCCTCAATATCATTATTTTTACTATGGTTGCTTCCTCCATTGTGCCATTTGTGAGTGATCTCGCCATTTTTGAATGGTTTCCAAAGCCATGGTGGGTGTCATACTAGGAATCGGCCTTTGAGAATCAATCATTTGTCTTGAAGAGATGGTCCTTTAAAAGGCGTTTACTTTTTGTTTGGTATTAAGATCGTGAGTAGGGCACTTGTATAACAATTAGTTGTATCTTTCCCAAGCTTGGTATAATGTTTCATCTCCCTCTTGCTTGAAGTTATGAATTCCCTCCATTTGCTTGGCCGTCTTTGATGGAGGACAGTATCTCTGAATAAAATATTTTTTTAAGATAGGCCAAGTGTTGACGTCCGCAGTAATCGATCGACCCATCTTTTGGCAGCTCCGTAAGAGAAATAGGGAATACTGTAACATTATAGCATCGCAGACTCGGGATTTTGAATAGTGACAATGTATTGACGTTGTCTACATGTTCATGGGCATCATCGGCGATGCTCCGAGAAAGGGTTTGCCGTAATTCCCTCATGAATTGAGGTTTAAGTTCAAATTGAGCATCTTCGCAATGGTACGGCCTACAACACGGCCCTTGTTCTTTTCTAGTCAATGCCAAATATTTCTCAAGAGTGAGGTTATCGATGTTAATGGCTTCCATGGTACCTGAAAACTAGAAATATCATCGTGAGAAAAGTTTAAATATGAAATAAAAAACTTAATATAAATCCTAATATAGCTCGAGCGGGCCAAAAACTTGATGCGTGTTTCTTCGACCGGTCTTAATATTTATAATGTCTCTATACCTAAGGTCTAACCTAATGCACTAACAGCAGTCGTGCCGTAGTGTAGTAGTGTAAATGGTAAAGCGAGGTCGCCCCAAGAGCTATGTGTGTCGGATAATTACTAAGTCTAATTGTCATAGAATATAAATGGTTTGATATGGTTTTAATTAATTAAACTACTAAAGCAGATTATATAAAAGCAATTAAATGGTAGAAAGGAAATCAATAGAGGAATAGTGGTGCTAACCTAGTCAATCCTCCTAACTAGTTATGTCTACGTTTATTTACTTCCAATTACTTCGTGGGGTCAAATTGAGGAGGCGGCATTTGGTCAATTCCCTAACCTATCACAAAGATGCCACCACAGAGAAATCAAAGACCATTATAAGTCCTTGTTCCCGGTCCCCTAAGCCAAGTCATTAAGTACCGCTACATGCTAGATTCTAAATAGTGAGTGCCCCGCCGTTAGGAACTTAGACACTACACCCCCCCAATTCTTAAGTTCATCCAAGCGATAGGTGATCACAAAATCGCACAAGTAGAAAGGGTCGGGTTGGTCATATCTTACCCTTCCCATCTCATCCGCTCACCTAGGTCATTGGTCATATCTCCTAGGCAATTGGCCTCTACCGCCATTCAAAACTACCGAACCAGGTGACTACCAAAGAACTATGCATGCATACACTTAGAAATAATTGTACGGAAGTAAAGGTAAGCGTAAACACAGCGATTAAGGAATCATAACTAGGCTAGCACCAAAGGGTGCTTAGCAGCTCATATTAATCATGAAAATCAATTCAATATTCTGTAAATATGAATTGAAAGTAAAAGAAATAATAAACGCTAAAGCTTATCGTAATGGTGTGACTTCTCCTTGGAAACACTCCAGATGTTCCCTAGACCTCCCTAGAGCTTTTTCCCGTTCTCGAGTATTGTGTGTGGAATGGAATGAATAGAAATTTGGAATTAGGTGGGGTATTTATAGGCAGTGCGAGTTGCAGTAACGAAGATGAGTTACCGTAACCTCCTCAAATGCACTAGATATGCTAGTTACAGTAACCTAGTGTGGTTATGCCGTAGTCTTCAATAAACCAAGTTGCGTCGTAAATGATGCGAGTTACGCGTAAGTATTAGCGGCGTGGAACCTCTTTTGACCTAATGGAGTTACGTAATCTTTGGAAGGGCTACCGTAACCTCTTGATGAGTTGGACTTGGGTCACGAATAGTTACGCGTAATCGGTAAGATTACGTACCGTAACTTCTTCAAAATAAGCATATAGTGATAAATCCTTAGTAATGTTCCCATTTCCGCTCTCTTTAGCTCCATGCTCGCAATTTACACGAAAGTGTAAAACAATGGAAACAAGCGTAAATCCATATAAATGATATAAATAACGAGCATTAACGGGTAAAATTGACACTTAATAATCGCTATTTGATGTTATCAAATATCCCCACTGAACTCTACTTGCCCTCAAGTAGACCTTATTAGATAGATTCCTAAAAAAGATATCCCAAAACCTAGAAAATATGAGTTTAAAATCCCTTATGCTAGAATAAAACAAAGCCGAACACCTCACGAAAGGGGAACAAACACTCAAATCTCTCCTCAACTATTCTAAGTGTCAATTTCGGGGTGATCACTCAATCCATCATTAGCATGTATTCTATCATAAGCTTGGCGGTTACACAAATCTCCACCACTAGAGTTAAGGGCTAAACAAATTCGAGGGCAATATGGGTAGACACGACAAAGGTTAAGGGGTGACTGTCATTACTAACATGTCACGGTGAAGTGGACAAAATCAATGATACATGATCAAATCCATGGCCAAGACACCAAAGATTGCTCGCTTCATCACCTAGACACTTCATGACTAGGGGTAGGATAAGACATGGGATGTATAATTGGTGTAAAATGAAAAACAAGCATGTAGTCTATATCTATAACTAAGTCATCACCACTTACCGTCCGCCCAAATTTCAAGTTTAGAAGTCTAGAAACCGGATCATGAAATGCAAAGGCGGATGTGTCATAAGAGGACATCGTGATGGGGACACTACCTTTTCTTCTTGAGTTGGTATTACTCCACCCAATCTTCAAATGTACCGAAAGGCTTTCGATACTAAACAATAAAGCTCATACTATAGTGCTTATAACATTGCACTTTACAAAATTGAATCAACTATTTTGTTTTTCATAACTAATAACATAACATCCCCCACTTGAGATGAACAATGGGAATTCGGGGGTTCTTCAATGATCTTCATAATTGTTGTCGATGAAAGTATGATTTCCAAACCTTCCACTGAACCTTGAACTTAGGCAAATGATGACTTCCGATTACAAATAAAGACTACGGGGGTAGGCTAAGGTGAGGTGTAACGAAACAATATATTGGGTGACAAAATGAAAGGAATGGCTCGGAAGGGTGTATCTAGGGGTATCTTGCACTAAAGAGGAGTGCAACAAAAGGGTTTCACATGGGGGTCAAAAAGTCGAGGTGACTATCTGATAGACTCACAATGGTAGGCTGTTTGGGTGATAATCCTATAATACTGCCTTCTAAAAGCTAAAGTCCAATACATCGAGCTAACTCAACATACCTCGTCTATGGTCTCGAAATGATGCAAAGGCCAAGTTATAAATTTTACAAGCTACCGCACACATCATAATTTGGTGGATTTGGGGTAAAATATTGGAAACGGATAAGGCTAATCTCACCATGTAATATAAAGGGTTGTATGTGCTCGGCTAAGGTCTAATCTAGTTAGGTTAGGAAAAACATGTCAAAATTTTAAAAATGGCATTATTTTTCAAAATAAACTAAAGCGAGGGAAATAAAGTTCATGAGATAATTCTACCCGTCCCCCACTTGAATTGTACAAAGTCCCTTTGTACTAGGCATTAAAATAAAGAAGAGAAAGGTAGAATTAGGCGAGAACTTCCGAATTTGCTCAAAAAAGAAGAAGCCGAGAAAGGATCGCCTTCGTTAAAGCGTCATGAGAAAACTTCAATCCACGAAATCACAATACCGACAAGCATAATTCTTAAAAGAAAAAATAAAAATGAAAAATAAACCTAACTCACTTTCGTAGGAATCACGGTTGCATTTAGCGAATGCAACAAAGCTTTTAAACCACTTGGTGTCCCAAGTGGACGAGTGAAGTCTCGTGAGGGTTTACAGGGAACACACCCACAAAGTTCATTTAAAAACTAATACAAGGTTACTGTGTTTTAAAATGAAAGAATTAATACAAGGTTACGGCGTAATGTGAGAGAAGAGTTACGCCGTAACTTCTTCAAAATAAGCATATTGTGATAAATCCTTAGTAATGTTCCCATTTCCGCGTCTCTTTAGCTCCAATGCTCGCAATTTACCTGAAAGTGTAAAACAATAGAAAACAAGCGTAAATCCATATAAATGATATAAATAACGAACATTAACGGGGGAAATTGACACTTAATAATCAGGACTATTTGATGTTATCAGTGATAGATGTCCTACTTCCTCTGATAACTCACATCTCACTGGTTCTATCTTTCACTTTCCTCTTGCATGCCAATCATCTTCAGCCCTTGGCCCAAACCAATAGCTTACTACACTTCCATTTGGCCTTACTTTTAATTGGGCTTGGCTAAGACCAACTCGATCACAGGCTGATCAAAATGAATTGATTGAACTAACAAACCTTCTTTCGAGGTTACATCTTACCTGCCTACGACTTGGGAATTCATGAGACTCTTCAAACTTCAATGAAAAAGCATGCGGAACCATATTAACCACATGTCAAACCCTCAACCTCTCTAACCCATCGGATGGAATAAATTCCTTCCTACAAAGGTGAATATTCGCGTACATCATGAACAAAAAGGTACCTACATGAGTTAATCTTGATAAGAGGGATCGATCTTGACTCGTTCATGCCCCTTGTGATGATGTGATATTAAAGCGAGGACCACTTATTGGCTTTGTGTTCAATTGCTAAAGGCGTTTAAAAGAAGTTATGGCTTGGTGGAAGGTTTGGTGTCCTTGTTTCATCTGCGGATGATGCGGCTCTATTAGTGATCGAGTCCTCATTACGCCTAAACTCAAAGTTTTGATGTTTTTAGAACACCACTTTGTGGTACCTGAACCGGGAACAATGCAATCTTTCTCTACTTATGTCCAAGAAAGAGTTGCTCTTAAATTGTTTCTTCATCATTCACTTGGTTTTCGGCGGGAATAGAGTTTAATTGATGAGGATTAGAATCCATTGTAACACTCTATCCAATCATTTTAATTATTTAAAGCGATCTGGTTGTATCTTTAATTGTAGGGGTTTTATTATTTTCTGACCATTATTAGTTATTTTTAATTTAAAGAAATTTGTTTTAATATACTTTTTATT